>CM076579.1:1355302476-1355357977 GCA_034641835.2 Pinus albicaulis | reverse complement strand
GTAACAATGCCTTCGAGCTGAGTATTCCACCATTCCTTGGTCTGCACCCAGTCTTCAATGTGGATCGCCTTCGTCCTTACTTTCCACCTCTACTGGACACCTCGGACATTGCAGAACAACTCACACCAACAGAGCTAAACCCAGACTGCATGGAACAGGCCACCACAGATTGTATCATGGACATGCAAATCAAGAACACTCGCCAACAGAAGATCCAACTGTATCGGGTTGTCAAAGCTGGCCAACTCCTGCACCAAGGAAAGTGGTTCACCAGGGACCAAGTTCAGCAGAAATTTCCTCATCTCATGGAGGAACTTAACGCACTGGGGACCATTGCTTCCTAAGGGGGGAGGAATGATCCAGGTGGATATTGGTGGCCACCCGCCTATTCCACTTGGGCCCCCACCATTGTCTCTTTCAGTTTTTCCGTTTTGGCATAACTTACTATTTTTAGCAGTTTTTCGGGTCCTGAACTTCCGGAGCCGTTTTGAGGCCCTAAACGACGTTTTTTGGGTACGAAAGCGCCAGCGAATTTTGATAAAATTCGTCCCGACAGCTGTAGTCCTCGGATAGAGCTTTCTAATGATGTATCATATGTGTCAAACGGAGATAGTATGCCAAAGTTACGTCCCTGGGAAGTTGAAACACCAATTTACCCAAACGGGGCCCATAGTTTTGGCGCTTCATCTCCTAGGGTTAGGTTTTGGGATGTTTAGGGTTCTCCATTGTTTCTCAATAATAAATAGGCCCTCGCGCCTCATTGTAAAGCAGTTCAGAGGTCTGTAGCCACCACATCTCTTCTCAGAGATTCGCTACCAGCACCCTAGCTATTTTATTTCCATTGTGTCTGTAAGCATCTTTCTGTTATTTGATATTAATGAAATGAAGTGTTATTTCCGCTGCATCTCTGTATTTATGGTTATGTGTTTATTCTGTTGCGTTCCTGCATAAATCCGGATCAGCTGCTCTGCCAGTGTTTTTCCCCATTTTTCCGTTGCAATCACATTCTTCCTCACTACTCCTCCACCACCCTAGAGACTTTGCAACAGTCTAAGCCCAGCCCGCAGGATTTCATAACATGTTTTTGTGTGTTTGTAGGTTTTTTCATGGCCGATGAAGAAATTAATGTTTTACAGTCATAGAGGTGACACATAGGCTCATATAGCAATCTCAAGACCAGGAAACAAAGTAAAAAGGACCAAAACTAGAGGGTGAGGGTGTGTCAATCAACAAATCATACCCATGAACCATCAGCGACCCTCTAGCTCAGCGAAATCCTCCACCTGTACACAAAACACACAGAAAAGATGATGATCACTTTTTCCGGTGGCAGGACACACAAGATAAGAAGACCAACATCAGTACATAATAATTTCAAGCAATCATCAAAAGAAAATCATAAATAGAGCTAACACAGGTTTAAGTACAAAGAGACAGAGCCATTATTGATGCAGAATGATGACTGACACAGACATGACCTATACCCATGCACACAAGTCTTCCAAGCAGTTATTACACCAGGGAAGCTACTACAAACTGTCAGAAGCAGTTATTTAGGAGTATGGGAGTCCCCATAAGCCCATCCTTCACTTAACTCACATTGAGAAGATAACAATACCTCTCCAGATGATTTCCTTCTCGAGGACACCCTGTGGGTGATTTCTGTCATATCAAAATAGTCTCAAACGAGCTACAAAGTTATTGATCCTGTCTAGAAGTCAATTAAATGTTTAAGGCATAGAATGGAGCATTCAAAATACCTTTCTCCTATCACTGATGATCATTAAAACTTTCCTCACCTACTTTTCTCATATTCTCTACAAAGACTCTTCAAAGTCTCATTGCAAAGGGTTGGCATTTTGTGATTTCTAAAGTAATACATATTTCTGCTTTGAAGAAGCTTTTGGTGTTCTAAAAGAGTGTGAAGATCTTTGTTGTTCTGTTGATGAAGGGGGCCGGGCCATCGGATCCCTGAGCCTGGTTTTGGTGAAGTACTTCTTATTGTTAATGTTATTTCCTGTGTTTTCACTTTGTTCCATTATGCTTTGCTTACAGTAGGATAAAAATTTTAGGCAGAGAAATGTATCTTAGAAGCACCTTTGACCTGTTTATCCTTCACTATTTATACGTTTTCTACTACTGAATATGACAGGGTAGTCCAATAGCTCTCTTAATATTCAGTTTGTTTTACTTCAGAAATGGTTAATTTGGTTGTGTTAAAGACTGTTTAGGCATTCCCTCTTTCTTTACCACTGAGTATTGTATCCGAAGTCTACCTTTGATTATTAATTCTTGCAGTTTGACAGTGAGGTTTGTCTCAGTCATACCCTCTGTTCATTATTGTTATCATTGTGTTGAAGGTCCCTATAATTGCAGTCCTAGATGTCTAAGGCGTTCCCTCTTCTTCGAATGAAATTGTATGTCTGTGTTGGTTAAGCTCTCAAAGGTGAACTTGTAGGAGGAAATAGGGCGTTCCCTGAATCCTGCAATTCATATTGAAGGTTTAGTCAGCATTTCTCCTTTCTTTGAGTGTTTATATTGATTAATTCCATAGCAGTGAGCTTACTGGAGGAAATAGGGCATTCCTTGAATCCTTTAATTCATTGTGAAAGGGTTTAGTTTGTCTTTCACTCTTAGTCCTTAATGTTCATCCCATTTCACCTATATTATTCAATAGATCCTAGACCAAGTTATATTTTCCCTTTGGTTTCCCTTCCTTCTCAGTCAAAAATATTTGGACTTCACATGACTCCATTGCCCAATGGCTTGTAGATTCCCATGCTCTATCTATACCACATGAAACATACTTGTCCAACCAAACAAAAACAAACAACCTTGAACCTCATAACTAGGCTAAAATCAACTTCTAAACCTTTCAAAACACATCTTTATAAACATATTGAGAGATCCCTCTCTGAGACTAGGAGGGCTAGATCCTAGAGCTCTAAAGTTTGGCTTGTATGTTTCCTTGTCTTTTGGTAAGCCAATCTATCAAAACACAAGACCCCAACAAAACAGATCTCCCACGAAGCTGACTAGTTAAAAATCATCTAAAGAGAAGAGTTGATGGAATGAGGAAGAACCCACTTCAGAATTGCGTAGTTTCAGCAGAGAGTCACTGGAAATCAGCCATTAGACATGTTTTATAGTATAGCAGCAACAAATCAGACTTTTAATGAAGCTTCTCAAGAAGTACAATGAATTCTATGAAGAAATAAGTAAGAAATCTTCAGATCTAGGAGCTGCAATATATGTAGAAAGTGAAGAAATGAATAGACAACGTCCCTCTAAGTGTGCTTCAACAGTATAACATTAGATTACTGATCTATAGCAGATTCATGGCTGAAACATCAGATCTATATTAGATCTGGAAACTACTCAGCCTTCTCTTCAAGATCCCCTTAGGGCTTTTACAAAATAATGCACTAGGAAGTGTAGATCTAACTTTTTATACACAGAACTGTAGAAAGCTTCAGTAATTTTTTAAGATGAATTTATTCATAATGTACATCAGATCTGAGCATGAGATATCAGCAAGCTACTTCATAGACTTTCAAGATGAAAGGCAAGCCTCAATCATCAAAAAGCTAGTACAATGAAAGATCTAGACAATAGAGAAGCAGTACATAGAAAATAACACAATTGACAAAGGAGACTGCGCAGTAGCTTAAGCAGAGTGTTTCAGCAGATTGAAAATACAGATCTAAAGTCAAAATACAATAGAGACCCTCTTCTGGGTGGTCACAAGACACCCTCCCTGAGAGGAGACTCCAAAAACAACTAGATCCTTGCAGATCTAGAATCCCACTTACTACACTTACAGCAGCAGCAAAACCCTGAATGAGCCAATGCTGTCAATGCAAGCATAGCTTGGCCTCCAACTAGATAGTGGTCCAATCTAGCACACTTCCCTCCAAGAGCTACTTAAAGAAGGATGGAGGATTCCTAAACAGGAAATCCTCTCTTTCTCTTACTAAACAACAAAGAGAAATGGAGTTGCCTTAGCAAGCTCAGAAAATGAAATATGATCAACAACCTCCTCATGAACCTTCACCCTCCTTTTATAACATTTGAGTCTCTTGGCAAACCCTAAACCACTTTCATCCTTTGGTTCTTTTCACACTTGGAAACCCCTTCTAGAACTGCGCAGTCCATCAAGGAGGTTCAATGAACCTAGACAATGCTGTTGACTTGGTCAAACAGGATCTCCTTTGGTGGTCTTGGCCCTTTCACACATGCAAGATTTTATTCCAATGGCCTAAATATGTCTCTTTTCACATAGGCACTGATTTATTCTTGATTTGCAAGAGAATTAGACATCCGCCCTTACAATTTATTAATTAGACATGAAATACAAAATAAATAAGGCAAAATTAATGTTCCAAATTAGCTGAAGCTAATTTAGGAACATTACAGAGAGATGTTCCAAAAGAAACAAACATGCGATATTGAAGATTGATTATGAATGGATCAATCCTTGGGAGTGTTCTTCAACAACCAAACAAATATATATGTCTTACTAAAGAATTCAATCTCGAGTGAATACATGGTGCAACTAAAAGTAAAAATAATATGGTACTCTCATATGTCTACAATGGAGAGAACAATGGTGAACCTCTCTTACATCCTGGGGGGAGTTCAAAAATCAAATGTAGATGGTTAGTGGTCAAACAAAAATAGCTTGTGGTCTCTCCTTTTAGCTGAAAAAGGGGGGAATTGATGATGAAATTGAAGATGGTTGTCAAATTGAAAATTTTGACAACACAATGAAATTTCCAGTTGGGCATCGAAATTTTACAAATGCCACAAACAAAATTTATAGGAACTATGGTCCAATATTTTTGCAGTTGAATCATACATTGGATATAAGATCAGGATGTTGATTGAGAGCAATTTGTGGAATTGTTTTTTACTTCGATGGTCATCTGATATAGAAAAGGATAGGCATATCCTTCTACATTGTAACTTGGCATTAGATTAAGTTGTCAAGCATTTTTAGGGATGTATGAGAATTGCAACTGATTCACTTCTCTTGGTGTGTTCTCTTCATATTGGAGTATTTTGGCATCCTTTTTTAGCAGTTTTTTAGGCAATTATTCATTGAGACTTAGATGAGGGGTTTCAACATGAATACTTGGAGATGGTATTTTTTTATGTTGCATTTCTATATTATTCCTCAGACTTATGATTGAGGTGCAGAATGTTAGCCTCTTTCTCATAAATAATCATGAAGTCCTATTATACAAAATTTATATATTTCACATATTGGGATATAGTTTTTATCCTAAGTATGTTTCTAGATCATATTTTGTCTCATCCTACCTTATCTCTTGATGCGGTGTCAAGGTGAAAACAATTGAGGTGGTTTCATCATTGTATTATATATTTGTATCATTAGAATATGAATAGAATATGAGAATATAGATTATGGCTTGAAGCCTTTTCCGCCAATCTTTTGTCTCTTATTTTTGTCTTTCTTCTGAGCTATATTTTATCAAAATATTGTGTAAAATAAACCTTGGAAAACTAGGGGTTCCATTCTAAAACAATGCTATGGAGGCAATGCTACATTATGTTGGTAACACCTAGGTTTGTTAGATGTATCCTTAACATGGAAACAATAAAAATAAGTGGGATACTATCCTTAGATTACATTATATCCAAATGACACATGATTAATTAGAATGCCTTCATAAATAATTATGAGGGTTTCCTACATCAATAAACAACATATGATCTGTGAAAACATAAAGCCTTACATACAATAGATGATATACCTCCAATATTCAATAAACTGATTCCTAGATGTAACCCAAGGGGAGATCTATTTACTCCCTAAAGTTTCAACTACCATAAAATTGAGAGAAAGCTCATCTTTATAGGAGTATTTTCTTTCTTGCAATATTTTTTTTCTCCAACTCCATGAAAATTCAAATAAATAATACAAAAATGGAGTATTTAGGTCCTTGGATATGTGGTTGAATATGTCAAGATATGTGGACACTAGTCTCTCTAAGAGAGCTTGTCCTCAACGAAAAATAGGAAAGGAAATTACATTAAATGTCTCTAATAGAGGGTGTACAATTAAAAATATGCATGATAACCAAGTTGACATTCTAAAGGTCCACATAGAATGTGCTCTGCAAGATGCATGCACACAAAAACATAATAAAATAGCTTAAATATAGGATGATGTGCTACAAGGTCCACTTAGAAGAGTTCAATAAGTGGGCCCTCCAAGATGCATGGGAAATAAAACAACAAACTAATTCTCCTAAGAGAATGGTCCATGACAATCATCCAAAAATTAACAAGAGGTCCACAAGATGCATGTTTCCAATCCACATGTTTTAATACCAAAGAAAACATCTTCTTTGATGAATGTGCAAAGTGCCAACTAGATGGAACACTCCACATGAAAATATGTGATTAAAAACCAAAATAGGAGTGCTTAACAAGAAGAAATGTGGTTAAACCCAAAAATAGCAATTGGAATATCTCCACGTGCGCCCTCCAAGATAATTCTCCAAGAATAGAAAGAAAAAACAAGAGCGTGCAAAAACCACACATGTGGCCTTACAAGAGAAATAAGCCTCTCTTTACAAACTAACACCTCCAATAAAATAATATATGTGCCAAGTCAAAGAGGTGAGGATGCTCTCCAAGATCGTTGAAATGATGCCAAGTGTAGCTAAAATGTCCATGCAGTAATAATGAAAGAGTACCTAGGAGAGGTGCACCCTAAAAGATCATTCCATGTAACTACCTAAACCAACCAATAAATATAAAATATCCTCCAAATAAAAGGTTCTCAGTAGAGAAGTATGCCAATCTCTCAAATAATGATAAAATATTGCACATAGTGTTGAATTTTTGTAGCTATGGCCAGTCTTCATATGAAAGAAATGATAAATAAAAATGTATACTTCAAGTCAACTTCAAAAGAAGGAAAATTTGAATTTTGAATTTTGAAATGTTCTGCCAAAATGAAAGGTCGTATCTAACTGATTAAGTCGTCCCTACCAAAGGGATGTGCCCATTGGGGCCCTATAATATACTATATATACTCCATTTTTCCTCCTCCATTTGCACCAACTGGGATCACCGTCTAAGGCATAATAATAATGAATATGAGGCAGACTAAAAGTATGAATCCGAGGAAAAATAAGAGGACAAATATGAGATATGAGGAAGGGAGAATATGAGGAAAAATTAATGATTACTTTATGTTTGTTCTGAGGCGGATTCGAAGATCGAGTTTATGATTAAAGGAGACCTAGTTGAAAGGAAACCTTGTATCTATCTTTGGAAACTATTGTTCATGAATGAAGGACTAGTCTAGCCATAGAAATTTCTATGTTGTTCTGTTGAACTCATATTTCATCTCTTGTTGAATTGGAAAAAAATATATAAGAAAAGGTTGTTGAGTTTTTCCAGGATAAATTTTTGTGTCTCTTGTGTTTTGGCTATCTGTGATTCTACTGTCTCTATTGTTTTACAATTGATATTTTCTATGCGTAATTTCTTAATGATGAATGTGACATGATAAATTAATGAAGTAATCATTGGAAGTTATTATCAATCTAGAAAATATTAAAAAATCAACATGGTTTCAGAGTTGGTTGAAGAGAAACTTTGAAGGAGTAAGGTCAAAGAACATCCATTTAAAATATAGCCCTAGTCAAATCAATGATGGTCAAGTCAAGAAAGTTCAAGACAAGAATGGATTTGATAATGTTTTAAGAATCATTTTGGGAAAACTGAGACTCTTATTGTACCTTAAAAGAAGACCAATTCCTCTTGTTGGAAAAGGAAGGTACTCTACCTAGTTTGTGACCAATTTAAAAATAATTGAAGTTATGTCAAAAGGGTCGAAGAAATCTAAGGAATTCGGTCGAAAATCCTTAATCAATTGATTTAAGAAGGTTGATGTGTCTCAAAGGACCGAGAAGTCTCAAACTCTTGAAGTAGAGCCAAAATGCCTCATAAGGCCAGCCAAGGTGGAGATAGGTTACTGATGATTTTGGAGATCTTGTTTTATTGTAGCTCCATATGTAGAAGGGTAATGCATTTATTGAATAATGTATTGAATATACATATGTAGAAGATATTTGGCACACATACATCCATATCATCCACTCAAGAAGACAAGGGTTTGGTAAAAAATTCAAGGATTGTTTGAAGAAAAAATTCTGAACTATAAGATGATTTTTGGCAACAAACCTAGGCTTGAGTTTGGAAAAAATGAAATGGTGAATATTTCAAGCCTAGTTTGAGTTGAAGTCCATTTTAAAGTTCTTATGAAGGTTGAGTTAATATTGTTACAATGATTTTGTCCCATAGTAAACAACTGAAAAGCCCCTATATAAGAATTGGAGGACAACCTTATGAAATTGTATAAAATGAAAAGTTGTTATGTATGGCTAAAGCATCTGTGTGTTCTTGAGCATGAGCCTACATCCATTAGGGCTTATTATTGTTATCCGATATGATAAAGCTGAGTGGTAGAGGGAGCAACCTAGATTGTCTCAGTAGGATTTGTTTCAACATCAGAGGAACCAGAAAGTAGCTATGGTGATGGATTCGAGATGGTCAATTTATTGGTTATCCAAGGAATGTGGCACAACATGTGTTGAGGTACCATCATGGTACAATTGGATATGGATTGAGATTTGTCTCATACAACTACAAGGATTAACAGATTTATATTAGACTGGGAATGGAGAAAATGGAAAAAATACATCAGGATGATGATTCAAATTAGGGTCTGCTATGATGAGCAGGAAGCTGACAACACTATTGAAGTAGAGTATATTGCAGTTTGTTTGGTGAGTCATGAAGCAGTGTTACTTCGGAAGCTACTTTCAAAATTATTTGATCAAGTGTGGGAGATGACCATGATGATATGTTAAAGCACGTGGTACAAAAGGGGAAGTGAGCCTCTTATGTATTTCTATAATCAAGCTGGTTGCTAATATTCTCACAAAGCCCCTATTCCTAGATGAAGTTGGCCTACTTTTTGGACAAGCTTGGAGTGATTGAGAATGCTTCCTTTGGTTGAAGGGAGTGTTGATGTTGTAGCATCAAGGGGCAGATAATATCTTTTAGTTCATGGGTATTATTTGGGAACCCATGTAATATGGCTATGGAGATTGGCCTAGTAGCATCAAGGCTTGGATTTCTCCCCTAGTTAGGGGTTCTATGACCATATTTCCATGGCTTTTGGCGAGTGGGTTGATCTTGTGCCTTACAACATCGAGAAAGTATTTTTAACATTCAATAGCATGTGAAAACATGTTCAAATGGTAAATGGGCCTCAACGTTCACCATGGGTCAAGTGGGTTCCTCACAAACTCCAAGTGAAAACTTGGTAAATAGGTGACCCAAGGACTAGGCTTGTGTTTGAATAGATCCTTTACAAAGGAGATGTGACTAGTGGGTTACTAGATCCTTTTGCATGATGTTGATGCCAAATGATTTCCACATGCTTCTGGTATAGAAAATGAGGTGGATGGATTCATCAACATAGCTGAGTTAATTCAACCTTATCTTGGAATAAATAAATTTTCAACAAGAGAACATATGAAGAAGTAAATTATGAATACCTCCCTAGCTAAGAGGGAGTGTTGAAATTTTGTAGTTATGGTCGGTCTTCATATGCAAGAAATGATAAATACAAATGTATACTTCAAGTTTTCTTCAAAGGAAGGAAAAATTGAGTTTTGAATTTTAAATTTTGCTTCCAAAATGTAAGGTTGGCTCAAACTGCTTAAGTTGGCCCAACCCAAGAGACATGCCCATTGGGGCACTCTAATCTACTATATATACTACATTCATCATCCTCCATTTTCACAAATTTAGATCACCATCTAAGGAAAAATAAGAATGAATTGAGGTAGACCAGAAGGATGAATTTGAGGTATAATAAGAGGACAAATCCAAGGCGTGAAAAAGGACGAATCTGAGGTAGAATGAAGGATGAATCTATGTTTTTTTTGAGGTAGATTGGAAGAATGAGTTTCTGATTAAAGGATGCCTAGTTGAAAGGAAATGTTGAAAGGAAACCTTATATATATATCTTTGGAAACTATTGTTCATGGACGACGGGTTGTTCTAGCCCTAGAGATTTCCAGGTTGTTCTATTGAACTCAGATTGTATCTCTTGTTGAATTGGATACATTTATCTAAGAAAAGGTTGTAGGTTTTTTCCCTGGTTAGGGTTTTCCTAGGATAAATTTTTGTGTCTCTTATGTTTTGGCTATCTCTTCTTGATCCTTCTATCATTATTGTTTTACAATTGAGATTTTCTATGTGTAATTGCTTAATGATTGTGACACAAGACAAATTAATGAAGTAATCATTGGGAGTAATTATTAGTCTATAAAATATTGAAAAATCAACACATAAACCTTAACAACTATGCCAAAGAGAGGTGTGCTCTATCAAAGATGCTAGAATCTTCTCCAAAAAAACCCCTCCAAGAACGAACAATTGCCAAGTGAAGTAGTACATTCAAGCAATTAACCTTAATATTAATAATTATAGATTGAATTAAACCATTAAATGGTTCAATAAACCTTAACATGCGTGCATGAATGTTAATGCTCTAATAAAATCATAGTCCAACCTATAACAAGATAATAATAAACTAGAAGGTCAAACTAGGGTTGAACCTAGGTCACAACATTGAAGGGCTACTAGATGATTAATACCTCATCACTTTTTGGAAAAATACTTGATTATCGAAACAACAATAAATCCCCCCCCCGGCCCCATTATAACTTAAAATACATTCCTTCTCGGTGAATATTACATAGGGAAATCCTACTAATAGAAAGTGCATTTCCGCAACACATCAATGCCAAAGAAAAAAGGGACATAATGAACTCCATCTAGCATCAAGTGTGTCTCCTCCACACATTCAACCGTAAGAGGACTTGTAGAACAACCCTTTCTAATGACACAAATAATACAACATTATTACATATAGTGACTACGAAACTCCAACATCATCATGAAAAATTTACCTCCTAACATCATCATCTAATCCCCTGCAGGGGGGCTAAAACCATCATCTATGACCAAGATATAGAAAATCCAAGGTGAACAAATATACCAAAACTTGACCATGATGAGATAGCATGCTCCATAATCATCAAATATAACATAGTTACTAACTTAATTAGAACCCTCTCGAGTTTTTTTTTGAGGTTGTATTTAGTGACTAATTTTATCCTCATTTTGAAAATATGTATTATTAGCAACACCTTTTTTTTAAGATGAAATTACCACTTTTTGTAATCCCGACCTTAGCAATATTGTAATGTTGTGGAAAAAAATCTTTAAAATTTGAAACCCCTCAATCAAAAAGTGATGTTCATAAAAACACATTTTTTTTTATTTTCAAGGTTAAGACTATATCTTTGAAATCTTTGGAGTTGGTAATTAGTACTATGACAACCAAAACTTTAAAATCAACCCCATAATCGAAAACTAGTGCACTCAACAACACTTTCCCACTTTTTAGGAACAAAATTGTAATTTTTTTTTAAATCGAGGTCTTGACAATTAGTGAATTGTAACCAAAATTTTATGACCAATCCTTGAATTGCTAAGATATGCTATCAATAACACCACCTTTTTTTTAGTTTAAAATTGTAACATTTTAGTAACCATAACCCAAAAACCCCAATAATACAAAAAGAAAAAAGAAAAATGAAAAGAATCTTTGTTCATAAATAATATGATTTTATTTTGAAAAACAAACATTTATGAAGAGCATGTGTTTTCCTGTAAAAGGTTATAGATTCAAATCTCAATAGAAGTAGAATGTGTACACCACCATGAATTTTAATAGTCAAATCATTATCTAGAGGTGGGTCCTTTGTCCTATACAAAGGGTCTTGTACACCAATAGAAAATTAATAAAATCTTTATTCATAAGAGAGCATGATTTTTTATAATAAAATATAAATAATTTAAATTAAAAAATAAATTAAAAGATCAAATAAAAAAAAGAAAAAGAAAAAGTTAAAGAACAAGAAAAAGAAAAAGAAAAATAAACCTTTATTAGAGCATGTTTTTGTTTGTAAAAGGTTATAGTTTCAAATATAAAGAGAAGTAGAATATGCAAAAAGAGAGGTAGAATATGTAAGTTATGTAGATGTGGGTTCAATCAATACAAAGGGTCTCGTATACCAATAGAAAAAGAAGAGAATATTTGTTAATAAGAGAATATGTTTTTCTTTTAATGAAAATAAATATTTTAAATTAAAAAAGAAAAGGAAAGATCAAATTAAAAAGAAAAAGAAAAAGAAAAAGTTGAAGTAAATAAAAAGTTGAAGAAAAAGAAACCTTTATTAAAAGCATATGTTTTTTGTAGTCAAATCTAAAAAGAGGTAGAATATGTACACCTCCATAGATTTTAATAGTCAAATCATTATGTGGAGGTACGTCCTTTCTCCCACATCAAAGGTCTAGTACACCAATTTGGTCTATGATAAACTAAAAAAAAAAAAAACCAAAAACTAAAATAAAAAATAATTTCTTTTATTTTCTATATCTATACCTATATGGAAAGGAAAATAAATTAGTCAATTAATTGTTATCTAGAGATTCAATTATATATACATAACATGATAATGTGAAAAATTGTTGTAATAACTTTGTACATATAAATATTGTTATATAACCTTCGCTCTAATCTTTCATTAAAATAATTTCTTCCGTAAATCTTTAAAAAAAACAATTAAAAATTTTAATAAAAAAATAAAAAAAATAAAACATAAAAAATAAAAAATAAAATTCTTCTTCCCTTCCCCATTATTACTATTGAAAGTAGTGATTGGTTGTTCCTTTGAGCACGAGAGGGATTCTCACCCCTCCCCATAACATCTAAAATCTGCTGCTTAAAGGAGTGGTGGGAGTAGAAGTTGCCCCACTCACCATTCCCACATCCAAAAGCCATCATTCTTTCTGCCAAATGCACTAGAGAGCCAAATGCTTGTGCCCCTTCTGCATTTGTCATGTCTTCTTCTGAATAATAATTTTCTAGACACATAAGATGGATGTGCCATTTATAAATCAAATGGTATTGTACCATCTTACTATGGAAGGAGAGTTTATTTCACATATTACTTGACTATTCCATTAATTCATCTCTCATAACTAACATTTATAAATCAAATGATATTGTACCATCTTCTAAACACATGTAAACAAGTGTTTATTTCACATATTACTCGACTCTTCCATTAGTTCATATGGGTCATAAGTAAATCTAAAAGCCATTGCTTTTAGTAGTGGCTTTTGAATGTGACCATAAGAAGCGAGGCTTTGTGGCTACTTTTGGATATGGCCACGGAGGGTGGGGCAACACATTCACTTTCCTTAAATGGAATAGCCAACTACTATTTAAATTAACGAGAGGGAAGTTGAATTGGTCAATAGGGTCACCCTTGCCAAAAGTGGCCAATTTGATTGTTTCTTTTTGTTTTTACCATATTTTTATTTCTTAATAATTGTTTATA
Organism: Pinus albicaulis; assembly: GCA_034641835.2. NCBI lineage: Eukaryota > Viridiplantae > Streptophyta > Pinopsida > Pinales > Pinaceae > Pinus > Pinus albicaulis. The sequence continues at coordinate 1,355,344,448 of CM076579.1, read as the reverse complement.
TATATATATATATATATATTTTTAAATATTTCTTTTTGGTAAGAGTTTTTAAAATATTATATATTTAAACTTTAAAAAAATGGTTTAATTGATGATGTTTATTTTTTATTCAGGGTTTGGATTTAAATTGGTTCTAAATGTATTAGTTGTCAACATTATGGTTTCAAAAAACTTGCAATTTTATCTCTAAAAGGGGTAAGGGGCGGTGGAGGGAAGGGGTATTACTAGGAGCACTATTTTTTTATTGGGGTTGATTTCAATATTTTATCGTAGTGGTATAGGTTGTCAAGTTTGGAAGTTTTAAAGAGATATAGATTTGACTTCGAAAAAAAATAGTGTTGTTGTTAGCTTCACTTTTCGATTCAAGGGTTAATTTTAAGGTTTTGTTGACAATATTACAACGTAATTAAGGTCATATTTGGAAACACAATAATGTTAATTTTGAAAAAAAATGTGCAATGTTAACATTTCTTTTGGAAATAGAGGTTGAGTTTGGTGTTTTTTTTACCAAAAAATATGAGTTTTTTAGGGTTAGAGTTTTCATTTTGAGGCCATAGTTCTCATTAAATTGGTAATTTTGTTATATGAAACTAAGTGGTGATCAACGATGCAAGAACATACAAGAATATCACTAGAATTTCAAGCATAATCATCCAAGTAAGACTCTCCCAATCCAAAACCTCCATCAAATAATCCAATGGCATAAAGAGAAAGGTCTCCAAGAAAATGTAGTTTCCCTAAGTCAGTGAAATATTCCAAGGTATAATATATGCAAATTTCCATCAATGTAATGTAAAATATCTTATAATATAATATCTCTATAGATTTTTGAATCCATTTCATAAAAACAAAATCTTTTCAAAAAAACAAATATTAGTTTCATAAAGGTAAATCCATATCCTTATCTATTGGATCCGCTTATTGAAATTAGAATTTGTTAGGTCCCTATATCACTAGTATAGTCCCTTATTATTGTTACTGTAAACCCCTTATTGTTATTATTGTACCCTTGTAGCCCCCATTTTTTTATTATTGTGCCCTTAAATTATTATTGTTAGGTTGGCTAGGATTACATTGTGGCCCACTAGGATTACATTATGGCCCCATGGACTCCTATATATAGAAAGGAGGTTTTGTAAATTGTATCATCCAAAAATTGTTCATTTATGTAATGTATTGGAGGTTGCCCCCTCGAAGTGGCTTATTTCTAAGGCGTTGATATCTCTTTTCTTCTATTTTTGGAGCTGGTTACACAACATTTGGTATCAGAGCTTTGGATTCTAGGGTTTCGTTGCTCCAAATAGGTCATCGTGGAATTTCGCTATAACTTTTTCTACGACGGTTGAAGTTGAAATTTTAGGGAGTGAAGCCAAAATCGAGGAAGAATGTCTAAAAATGTCGAGCTTGGTTCACAATATTATCGGATATGATCTGTGGAAGTTAGGTATTTACCGAGGCTCTAAACGGGTCATCGTGGCATTTCTGGCTATAACTTTTTTTCTACTGAGGTTCAGAATCTGAAATTTTTATGGTGCGAAGCTGAAATCCTAAGGAAACTCGCCAAAAAATTCCAGAGCTTGGTTCACAACATTTTTGGAGATATGATCTGTGGAAGGTAGTGCTTTTTCAGGCTCCTGAATTTCATCTCGAAAAGGTGATCGTGGGAAACTTTCAATAACTCTCTCTCTAAGCATAGGATTGGAGTGCCGTAAGAAGTGGTCGCAAGTACACGGAATGTAGTTTCTTGGCTATCAATTTCAAAGGCGAAGGACGAAACAGTGACACGTGGAAAGTCATACAAGTTCGCTATACTGAACCGGTCCATAATTAGGTCATTGTGGGAGATTGGACATAACTTTGTCTTGGAGAATCCAAATCAAGTCAGACCTGTGGAATTCAAAAGAGAATTCAGAGGGCTAATTCAGTGATGAATTTCAGATATTGAAGAGCCGCAATCACAGAGATAATACAATTTCAATATCGAGCTCCTCAAAAGCAAGTAAAAGGTGTTTTTTTTTTTTTTTTTTTTTCCGAATTGCATAAGTCTTGTTTGAAGAATCAAGTTGAATTGATTCCAAGGGCATATTGTAGAATAGATATCAGTATTGGATTCTAAAATGGCCCCTAAAAAGAATTCAACACCCATTAAGCCTTTAGAAGGCTCTACTATGACTCATGAAGATGAAGGATGGCAACATGACATATAAAATTTACAAGAGCAAGTGCAACAAATTTTGCTCTCGCAAAGAGCAACAAAAAATGACATGGAATTTTTGAAGAAAGGCATGGAAACTAAGATGGATGGCATGGAATCTAAGATTGATGGGCGTGGAGGCGGCATGGAATCTAAGATGTATGACATGGAAGCTAAGATCGATGAGAAAATGGAAAACATGAAGAATTTTCTAGCGAGACATGGAAGTTTTGGCCAGAAGTTGATACAGAAAGGTTTCCTAATGGTGAAAACATAGTAGAAGAACCTCATGATGAGAACAAAATAAATGTTAATTGTGATTTCATAAACTCTAATGTTAGTAAAGGAAGAACCACCATATTCCAAAGATGGATATGAGGAAGTTTGATGGAAAGGATCCCGTAACATGGATACTACAGATGGAGCAATATTTTGATCTCCATAACGTGCAAAACACACAAAAGGTACGCATTGCAACTTTACATTTAGAACAAAATCATTTGTATGGTATCGATGGCTTTGCTCTCGTAAAAAAATTGTCACTTGGTCAATTTTTACGGATGAAATGATAGCACATTATGAGGATACAAAGAGCAACACCTTCTTTAGCCAATTGATAAATCTCAAACAAAAGGGTTTAGTGGGGCAGCACATTGAGGACTTCCAAAAATTGAATATAAAGGTAACTGATATTCCAGAGGAACACAGGATTGATCTCTTCATAGGCACTTTAAAGGATAACATCCAACATGAAGTTCACGTTTTGGAACCTGATTCATTGGAGAAGGCATTCAGGTTGGCAAGAAAAGTTGAATGTAAAATTATGGCGACAAGGAAGCTTACCACTCAATTCTATAAAGAAGGAAGTGTTGCTACACCTAGATTTCCACAACCTACAAGGCTGACACCACAAAAATTGGAAGAAAAAAGAGCAAAAGGGCTTTGCTACAGTTGTGATAGAAAATACACTAAAGGTCATAAGTGTGTTGAGAAGAAATTATTTTACATAGATTGTGAAGAGGAAGAAGAAAATGAACAAGAAGAGGATATACACCGGGAATCGGCCCTAGAAGAGGAAGAAATGAGTCCGACCATATCGTGTAATGCATTGGCAGGAATTACCACTCCTCAAACTCTCAAGATAGAAGGACATATCAAGAAGAAAAAGGTAATAGTGTTGATTGATTAAGGTAGCACCCATAATTTTATTCATTGTAAGGTAGCCAAGGAATTGAATTGTTTCCTATACCCAGCACCAGAATGTCAAGTGATGGTTGCAAATGAAGGAACTATAAATTGCTCTGGAAAATGCCATAATATCAAGCTAACCATGGGGGAATATGTATTGACTAGTCCAATGCTTTCCATTCCTATGGGAGGTGCTGATGTTGTACTAGGAGTAGAATGGTTACAATCTTTGGGGACGGTAGCTTTTAATTTCAAGAACTTTTCTTGAAATTTTTTTCAGAAGGAAAGGAAGTCGAATTACGGGGTATTGAAGGGAAGCCAGGAAGGATAATAAGCTCTAATGTCATGACAAAACTTCTAAAGAAAGAACAACGAGGCGTAATTGCACAATTATGCTCACTAGAAGTTCCAACATCAAAATCATCTATTTCTGCAGATCTCCAATAAGTCTTGGACAATCATTCCAAGGTGTTTGAAACTCCCAAAGGACTCCCACCTATTCGTGATCATGATCATGCTATTCATTTGATTCCAGGAAGTGTTCCTCCAAACATCAGGCCTTATAGATATCCTTACGTCCAAAAGAGCAAAATTGAACGTATGATTGCAGAAATGTTAGAGGCGGGTATAATTCAACCAAGTCAAAGTTCTTTCTCTGCTCCTGTAGTATTGGTACACAAGAAGCATGGATCATGGAAAATGTGTCCGGATTATAGGGAGCTCAATAAGCTCACCATTAAAGATAAATTTCCCATTCCTGTGATTGATGAATTATTGGATGAATTACATGGAGCAATTTATTTTACGAAGTTGGATCTTCGTTCAGGATATGATCAAATTAGAATGAAGACTGAATATATTCCAAAAACAACATTTCGAACTCATGAGGGTCATTATGAATTTTTGGTCATGCCTTTTGGCATTACCAATGCACCTTCTACGTTTCAAGGGTTGATGAATTCCATTTTCAAACCCTTCCTTAGAAAATTTGTGCTAGTATTTTTTGATGATATACTAATCTACAGCAGGTCTTGGAAGGATCATGTTGAACATGTTGACAGGGTGCTCAAACTATTGCGGGAGAAACAATTATATGCAAAAACATCCAAATGTTTCTTTGGAGTACAAGAGGTGGAATATCTGGGTCATATTATATCTCACGAGGGTGTAAAAGTAGACCCTAACAAAATTAAAGCCATTAAGGAATGGAAAGTCCCCAAGACAATAAAGAAGTTGCGAGGATTTCTCGGGTTAACAGGCTATTATCGCAAGTTTGTTAAGAATTATGGGAGAATAGCAGCACCTCTAACAACATTATTGAAGAAAGATGCATTTTCATGGACTCATGAAGCAACTAAGGCCTTTGAACATCTTAAAGAGGCAATGTGCCTAGCACCGGTCTTAGCTACGCCAGACTTCACAAAAACCTTTATTGTGGAATGTGATGCCTCAGGAAATGGAATTGGTGCAGTTTTAATGCAGGAAGGAAGACCCATTGCTTTTGAAAGTCGTCCAATCAAAGGAAAGTATTTACAGAAACATATTTATGAGAAGGAAATGTTAGCAATACTGCATGCACTAAATAAATGGCGAACTTACCTAATGGGAAGACACTTCAAGGTAAAAACTGATCATGATAGTCTTAATTTTTTTTGGAACAAAGACTATCTTCAGAAGAGCAGCAAAAATGGGTCACAAAGATGTTGGGTTATGACTTTGAAATAATCTACAAAAAAGGAAAGCTTAATGTTGTTGCAGATGCACTCTCAAGAAAGAATGAAGAGGTGGAAGCATTGCTTTGTGCCATTTCTATTATCCAACCAGATTGGATAACTGAAGCAAGAGATGAATGGAAGAAGGAAAAAGATGTATGGACACTCATTCAAAAGTTTTAGCAAGATCCTAGTACATCTGATACATTTAGTTGGAAAAATGATTCCTTATGGTACAAAGATCACTTATATCTTTGTAAGAATTCCCAACTAAAACAAAATATTCTTCTGTAATTGCACACTTCTCCTTTAGGAGGACACTCGGGATTTTAAAAAACTTACCACAGGGTGAAGAAAGATTTTTTTGGGATGGCCTTAAATCTGATATTCAAAAGTTTGTGACAGAATGTTTGGTTTTCCAGCAGAATAAAGTTGAGACAATTAAGACCCCGGGACTTCTACAACCTTTATCCATTCCAAGTCGACGTTGGGAGGAGATTTCAATGGATTTTATCACAGGTTTACCTAAGTCCGAAGGAAAGAGTGTCATCATGGTGGTAGTTGATAGACTTACCAAGTATGCACACTTTTGTGCATTATCTCATCCATTTAAAGCAAGTACGGTTGCTACTACATTTATGGATAGAATTCAAAAGCTACATGGAAGCCCAAGGGTTATTGTGAGCGATAGAGATCCCATTTTTACTGGAAATTTTTGGACGGAGTTATTTTCTTGTTTGGGTACTCAATTAGCTCATAGCTCATCTTATCATGCTCAATCTGATGGTCAAACTGAGATAGTAAATAAATGTTTGGAAGGATATCTTCGTTGTTTTGTATCTGATAAACAAACACAATGGGTCAAGTGGTTACCTCTTGCTGAATGGTGGTATAACACTTCCTTCCATACTGCAGCAAAAATGACCCCATTTATGGCACTTTATCGATATCATCCACCATCCATCACATCATCTTTAAGGGAAAATTCGAAGGTTCAAGCAGTGGAAGATCACATCGAGCATCAGCAAGAAGTTCTCCAACTCTTAAAGGATAACCTGAATTTGGCACAAAATCGAATGAAACAACAGGCAGATCAACATCGCAATGAGAGAAGTTTTGATGTAGGAGATTGGGTATTTTTACGGCTACAACCATACAAACAAATGTCCCTCAAGCAAGCTAAGAAGGATAATAAATTATCACCAAAGTACTATGGTCCTTACAAGGTGTTGCAAAAGATTGGTACTATGGCATACAAATTGAAGTTTCTTGCTTCTTCGCGAGTACATCTAGTTTTCCATGTTTCATGCTTAAAGAAGGTTATAGGTGAAAATATTCCAGTTCAAACAATATTGCCAGAACTTGATGAGGAAGGAAAAATCATATTGGAACCTGAAGCAGTCATGGAAACAAGAACTCGACAGCTACGGAATCGATCAATTTCAGAGTGTCTCATCAAGTGGAAGAACTTACCCACTGAATATTCTACATGGGAGGATGAGAATTTTATACACAAGCACCCGGAGCTACTCAAGCGTTGAGGACAACACTTTTTTTGAAGGAGAGGGGCATGTTAGACTCCTATATCACTAGTATAGTCCCTTATTAGTGTTAGTGTAAACCCCTTATTGTTATTATTGTACCCTTGTAACCCCCATTTTGTTATTATTGTGCCCTTAAATTATTATTGTTAGATCGGCTAGGATTACATTGTGGCCCACTAGGATTACATTATGGTCCCATGGACTCCTATATATAGAAAGAAGGTTTTGTAAATTGTATCATCCAAGAATTTTTCATTCATGTAATTTATTTGAGGTTGCCCCTTCGAAGTGGCTTATTTCTAGGGCGTTGATATCTCTTTTCTTCTCTTTTTGGAGCTGGTTTCCCAACAGAATTAGTTTTCTTCTCTACAAGATTTTCCTTTATAACAAATACCAATAAATTTGAATTTTCAAATTTTGTATTAAATATATTAACTAACTCAAGAAGAGAAGGAAAAAAAACTTAAAAGCAAGGACTATTGTTGTAGAGCTTTGCAAAAATTCCCATCAAACTCCTCTAATGAAAACAAATCATAGGATTATTTTCAATTTTTTTGGCAAGCAGAGAACATTATATTAGCAATTTACTTTTACATAGAGTACGTCCAGAGGATTGTTCCAAGTCTAGACAACTATATCCTACCATCTGCCCCTGTAGGGGAAACCAAATAGGCTATAAAAAAAATATGATGATTTTGAGCTACAGTGGAAAGAAAAAAAAACTCAAACAATTTACAGCCATATCTGTGTCAAAAAGTATGCATTTCAAATTAAGGGAATTTTGAGGTCAAGAATTGGTCTCCTAATGAATTAATAAAATAATAGTGGAAATAATAAAATAATATTAGATTACATCATCAAATTTTAGAGGGAAAAAATAAAAACCTACTTTTTCAACTCGTATTTTCAACTTATCTTCGTACGGGTTTACCCAAATTTCAAGCGGGAACACTCATTGGATGTAGAATTTGATTCCTCATCTAAAGAGTAGACATGTTGCATACTTTCGATGGACCCTGCTACATGAAAAACATAATTGCAATCACGTTTTTTTATGTATTTCTCATTTTTCGTGTAACAGGTTCCATCGAAAGTATGCAACATGGGTAATCATTGGATGAGGAATTAAATTTTACATCCAACAAGTACTTCCGCTCTAAATTTGAGTAAAACCTTATGGAGATAAGTTGAAAATACGAGTTAAAAAACTAGTTTTAGTATTTTACAATATTTTTACTTTTTACTCCAAAAGTGGTGAATTATCCCCCATGGCTGACATCATCATATTGAATCTTATTGGTTCTTATAAAGTTTGTTTTGGTTGTATATTTTTCTCAGGAGACCCATTTTAGACCTCAAAATTCCCCTAATGTAGGTTGGAAGAGATAATAGCAGAGAGAAAATAGAGGCAAGAGCGAGAGAAGCAAGGAGGATGGCTTAGTCATGCTGGTCACTTTCCTTTGAGCTCAGAAGATGCAGTCTACTATATCTTCACCCTTGTTTCCTAGGTAGTTCATGTGTGGTGCTTCCTCTACAACAAGAGATTTGTAGTTGCTTTGACTATGGGGAGAGGGATTCCTATCAACATGATGAGTGTCAATGGTTGGAGGCCTCTTAAAACTGCCTCCCCTACCACAAAATAGTCCTGGCCTGATTTTCATTTGTCGTGCCCGTATCCTACCAAGATAATGGTAGAAGAGGGAAAACACATTTGATGGGAGAGTAGATCTTCTGGTTGCTGCTTTATGGACCTGTTCGAAGCACTGGAAGAAGTGGAGGATGACACACTGTGAGGAAAATTGATACCAATTTTTCGTGAGAGACAATGCATTGTTCTTACATGGTCAAAATAGGTGTTGGATTAAACATATTGACGTTCAACACATGTGAGATCTAGATCTAGGTCCCAAAGATGCCTTGCCAGTAAATTTCGAATGGCCCATAGCTCATCACCAATTATTCGTCTCTCGACTGCTTCTAGGATGGAAACACTATGTCTGATATGCTCATGAATGTCATGGTTTAATAGAACCATGTCGTCATCGCACCATGGAGAGTTGGAAGGATGTCCTCTCCCACTGCCACCATGACAAACATGACCCGATTCCCTCAGCATGGCAGCATGCTAGAATACAAAGACGTTGGGGATATGGCAGCATGCTAGAATAGCAAGGTAAGGCCAACTACTATGGCATTCAAAGGGTTGCGAGGAAGAATGAGGGATATGGAAACTGAGCATAGGAATTAACATGGTAACGAGCATTAAATTATGCTTGAGGCTGAACAAGAGAGTTAACATCAAGAGGGTTCAAATAAGGAGGGCGATATTGATCGTCTTATCATATGATCTACTCACATGATTATTATCAGGTGGATCATTATTGCATGTCTACCATTTTTTGGTGGTAGTCATGTCGACATTAAATGGATTGTTGAGATGCAATCGAAAAATGAACACTCTAATCTAGGTGAGGACTATTTTCATTATTATTCTCTCTCAGTTTTGTTTTTAAACTCTAAATTTAGGTTATAAACCATAAATAAACTTTAAAGAATTATGGTATCTTATTAAAGCCTTTAAAATTCTTATTTTTTTAATTATATAATTATATATATATTCCAATATTTTTTTTTCAACTTTTCCGAACTTATTATTATTATTTTTAAATTATTATAATTATACATTTTTTCATCACTATTAATTTTTTAAACAATATATATAATTATTTATCTCTCAATTTTAAAATTTTGTGACAAATACAATGTAAAGTCTTATCTATCATAATAACATTTATTGAAAGTGAATTTCCAACCATGATAGTCATAACACTTGGAAATATTCAAAAGAACCCACAAACTATAATTTATTGAAGGTGACTTGCCAATAATAAGAGTCATAGTACTTGGTAATATTCAAAAGAACCCACAAACTAGAATTTATTGAAGGTGGATTGCGAGCAATGATAGTTATAGTACTTGACAATATTCATAAAAACCCACAAACTAGCATTTATTAAAGGTGAAATAACAATGATAGTGATATTATTTGACAATATTCAAAAGAATATATCTCGGGAGGTTGCTAGTTCCCCATCTATAAAAAAAAAGTATTCAAAAGAATCTACAAAAATCAATAAGTTAATGCATGAAAAGTAATAAGTGACAAAGATATATTTATATTATAGAAATAATTTTAAGATGTATAATTTTTTTGTTTGTTTGTTAGGTAATGTGAGTCTTGACATAACTAGCACACCTAACTTGTGGTTTGAATAGACATGACCAAGGGGCATCTAAGCCATCAAAACCACTTAGGAATTGCACATAGCTTGGGCCACACCATCCTTTAAGCATAATTGGAATTTTTCCCATGGAGTTTCGAATCAATGACCTTCTCACTATAGAGTGCCTTAACAAACATCCTGTCACCATTTATTCTATGCCCCATAGACTTAAGACGTATAAATATTAATTCTATGTAATTTAGTAACAAGTATATTTTTTTAAGAAGGTATGGAAGACAATTTTGTTTTTGTATTTTTTTAATTTTTAATTTTGGAATATAATTAATTTATTCATCTCATAATTTACAAGGCATAAATAGATAGACAATGCAGTGATTATAAATATCAAAATTTTATTAGAAAATGTAGTTCAAATTTATTCATAATTAGCATAGATTCATTTTAACTCTAAATCTACCAAGCACCAAGAGGGATCAAATATCTTAAGATGAAAACCTCATTTCAATGAAAAATTTAAAGAAAAGTTTGCTCATTGATACATTTGATTCCTTTGCACACTTGGTATATCCAAAATCAAGATGAATCTATGCTAGTTCTTAATTATATTAATTATATTTATATATTCACATCTCGATATATAGATATATTCTTAATTTTAATTTTATTAAAACATTGATAATACATATAGTTAGATATTTTATAATTTTTTATTTTTATTGTGACATACATAACATTAAAATAGATAGATAATTCAAATAAAAAAAATAGCTTATTGTAAATAATGAATTTTTATATATTTATCATGCGAAGTTTTAAAATATAATGGTTAAATGTATTAATCATTATTTATATATATATATATATATATATATATATATCACATTTTCATATTTAGAAAAATTATTTTTTAAATTATATGATTATTAATTAAATTTGTTAAGTTTTTAGATGTTAATTAATTATATGTTTTGTCCTCGATCGAAGTGGAAAATGAGGAAGGTCAAGAGGTTGAGGGGCAAGCGCGCCACCCCACCGTCGAGCAAATCATCTAAGAGGCGGGTGGCGTGGGCAACCCCTTGCATGCACAAGCATGAAAAGATTAATTTGTAATTTAAATATGGAAAGCGAGATCCTAATCCTCCATTCTAGTTTACAGTCTAGTCCTCTGAGTCTCATAATGTGGAAAATGATCATGCCCCTACCACATGTGGGATATTTTATGGGTGCCACTAGCGTTGAGGGGCTAGACCACAACAACTTCACGATATATTTGGGGAACTCTTCCCATTTCCTTTTGGAGTGGTTTTTTCTGCGATATTTACCAGCTTTGTGGTGAATTATTTCTGTCTGGACAAAGGTCTAGTATTGGGGCAGTGGATGATATGGTACCTATATCATGCATGGAGAGACATATTAAAAGAGCACGTTGGTTTCTTGGGTGGTGCAAATTGCTAACCAAAGTGAATTTGTTATGAAAAAAATTCGTATAAGAAGCATAATACTTAGAAGATATAAAATATATAAATATCCATGATAGGAAAATACTATATTATATAAGAATTGTACAAAATATATGAGATGATGATGTTATAAATAAGGGCCCGATTATATACCTAGGTAGGTGCTCCTTCATAAACGGTCATGTCCTTAGAGACATGCCTCTTCTATACTAATTACTAATTAAACATTATCTATATATATATATATATATATATATATTATTTACAACATTTCCTTCATCTTTAGAAAGATTTGTCCTAAAAACTTATGGTTGGCAAGGTGTGTTATGTGTTTTTATGTATTTCTAATATATACACATATTTGGAATTATTCTATTTGTCATATTTGTTGATACAAGATGATAAGATCTTATGAGTGATAAGAAAAATAATTGACCTGAGAAGGGATCTCACCATCCTAAATTAATATTCTGTGGAATCTTGTGGTTACTAGAAACTTCATGTGAATTTTTATCACAAGACTAAATTGCGATGTTTCTGCTATGAGAGATACATATATGCATACCAATAGAGTTGTTTTATCTTATGGTTCAAATTTCGATAATGAGTCTTTGTGATCAAGTCTCCCCTTGACTTGTTTGTGGCAATTTATTTTTTTATTGGAGGTATCTTATTTCCTTTAGGTACCAAAGTCGCTTGGTTCATTGTTGGATCTTCACTTGAAATTTCTTTGTTTGAACCGCAACATCTAAATATGTTTTTACTTCCACTGGTTTTTCATAATTTTGAGTTGTGGTATTTACTAGATCAATAGTCATTCCTTTTTCTTCAAACTAGATTGTTACCTCTGAAGACTTTGACACTTCTTTTTGAATAAGTTGTTCTAACTTATCTTGTAGTGACTTTTTGTCATTCTTAAGATTCTTTATTCATGTAAGTAGGTTTTGATTATGATTCTTTAGATGTGAAAGTTCTTTTTTTTTTGAATTGTTGACTTTATTATTGGTTTCTTTATCTTTTAAACTTTTGATTTGTTCTAATAACCTTTGATTAAGGTATTTTAAGTGCAAATTTTCTTGTTCCTTCTCTAATAGATTCTCGTTGAATTTTTTCTTGAGACATTCCTTTTCTTGCTCTAATTTTTGCTTTGTAGCCTTGGCCTTCTTGATATTTGTAAGTAATTTTTGACTATGGTCCCTTAGACACAAAATTTCTCCATTATTTTCCATTGATGTTTCATAACACTGATCTTCGAGATCTTTATATTTCTTTTCTCATGCCTCATTTTTTTTCTAAAGTTCTACAAGTTCTTCTTTAATATTTTAAATTTTGTATGTGCATTACCTTGATATTCTTTCAAAGTAAACAATTTCTAACATATTGGACAAAACATCATGCAATTTCTAAATAATGATGAATACTCAAATTCTATTTTACAAGATGGGCATTAGGTCCAAAACGTAGAATTATAGCTCATTCCTTTTTCATCCATGATTGAAACCATTTTATTTTGTCTTGACGACCTTAAGGTTTTAAAGATAATCCTTCCTTTAAATCTTAGTAATGAATCCTTAATAATCATTTCTCCTTTAAAAGGAGCCTCAAATGTTTTTTCACTCTTTTTTCATAACTTCATATGACTTTAAAGTTATAAAAGTATACTTTTTAATTTTTTTTACTTTTTTTTTTGTTAACTTTTAATGAAAAAAGTTAATTTAAAATTAATTTCACCATTTTTTATAAAAAGATGCTCTTTTATTATTTACTCTTGCACCGATTATATTCTTACCATAAACCTTTTATTTGAGAGTCACGACTTTAGAAGAATGGGTAGCGACTATACATATGGTAATATATAGTTAGGGCCTTGATTTTTGCGTGTTTGTATGACACAAGTATAATTGTATTTGATATATTTATCTCCAAATGACTATGAAATGATTGCAACAGAACTAGTACAAATGAAGGTTGTACAAAAATGCACATGTTATAGATTATGTTTTGGTTTTTTTGTCACTAGGGACTACTCCCCTTGAGTTTGTCCTCCAACATTAATCATCATATTGGGTATTTTCAATCAATGTAGAATATGGATGTCTTGCTACATAGCTCAGAAAATCATATCTATACAAATAATGTGTAGTACAACTATGATCCATCTAGTCGAACATTGTATGTATATTCATAGTGTCTTCAATACTGGACATGCCTAAATCCATTAAGGCCAAGCTAGGTGTCTCCATAAAGGCTTGTTGAACAAGTGATCGCTAGATCATGGATTGTTGCAATTTATCTGAAGTTTCTTTCTCATTGATGAATCCCTCCTTCTAGGTATCTGAAGCCTCATTCTCATGGAATTCATGTTCACCATGATTTGTAATCACTAAAATTTCACCCTTAAAGGGAATGCTTGATGCACACTTCTATCATGTTTTCATTGTAACTCATCCTCATTTCCATATATATCAACTAGTGCTTCAAAATCAAGAATCAAAGGTTCTTCTTCATACAAATCCTCATACTCTTCTTTTTTATTCTGTCTAAGAAAAACTCCAACTAGGTACTCTCAAAGGTTTTAAAGAATGGAAATCATTTGTAAATGCAGTGATACTTGAAATTGTTGGCATCACGAGCAGGATTAGGGGAGTTAGAATCCATGAGCTAGTTTACAAATAGATAGATATAGGGTTTGGGTTGGAATGCACATTTTTTTTCTTCAACATTCCTTTGAATGACACATTGTTACTGCAATCATCTTTTTTAGAAGTTTGAATTTACTCATTCCTCGGTCTATTGCATAATACTTAACCAAAAAAACCATAAGTTTCAAATACATATCAATTAATTTAAAGCAAAATCCTTGTGTCATTTATTTGGATGGGAGTGGAAGAGAAAGTGACACTAATATTTCAAAGGATAAACAATGTTGGATAGACAGTTTTATCAAGACACATAAGAAATGATAAAAATATCATCTCCATTTAACATATCATTTTTGTAAATGTGATATGCAAACATCATATGTTTTTATTCACTCTAGGAGGATAATAAATATGAGAAAAGTCTTCAAAAATACTTCCTACATGTTCACAAAAACCAACAACATTAGCTGATCCACCATCTCATAATTTTAGTTTCTTATCATCCATATTTTCCCCAAGTCGACCAGGAATAACCTTCTTATTTGTACATTGTCTAGCCTTCTCCTCTTTCCCAACTAAAAATTCATTTTCACCAGTTGCATTTGGTGAAACATTTCTTACACCTTCAATTAATTATTGCAAGGAATCAAGAGAATCTGGCCTTTGCGCCACCTTTCCCAGAGCTTCAATAAGATTGTAGGGCTCAGATGCACTAACCTCGAGTTCTTGAATAACACAAGTTTGAATAAGAAAGATAGAAGGTTTTCCATTGCCACAACATTACATCCTCCATCAACAAATTTACAAAGATGCATGGTATATTCTGTAAGGTTAATTAATTCATAGTGAGTAAGTGCAACAATTATATTCTTGTTGAATTTGTGTTCCTCATATGAATAAATAACCCATCTTGTCAATTTCTTCAAAACCCATTTGCACACATCACATATGGTCACCAATAAAAAAATATGGGTTAAAACATGTAAACTTCTTAATTGATTCTCATGCAATCTCTTAAAAACCTTTTGTGCTACTACTAGAGTTGCCTCATCTCTACTAATACATTGCATAATATTCTTTGGAATCTTTGAGACAAGTTCCTAAATTTCATGATCGCTAACACTATTTTGAGATTTGAGCCTCCAAATTTTGAGACACAACTTGTTATTTGTCTAGTGCTTCCCCTGTGTTTATAGAGGGATCCAATCAACAAGTCTCCTTTGGTGTTCCTCATTTTCTTTTCCTAGATGTTGCCTTTCTTCTTCTCCTTTTTTAGTAGGCTATCGAGCTCTCTCCTGCTCTTCAATGATCCATTACACATAAAAAATTTCCGCTCCTTTGGTCCACTCATGAGGTGGACCCTAATTCTTTCATGGAAGAGAAAGCTAGCTCATGTACATTGCGTTAGATCTTCAATGATCCATTACACATAACAAGTTTCCACTCCTTTGTTCCACTCATGAGGTGGACCCTGATTCTTTCACGGAAGAGAAAGCTAGCTCTTGTACATTGCATTGATCTAATGCTTCAGTTGTAAGTTTCCATCCACAAAGACCCATGTATTGGCCATACAGATCCATCTTGGGCTCTTCTTGTTTTCTTCTCCACCCTTTGGTGTATTTTTATTTATTCCTAGTAGATATATCTTCTTCCTTGAATTTTTTAGGAGTCCATATTATACTGCTTCTATAGTCACGTGCTATATTCTCATAACTATGGCATTTGTAGCATTATGTACTATACTTTAATAAAGGGGTGAATGAATTATGATTTTTTTTGTTGTATGCATTGGACCCTCTAATTTGATTGTCTAAAATTTTGCTTCTAGAGGTTTGATAAGGGCCTCTATAATAATCCCTATCATAGGCTATATAATTCCTTTCTTTATGTCCAAATTTTGTGTAAGAAAAAAAATACCAAGAAACATAGTTCGATACATGGCTAAGAAGGATTGTCTCGATGAAATAATTATTCTTAAGTTGTTCAGGTTTGGAGAAGATTAAATTCTTTGCTAATCCTTGCCTCTTATTTCACTGATAATTTTATATCTTCCAGGCATAGTAGCTTTTCCAAAATCATCATGATTCCTCCCTTGCTTCCACTGTGGTTGGGCCTTTGAATAATATTAGCATGAATTTTAGGCTTTTCCTCAATCTTATTTTCTGGTGACCTAAGGCTTACATATTATTTGTATGAAATCTCACCCACATAACCAATACATATTTGTTCATATTGTGATCTTTAACTACTAATAATATCATCCAACATTTGATAACTTTTCAAGTTCTTATTGAGCTTGTCTACTTCATTCCTTAATGATACAATTTTTGCTTCAAGATTCTCAAATTTTTCTTCTTTTTCCTTCAGCACTTCTTTTTTTCTCTTAGCTTCTTTTAGATGATTTTTCAAGGAGATGACTTCAAATTTGTGTTCTTTCTCTTTTAGTTTTTTATCAACTTCTCCGTGTATATTCTCATAATCCTCAACCTTTTCCTTAAGCTAACTTGACAACATTTCCTCTCTCTTTTATGCTTCCTTTACTTTATATTTCAAGAGGAAAAATTCATTTTCATCAATTTTATGACTCTTATCTTCAAGGATTTTCAAATTCTCTTTAAGCCTCATACTTTCTTTTCTAATCCTGTATCTTTTTTCTTGAGCAACCACAAATTTTGCTTCAAATTAATTGGTATAAAATTCTTCTATATTTGACTAACTATTTTGATTGTCTTCATATTCTTTAAATGGTTATATATTCATGGCTATAGAGGATACTTATTTTGAGGGTTTAGAGTCATGCCTTCTTGAATTTTCTATCTGTGTCTATGAGGTTTACCTTCCAATGTTATAATGTTGAATATATCGATTTTGATACCAATTGTTGGAAACATTGAAAGGGGAGGGGGGAGGGTGAATCAATATTTCATCATTTTAAACTATTTTTATATTTTAAAACATTTGATGCACATAAATAATGAAACATAGATATTTACATAAGAAACACTTATACAATTTTTCCTTGTAAATATTTTGTAAACTTCCTTGTGCAAAGTAAGCACCAACTTACAACATTCGTAGGCACCAACCTAGAGGAGATTTCATTTCCCTAGTTGATCACCAACTTAGAAAATGTAGGAACCAACCTACAAGAGACACCAATCCCCCTTAGATTAGAAAAAAACACAATAAAATGTTGGCACCAACCTATGTCTTCAAGTTTTTCCTTGGACATTTTATTAATAACTTCTGGTCCTCAAAAAATTATTTGATGAGTTTTCATCTAACCCTTCAACCCTCAGGTTTGTGCCTTCAAGATTGATCACAACCACTTGACCTATACACCTTAAATTTCTTATGTTCAACTAGGCTTCTTGAATTGGTTCTTTAAACTAGATCTCCTAGATATTAGTTATCTATATTTGATCAAAAAGAGGTATGCCTATCTAGAAGTTCAACTTCCTCAACTCTTGTTGTTTACTATTCAACTATCATTGCTTAGGCTTATTAAATGTTCAAATAGAAGGCCTTCCAACGTAGAAAATTTTACTCAACTTTGTAGATTTCTTTCTTCTACATAGGTATTTTCAACACAATTGAAACCAAATAGGAATTTACAACCTTTAAGGTCTACGTCTTGCAACCTATCAACCTTTGCACTAAACGCTCACCTTATATAGCCCGTAGGCCTATCACAAAAATTTCCCACGATAACCCTGTTCTTACTGCACTCCTATACACAGTAGGGCTTAAACCTATCATCACCTTAACATTACAACTACTTCAACTAAAATATCCCTTAACATTGCCTTATCCAACTAGACTCGACCTCCAAATATCCATGCAATAGTTCTCCAACAAAGCTCGACCACCTTAAAGATCAACCTGGAACTTGGTTTATAAGAAGAATACAACTTCAACCAAAAAAAAGACTTGAACTCGATTTTCAGAAAATTAGAACAAAGCTTCAAACTAGACTTGAAATTGCCTTGCAATCCTCCTTAACTTTTCCCTCAAGCCAAATCTCAATTCAACCTTCAAAACTCCAAGATTTGGCCTTCAAACTAGGCGTGAACTAGACCTTAAAACACAAAACTTTGGTCCCCACAATGAACTTGAAACTTAGCCTCAACAAGACTTAAATTCAACCGTCAATATGGCTAAAAATCACCTTCAATAGGGTTGAAACTCGACCTCTAGAAAATGTATGAAAATATCCTTCTAACTAAGACCAAAAACCTTTCCAAAGAGTGTCAAAAACCCTTCCAAAAATGTGTCATAAACCCTTCGTATAGAAAACCTCTCCAACTCGTCTTCACTTCACTTAGTTCACAAGGTATGAACATTTCTCCTTCATTTTCTTAGATAGACCTGAATTGGCTTAAGTAGGTGAGTCATAGGTTGCTCCACGCATTGCCTATATATAGTGTGTTTAAACCCCAAAAGAAGGGCTAAATTTCCCACTAGTTGAGTCAACTTGTGCATTGGTTGGGCTGACTTTGCAGATTTTATAATTAATATTCAAAAAAACATTTTCTCCTGAACTGTGAGGAGTTGGAGGGAGTTCCAGATAACTTTTGAAAGGTCTTAAAATAATATTTCCAACCATATATATATATTATGCTCCCATTTGATCTAGATAATTGGATAAAAAATGCATTCAAAGATAGGGTATCTAAAAACAAGATTTCCATAAGGTGTGCGATATATTTGGAAATGCATAAAAATATGCTATTTGACTATATAAATTTCCCTTTCATTTGGACAACCTTTGACATAAATAACAACCATCTTCAACACCCCTCATGTTATAATGCCTTGTCAAAGCTTTGATAAGCATGTCAAATGCATTCATAGAATGAAACAGACACGTGTTAGCATGACTATAATGGAAATTGAGGTGAAGGATATGTATACTCTTTTGAAGTGTTTTCAGGTTCTGAGGGCTATGAATTTAATCTGTGATCTAGTGAATGAGTGAATTCACATAGTCTAGGATATGGAATCTGTCTTCATCTAGAAATCACTCATCTAGGCCGAGTTGAGTATCATTTATGTCGAATGGTACTCTTCCATTGCCAAGGTTTTGAGAAGTGTTTGTGCCATATTCTTTTTATGATTAGTTTTCAAGGGAAATTTTGTTGAACAAAATTCCTTCTGGAGTCAACCTAAATGTACCATAAATGTCTGCCTGTGGTGCTTAGTTGTCTACCATTCTAATGAAATTAGATCTATCTTGATTAGCGACATCCTATGCAAGGATACAAACAAGAGTAGAGGAAGAAGACATTAATTTCTCTAATCCTTCTTTATTAACTTCTTTTTTCATCAAGTTTGGTTGAATCCTATTCTTGGTATAAATTTCTTCAATGTTAGTTTCTTTCATGTCAATGTCATTTTTTATCATAGGTGTTGAATCTAGCATCTTAAGATCCTTAGGCTATTTTTAATCAATTCTTTGATTTTGTGTAGTATTTTTCTTCTCAATTAGGGGAATTTTGAGGTCTAAAATGGGCCTCCTAAGAAAATTATAAAATAATAGTGGAAATAGTAAAATAATATTTGATGACATCATCAAATTTTAAAGGGAAAAAAAGAAAAAAATACCTTTTCAACTCATATTTTCAACTTATCTCCCAAATTTTTTACTCAAATTTCAAGCGAGAGTACTCGTTGGATGAAAAATTTATTTCCTAGTTCAAGGAGTACCCATGTTGCAGACTTACGATGGACCTTGCTAAGATAAAAATGAGAAATACATGAAAAACGTGATTGCAATCACGTTGTTTCCTGTATTTCTCATTTTTCACGTAGCAGGGTACATCGAAAGTATGCAACATGGGTACTCCTTGGATGAGGAATTAAATTTTTCATCCAACGAGTACTCTTGCTCGAAATTTAAGTAAAAACTTTGGGAGATAAGTTGAAAATATGAGTTGAAAAAATAGTTTTATTATTTTATTATTTTTTAATATTTTTACCCTTTTACTTAAAAAATGTTGAATCATCCCCCATGGTTGACATCATCATCTTGAATCCTATTGGTTATTATAAAGTTTATTTTGGTTGTACATTTTTCTTAGGAGGCCCATTTTAGACCCTAAAATTCCTCTAATAGGCTTTAAGTCATTGAAAAATGTTTTGGTTTCTGTAATTTTAATATCTAAGAACATAATGGCATCCAACACTTAGCTCTAATACCAATGTAATAAATAATTTTTGTTTATATTTGTAGAAAATATATTTGTAATTATATAGATTTATTTATACATAAATAATTAGTCGAATGAATAAGGCTGATGAATATTACAATGAGCCCCCCCGTTACAAATACCTAGGAATGGTACGTTTTCATTAATGGACATATCTTTATGATAAAACACACATTTTCATTAAACTAAAAATTGCACCATATGTTGCAAAGGAAACATTGTAAAACAGTAACATAGGAAAAAGTAGTATAGAGGAAAAAATATGTGATATTTTATGTGATTTAATTGAATTTAACTTATAACTATGAATTATTTTATTTAAAAAAAATTAACATACATATAAGTGTAAAGTTGTGCTCGAAAGGTCAGTAGTGGAATAGTTGTGCTATTAGGGGAATTTTGAGGTCTAAAATGGGCCTCCTAAGAAAAATGTACAACCAAAATAAAATTTATAAGAACCAGTAGGATTCAAGATGATGATGTCAACTGGGGGGATGATTCACCATTTTTGGAGCAAAAAAGTTAAAAGATTAAAAAATAATAAAATAATAAAACTACTTTTTTCAACTCGTATTTTCAAATTATATCCCTAAGTTTTTACTCAAGTTTCGAGCGAGAGTACTTGTTGGTACAAAATTTATTTTCTCATCTAAGGAGTACCCATGTTGCATACTTTTGATGAACCCTCCTACATGAAAAAAGAGAAATACATGAAAAAATGTGATTGCAATTGCATTTTTCATGTATTTATCATTTTTTGTATTGCAGGGTCCATCAAAAGTATGCAATATGGGTACTCCTTCGATGAGAAATTAAATTCTGCATCCAACAAGTGTTTCCGCTCGAAATTTAAGTTAAAACTTAGGGAGATAAGTTGAAAATACGAGTTGAAAAAATATTTTTATTATTTTATTATTCTTTTATTCCTTTTTCCCTCTAAAATATGATGATGTAATCTAGTATTATTTTATTATTTCCACTATTATTTTATAATTTCCTTAGGAGGGCCATTTTAGACCTCAAAATTCTCCTAATGATTTATAAGTTAAGGGGCCTTCCTAGACAACACTCACAAGAACTCTTTTGTTCATATGCCTTTTGTCAAACCTATCCATTCCATGGATTTAAAAATCTTGTAAATCAGTTTCTTGAGGTGTGCAACATGAGATGTTTTTTTTTTTTTTATTTGGTTTAAATTTTATAGGGGTATATTTTTGGCTCTTGAGATAAAGTTTAATTAGTAGGCTACTAGGCTTCCCCACTCTTGAAGAGTTTATACTCTTGATAAGTTATAAATTTCTGATATATTTGGTTTACAGGCTGTTGGATATACTCTTGGTAGAAGCAACAACTAGGTTTGATTTTGGCCCTCAACCAAATTACTCCAAAGAGATACCCATTTAAAAAAGTGGAAATTTAATTTTAGTGAGTGGTTTTTCATACATGTTATTTTATGGTTTACACATATGAATAAATATCATATTTTTAACTTATATTTAAAATTATATGTGATTTTTGTGAAAAAGATATTTTTGCATCATTTTATATAGAGCACTCAAAACTTCTTTCATGGATATTTGTGTCGAGTTTGTTAAGAATGCTTCCTCTTGTTTATAAAACTCTTCCAGAAAATCACATTATCATTAAAACCGATGCATTTGGAAGTACCTAGTGTACTTACCAGACACAACAAAAAAGAGGAAGAGAGACAAACACCACAAACCGAGATAAAGTTTAAGTAGTAGGCTACTTGGCTTCCCCACACTAGATTTGATTTTGGCCTTCAAAAAAGTGGAAATTTAATTTTAGTTAGTGGTTTTTCATACATGTTATTTTATGGTTTGACTAAATATCATTTTTTTTAAAATTATATTCAAAATTATGTGTGATTTTTGTGAAAAATATATTTGTGCATCATTTGATATAGAGCACTCAAAAGTGCTTTCATGGATATTTGTGTCGAGTTTGTTAAAAATGCTTCCTCTTATTTATAAAACTCTTTTGGAAAATCACATTATCATTAAAACCGTTTGGAACTACCTAGTGTACTTCATCACAAGGAAATTTCTAATTGTGCTAATCCAAATAGCTCAATATATATACTACTTTGAGGCAACGGTCAATTAAAAACATCTACCTAGTGTACTTCATCATGAGGAAATCGTTGATTGTGCTAATCCAAATAACTCAATATATATACTACTTTGATGCAACGGTCAATTAAAAACATAAGAAATAATTAATGCAGGTGAACGTTAAGAAAATAAAATATTAATAAATAATGATGGTATAAATATAAAACAAGAATTTAAAATCAAATTTAAAAATAGTAAAAACAAAAAATAATAGTAATAGTAATAAAATTAGTAAAATTAATAAAATTAATAAAAAATTAAACATAGTAAAAGTCATAATAATAAAAATATTACTAAAAATAAAATTAGTAAAAAAAAATAATGACAAACAATAGAAAATAAACTAATAAACTAAACACAACATTTATGACAAGTTCTCAACATTTGTTTACTGAAGTGAAAGTATTCATGATCATAATATAAAATCTAATAATACAATTATTTATATTGAGATAGTGACTACTTATCCATTGTGAAACTATTTATTTAAACAAAATTTTAATTTAATGCATTTAAAAATATTACGAAATTTGAACAATGTCCATGTCTAAAAAGTTTTAGAGATACCATCAACAATATCAGTAAGTACGAAGGCCTTTAAAACTATAAATCAGCCAAGAAATATTATGATAAGCAACTTAAATTATTCAAGGTCAATTTACCATTTTATTTTTCTATTACTGGTCGTGTTTGATGTTTTGAAAGAATTATTTACAGTCAAATACGTTTAAAAATCCGAATAAGGTTCTAAGGAAAGTCCACCGTCAATGTTGATCGAAGGTAAATAAATTTATGTTGTTTTTAAGAGTGCATGGGTCATTAAAAACAAAAGTTATTTTGTTGAACAAGATATTTTTCAGTAAAACCTTTATTTAACAGGTTAAAATGAGTTACGAAGCACTCTGCGAAGATGAGCAGAAGATATTTTTAGATATCACCAAAATGGTTCTGGTTTTATTTCCGAGAAAGAGCCAATGACAGAGAATGACGAGAAAGAGAAGCATGATTTACCTATCGATTAGACGACAAAAGTCGAGACTGTGACTTTGGTAGTTGAAAATGCAGGAAAATTAACTGGCAAACCATCCAACGCTAAAACGAAAAGTCTTCGAACAAGAAAGCCAATGTGAAATCTCTCCACTATAGCCAAAGCATCCTCTACATTGTGATGGTCGACGGTCAGATCGACTCCCACTACACCAGGTTCGCAATCCTTGCCTTCCATTGCTTCCAAATTTGAACGATAGATAACAGTGACAATTTATCAATTGATAACATCGTTCAGACGGGACTTACGAGGGTTTCATGTTCTGGTTTTTAGATCCGACAGAGGAATTTTGCAGGAGAAGAATATTTATTAAAATTAGATCAAAATGGTTGCCACTCACTAGGTTTTTATTCAAGAGGATTTGCAATACACCCAAGCGACCATTAGATCTCAGAGCACGGTAATAAGCATTAGGGGAATTTTGAGGTCTAAAATAGGCCTCCTAAGAAAAATGTACAACAAAAATAAACTTTATAAGAACTAATAGGATTCAATATGACGATGTCAACCATGGGGGATGATTCACCATTTTTTAAGTAAAAGGGTAAAAAGATTAAAAAATAATAAAATAATAAAACTATTTTTCAAATCGCATTTTCAACTTCTCTCCCAAATTTTTTACTGAAATTTTGAGTGGGATTACTTTTTGGATGCAAAATTTAATTCCTCATCCAAGGAGTACCCATGTTGCATACTTTTGATGGACCCTGCTAAACGAAAAATTAGAAATACATAAAAAAGAACGTGATTACAATAACGTTTTTCATGTATTTCTCAGTTTTCGTGTAGCAGGACCCATCGAAAGTATGTAATATTGGTACTCCTTGGATGAGGAATTAAATTTTACATCCAACGAGTACTCCCACTCGAAATTTGAGTAAAAAATTTGGGTGATAAGTTGAAAATATGAGTTGAAAAAATAGTTTTTTTTTTTCCCTCTAAAATTTGATGGTGTCATCAAATCTTATTTTATTATTTCCACTATTATTTTATAATTTCCTTAAGAGGTCCATTTTAGACCTCAAAATTTCCGTAATGGTAGCCCACGCTGCAGAGAATGAATGATCTCAACAGATTCCATCATCTCAGCAAAGTCATTGAGTAAATGCATTGAAGTTTTCTCTTAGCAGTGATCTGAGTTTTCAGATAGAATTATTCAATTCCATGCGCACAGTGGAGTTGTTTGGAGGACCTAAAACAATTTTCTTTATTCTATTATTTCTGTAACTGATTAATAACATTATTCAATCCCTGTCATTGAGTAAATGCATTGAATTTTTCTCTTAGCAGTGATCTAAGTTTTCAGGTTAGAATTATTCAATTTCATCCACATAGTGGAGTTGTTTGGAGGACCTAAAACGGTTTTCCTTATTCTATTATTTCTGTAACTGATTAATAACGGTATTAACAGTATTGAGGTACACAATGGTACAAGTGATAGTTGAGGGGATTTGTTTTCAAAGAGGGGTGTTTCACAGCGTAATAATTAACTTGTCAAAATAATAATAAATATTTTATCTGAATTTAAATTTATAACATATTTTTTATTAAATATAAAAGAAAGAAAAAAATATTATAAGTACTTTTGAGATGAATCTACACCTCTATCACATTAAAATATGTAAGATATAAATAGTAATGAATTAAGATCTATTTTACCATATAAATTAAAATAATAATTTTGTAACCATAACTCCTAGAGGGATGAATCTCTCAAGGTGCAAAATTATTTTTTAAATATGGTTACAAAATTATTATTTTAATTTATATAGTAAAATGGATCTTAATTTGTCGCTACTATTTATATCTTATATATTTTAATCTGATAGAGGTGTAGACATATCTAAAAATTAATTATAATATTTTTTATTTTAGATTTAATAAAAAAATAGTTATAAATTAAATTCAAATAAAATCTTTATAAAATATTTTGGTTGTGAAATAAGAGACCGATTTTGGGCATGTTGTAGTGGTGAGCCATGGTATTGGCCCACGGTATTGTAACAAAGCTTTAATAATGTCTATGACAAAGTGGACGTGAATATCCATGGTTAAACATATTGTTACATGGTAAGTTTATTGTAAGTATTAAAGTTTTTATGTACTAATTAATTAAATTTAAATATGGTTATAGAATCATTATTCTATTTTAACAGGTGAAATGAATCGTATTGTTGCTACTTATAAGTTATATATTTTAATGTCATATGTACACTATAATTTTTTTTATCTACAAAATATTTTATAATTTTATTAATAAAAACAAAAATAGGATATAAAAAATGGACTTTTATTATTTTTATTACTTTTAACTCTTTACAAACACTACAACATCTCCCCCATGTTGGACTCTATATTACTTTTAACCAACATTATTTTAATTTGGACATATTAACATGTAAAAACGTTGATGAACTTTCTTACATTAGACCTACTTATTATTATTATTATATTCATAACAAAGACACTCTTTGTAATGTCACTGGTTCAAATGAGGGCAGTGTTGGTATGCTTGGAGGTTATAGTGATGTTAGTTGAAATAAACCATGTGAATATGAGTCCACCCTAATTGTTGATTTTTTCTGTTAAAAAAAATTACTCAGAATAAACCATAACTTTTCCATAACATCATTCAATTGCTTACACATAATTGTAGGAATTTATAGGGTAAGTTCCTCAGATAAAAAAACAAAGGTCACCACTCACAAACAGATCAAAAATCAATACACCAGTATATCACGTGGTTAAAGCCCTCGAAGAGGGAAACAATCCACGGTCTGAGCCAACGCGGCCACTTTAGGAAATTTATTAATATAAAAAGAAAGTGTACATATGTTTCTCTCATAAATGGTTACCAGAAAAATGACCCTAAATTCTCTTTAAATAGAGATCATGGACTAATCAAGTGTTAAGCCACAGATCAAATGTCGTTAATACCGAGGAGAGAGTGAACCGTCAAATCAATACAAATCTTGATTGTCGGATTATAAGTTACAAATGTACATAGTAGAGAAACACATTTTACCTAACTCTACACTAGACCAAGTTATACTTAACTATTTCTATGTGTCAGAATATCCTAAAAAATGACCTAAGTTCCTTAGTTCATGGTATCTGAGCTATTTTGAGGGTCGCATCTATTGTTGATCCAAATCCGAAGCCAGTTTGACTGCATGCGACTGTTGTTTTCTAGATCTACATTTGTGAACCTTTTTGGGCTTGGAGAATGGTTCTGTTGTGTTCAGAGCATCTGTTATAGTGAGGAAACCCTTTTGCTTCATGCGAAAAGGTTTCCGGTTTCCCAAGTTATGTCATTTTAGATCTGGAGGTATAAAGTATCTATTTTGTAGTTATATTTATTAATCATTTTGTTTATTTCGGTTCCCTCTGTTTATTTCGGTTTATATTTTTTTTTCTATTTCCATATTTGTACCCTCTTCTCTGTGTATGCTCTTTTCTCTGTGCTATGTCCGATATTGGCAAATCAAAATTAGGAAGACGAGATTTGTTTTGCTATGTATGCTCTTTCCTCGCGTCTTTATGCGATCTTGGGAAATCAGAAATAGTGGAAAAAAAGGATAGTTGTCAGTAAGCCTAACTGAAAATCTAACATTTTTCTGTAAGGCTTGAATTTTGTTTTTTTGTGCTTGAATTTTGTGTTTTTTTGC
Organism: Pinus albicaulis; assembly: GCA_034641835.2. Lineage (NCBI taxonomy): Eukaryota > Viridiplantae > Streptophyta > Pinopsida > Pinales > Pinaceae > Pinus > Pinus albicaulis. Next base: position 1,355,317,403 of record CM076579.1, on the reverse strand, counting down.
AAGAAAAAGCACGCACACTGAATAGATCTAACATTTTTCCGTAAGGCTTGCATTTCGTTTTTTTTGTGCTCGGATTTTGTGTTTTTTTGTAGGAAAAAGCATGCACACCAAAGAGAAAAAAAAAAAAAACCTTTCCTCATTTCAAACAATTACAAAATCCTTTTACTAGCTCACTTGGTGTAAAGTTAGTTTATGAGAATAGAGGTCTTGGGTTCAAGTCTCTTTCTCAAGCTTCTTTTTCTAAAAATATTTTGGTTAAAGGGGCGGAATTTTTTTAAAAGTATAACTTCATCATCAAATTTCAACTGTTCCCGTAACTATTCGGCATCTACAACTCAGTTTTTTCAAAAATTCGTAACTTCTTCATCCGGAAGCCATTTTTCGAGCCTTTTTTTTTAATCGGCCTAATTTTTCGAGATCTTTCCATTGGAGCAGTTAGTTTCAGCCCTTTTCAGCTTTAGGTTTTAAAAAAAATAGAAAGTGATTGCCTGGTTATTCTTAACAACACCAATTATTTCCAATGGCTACCTCACATGGTAGATTTACTTAGAAGTAAAGGGCTTTATAAAATAAACATAGGATAAGAAACTAAACCTACCAATGGAGATAAGGCTGCTAAATGGGAAAATAAACAAGATTAAGCACGAGGGTTGATAGGAATGTCCATTACTCAAGATCTTCGATTTCATATCCTTGAAATTGGCACCCCCGATGAAGCCTTGGATAAGCTAAATACTATTTTTGGAATTCAAAATCAAATCAGGGTCCACCAGCTTGAAAACGAGTTGCTTACTTTGGACCCCAATAATTTCTTCTGTATTGAAGATTTTTTGTCCAAATTCAGGACCCTTAGACTTCTTTTAGAAGGTTGTAAGGTCAAAGAGAAAGATGGTAGCCTCATCTATTCCATTCTTGCTAATATTGTCCCTACATACTCTGTATTTGTTTCCACCTTCCATTCCATAAGAGAAGCCCTCATTTCTCAAGGAACAACCTACAAGAACCCCTCTTTTGATGCCTTTTGTGATTCTTTGATAAGAGAACAAGAAAAATTCTTACATCTTGGTCTTATCACTTCTGGAAATGCTTCTAAGAAAGCCTTAGCAACCCAAAAACAACCATATCAAAAGAATCCCAAGAAGCAGTATCCTAAAACGTATTGTCCTAAACAAAACAAGGGTCCTAAGAAACTTCAGCCACAAACTGAAAAAGAAACTCACCAAACTGATAAGGCAACTAAAAACAAAGGGAAGAAAACATATATACATTTCAACTTTTGTAATCTTGATGGCCATATAGAGTCCAAATGTTTTAAAAATATGGAAGCCTTGGAAGTAGCAACGAAGAAGCACCACATCAATTTGGAGACCTCTTCAATTTCATCTTTAGGAATGGCACTTTCTACTTGTGGTTGTCAAGCATCTGGTTATGTATTAAATGTATCTTATTCTTCTCATTATCATGAGTGGTTCATTGATTCTAGAGGTTCTTACCACATGGAAAAAAATAAATCCATGTTTTCTTCTTTAAATGATTGTAACACAAAACATATTTATGTTAGTGATGATAGATCTCTTAGTGTTGTAAGATTTGGAACCATTCATCTAGATAATGGTCAGTTTAATTATGTACTATGTGTTCCTACCTTGTCATGTAACCTTCTATCTGTTTATCAAATAACTCATTCACGTGAAGGGAAGATAGTAGAATTATCACCTCATGAAGTTGTAATCAAGAACCTCAAATATCCTAGACATATTTTAGCTACTGACATTGCTGATGATTCCAGAAGCTTGTATAATTTTGACAACTTTGGGTCATCATGTCTTCCCTCCATTTTTGTTGCTCATAATGATGAAGTTAAAAAACTTTGGCATGAGAAATTTGGTCACTTAAACTAACGCTCTTTTCAAACTCTATGTAAAGAAAATATGGTGACAGGTCTTCCTATGTTATCTTGTCGAGATGGTGTTTGATTCGGATGTGTACTTGGAAAATATCATCGGGATAGTTTTGACAAACGTACCTCTTGGCACACTTCAGCCCCTTTGTAGCTTGTGCACATTGATTTATGTGGTCCACTTCCTGTTGTTTCTTTCCCTTGTTGCAAGTAATTCTTAACTTTCATTGATGATTTTTCTAGACGCACTTGGGTATACTTCTTAAAACTCAAGAGTGAAGTTTGTAACATGTTCTTGGCCTTTAAGTTCTTTGTTGAGAAACAATCTAGACATCAAATTCTTAAGTTCAGATCAGACAATGGAGGATAATATGTTAACAAAAAATTTATCAAATTTTGCACTGAGCATGGCATTCAATTGCCACATACTATTCCATATACTCCACAACATAATGGTGTAGCTGAAAGGAACACTAGTACATTTGGGGGGAATTCCGATGCTTGGTTCCGACGCTTTTGACCAAATGTCAGAAATTTCCCCAAATTTTTTCAATCCCGCCCGAAACCATCGCTATACCGACATTTAGAGAAAAGCGTCACAATACCAACACTTAGACACAGTGTCGCAATTGCGACGTTTGGAGGAAGACGTCGCAATTGCGACACTATGTCCCAAAGCGTCGCTATTGCGACGACTGCCTCCAAACGTTGCAAGTGAAACACAATGTATAAGTGTCGCAATTGCGAAGTTTGGAGGTAGCCGTCGCAATAGCGATGCTTTTGCCACTGTCGGTATAACGACACTTATATGCACGCTACAAAAAAAATGATTTTATTAAAAACTACGACACTTATATGCGCGCTACATAAAAATGATTTTATTAAAAACTACATTAACGTCTGATATCACGCGTGCATTCGCCCTCAGCTCTTGCAGAACAACATTCGTCCTCAGCTCTTGCATAACAACATTTGCCCTCAGCATTCACCCTCAACTCTTGCAAAACAACATTCACCCTCAGCTCTTGCAAAACAACATTCACCCTGCATTCGCCCTCAGCTCTTGCAGAACAACATTCGCCCTCAGCATTCACCCTCAGCTCTTGCAGAACAGCATTCGCCCTCAGCTCTTGCAGAACAACATTCACCCTCAACTCTTGCAGAATAACACTCGCCCTCAGCATTCGCCCTCAGCTCTTGCAGAACATCATTCGCCCTCAGCTCTTGCAGAACAACATTCGCCCTTAGAATTCGCCCTCAGCTCTTGCAGAACAACATTCGCCCTCAGCTCTTTCAAAATGGTAAGTTCTTACTGCATGCCCTTCCTCCTATAGTAGGGTTGACTCTATTTGGGTTTTTTTGGTCAATTCCATTATATTGTGTTAGGCTATTGGGTCCTCTCTATATGTCTTCCAATGTTCTTTCAGATGAGTTTCAAAGAGGATGTGTAAGATGTGTTTGTGCTTGTATGAATTCGACTCCACCATTTTCATGAAGTTTAAGTTATGGATTTTAGTTCGACAAACTCATCCATCTCAACACCCAGTAACGAATTTCCCTTGGTATGATCTATATTGAAGTTGAAGTGCAAAGTGGTAGAGAATGGGAGATCGAAAGTCATCAAATTTATCACAAGGGTAGTACTCCAGATCGAAAGTGATGAGCTTTAGTTCTCCAGATTTGGGGATTTTCTGATGACATACCAAAGGTCACATCCATACAACCATATCAAGGTCAATGTTGAGATCATTCTCATATAGATATGAGTCCATTTGTTATGTAGGGTTAATATCATCATCACTATCCATGGAAATGAATGAGTTTACAAGATTTGTGATTATGGTTAGCTCATTTATAATTATTACCCATTTTAAATTAAACACATAAGCACTAAGATATGGCCCGAGTAGAGCCTTTACAACATGCAATGGAATTGCAGCTGCTTCATCAATAACCAATAGCCCCACTTGAGAAAACTTTTAATAATATTGGGGCTGAATATATTGCAGAGCAAACAATTTTAGTTATCATTCGTGCTCCAATATATTAATATACATTTTACATTGAACTGAAGAATGGAAACAAGCAAATTCTAGCCATCATACAATGCTTCGACATAAGAGTTTTGAGTGACATACTTGAAAAAAGAACTCATCCACTGATATTTATAATCATTTGAGTTATTCAAGTTAAACACAATGTCAAGAATAAAGCTTCAATACACTCTATTATCTTCATCACCCAATACAAGCTTTAAATTTTTTCCAAAGAAATGCTTATTAAATTGGCAGCCATTATTTCTCCCTGCTTTCAAAACACTACATTTAAATGAAAGCAAACATTGCATTTCAACTACAAAAATCTATTAGTGTTAAAATAATGCAATGTGTGCATCGCAGTGTAGGGTATTCCTTTCCACTTTCACATTATCGAAAGTGTTCGCGGTATAGTTCATATTTTTTGTGATTTATATTATCTTGAAAAAGGAAAAGATTAAATTATTTCCCATGGAAAAAGAAAGGTTTCCCATTTTACTACGGGAAATGGGTGCAAAAGTTCCATTTCTACCGAAACTCCTTGAAACGGGAACGAATAAAGGCCATGTCCTCGATGGACATCATTTGGCGCCATTGCTGCGTGTTGTTTCTTATATTACATCACGATAGTTTCTTAGGTCATTTCTTGTTTCTTGAGATGAAAAGCAACCAAAGAAATCGTGAAGATCCTTTCAAGAAATAAATGAACATTTCTCAATCATATATCAACTATTTTTTATTTTATTCATTGGTTGCTTACTTTGAGAGAAATTTGACACTTTTATAAGGAATATAACATAAAAACACAAAATGGGAAGGAAATGATGAGTTATATGTCCTTTAGTTGTTGTCAATTAAGAATTGATAATACACGATGCATGTTCTGTACTATAAACTAGATTCCTTCCTGGAGTTAGGACACAGAGTATTCAATCAAAGTTGTAGTTTCTAACTTCTTGTATTGGTTCATCAATCTTGAAGTTCAGACATTACATGTCTTCATTTCTTCATGTTTGAATAATTTGCATTATATCGTACAATATGAAATTAGGAATTATTATTATTATTACTTTATGGATCTGTTAAGTTACTTTTAAGTTTGCATGGTTTAGTGTGAAGTATTCTTGTGTGCCCCTAGGCCCCGGTGAAGGCATGAGGTAGAGAACCATGGTTATTTTAAATGGTATTGCTTCTTATACCAAAAAACCCCTCAACATCCCTTCTTATTAGTTCTTAACAATAGCGTTGTAAACAATTTGAGAATTGATATAGCAAAATCTCACACTTCTCAAGATAAAGTCCTATGGCTAAAGTGTGGCATTACTGTGTGGCAATTCAATATCCCCATTGTCACCTCACCAACCTCTTTTCACTTCGGGCTAGATCTCCTCCAACTCAAGGGGGGTTCTCCCTAGTAGATGTTAGGGATCTAATGGTTTAACCAAAGGCTATGACAAGAGCCCCCTAACTCTCTATGTTTACTACTATCAATTAAAATATTGAACAATAGGGTCAGACATGCATCCTGAAGATAAAATTGCCAAGGTATTTTTGGGTAATTTCAAAGGGAAAGTCCCCAAACACATATAATCAAGGAATTATAACGTGATTTAAAACATTAAATATCAAAAAATCGTTTAAAGGATATTGAAAGGAAAAAGGTGATGGAAGATGAAAGTGCTTACTTAAATGCTCCCAGGATTTTTCAATAGTTGCTCCAAAAGCTTCACTTCAAAGCCCTTCAAGATCGTCTCCAACAATGCTATACCATATTCTTGCAATGTTGCTCCAAAAATATAGTAAAAGACTTCTGACAAGTTTACTAGATGTTGCTCCAACAATATATTCAATAAGGTCTTAATTGTCAACACCCGTCTCTTGTTTTGGGTGTAATGTGCAATGACATGTTTCGAGTTGAATTCAATGCAAGGCATAAACTGAGACTCTAACTTTGTCTTGGCCACTTATTAGAAATTATTTCAGTTTTCATTTTGTGTTTTCAAGTTAGATATTGTTTCAAGTTTTTACATTTATAATTTATTGCAATGTGGCGAGGCTTGATTAGGGGCGATAGGAACAACCCCGAGACGAGATCATCGTGGAAAGAAGCCACCAGAAGAACATGTAAAGTGCCAGCATTGCTCTATCTTCAGGTATTTACATAATTTAAATAATATTAATTTTGTTCAAATATGCAGACACCTAGCCATGGTACGCCTGATGATTCCCTCTTTGAGGAAGAGCTTTCTTCATCCCTATCTCCAGTGTTCTTGTTGTGAAAAAGGGCACGAGATGCAAGGTCGGAATTTAATACTTTGATAGACGTGCCTCAAACACCTGAAATAGAAGAGAGGATAAAATAACTTATGAGCCAGCTAGAAAGATATCAGGTAATAATAAAAATTCAAAAGGATATTTTTTTTGTTCTGCATGAGATGAATTGTGATAGTTTGATTTTTAATTTTTACATTGACTAAACTAACAAAAAATTCTTTTGTATGTAGCGTTTTCTGGAATTTGCTGAACCTGGTGTTGGTGGTAGTGGGACACAAGGGCAAGAGATTGCCCAACAACCCTCTCGTACACCTTCTACTCCTTTAGGTGCCAGCCAAGAAACACACCCTGCCCAAGCAGACACCCAGCCAACCGCTGAATGTGTTGGCAGTGATGAGGCTGATATGGCCAACTACATTATTGTGTTTCCTGGAGCTACACGTGTCAGCTCCACAGGGACCATTAATGGCACATTGTTGGTGAACGATGAAGGTGTCCCTATAAAGCATGTACAACTCCCAGGTAAATTTTAATATTTTAATTATTTCATGTACTTTATCTAAAACATATTTATCATGATTTTTATTTTTAAATTAATGATAATATCTTCTTCTTTTTTCTGTGTAGGAAACAATGAGTTCTACAGGTTTTTGGAGAGCCATGTGTTGGTAATTTTTGGCCCAACCATATGCACAGGGTGGAATTCCCAGAATTCCAACCTGAAAAAAGAACTTCTAGATTATCTAGAAGCCCTTTTTGGGGTCGACACATTTGACAGAACATCGATGGCTCGGGTAGCCGGCAAATATTTGAAATATACCAGGGACACCTATAGGACGCAATTGAAATTTAACCCTAGATACGAGCATCCTCTCACAGTTCCAGAGAGTGAGTGGAGAGCACTCATCCATGACGGAAAAGAGAAAAAGGCAAAGAAAGAAGGAAAAATGCCAACTGGACCCGCAAGGTAAATTACAACTTTAATTCAATAGCTTTAATTTTCTCTATGTCTAAAATAAAAGTGTGCTACGTCATATCTGACTTTAATCTTTTGATGCTAGGTTGCCTGACACCTCAAAGGCAACCAAAGCTAGGATTGGAAAAAAGGGCCATCACAAGCTAGGCCAGGGTGGCTACTTGAAATTGGCTACAAGAATTGTAATTAAGTAGCTAAACATCTTATAATTAATTGTATCGCCTTCCAACGTTTTTGTAATCCTATCAAATATGATTAAAAATACACAATCATATGTAATGTAGGGTGATGAATTTGGAACAGAAACTACAGAGGAAGATAAAAATATCGTTTTCCATTTCGGCTATCAAGCTGTAGTTGAACGTCGCAGAAGCTTGGGGCAGGTCCCAAGATCTAGAATGCCTGATAAGGTAAAACATTAACCTTTCAATATGTTTGTTTTCGTCCATAAATTTAATGTCTAAAAACTTTGTTTAAATCAGGGGAGCAACACTACCGACGAGGCAAATAACCCAGTTTTAGAGCCAGATGTAGATGATCCTCACGTGCAACCTGATCATTGTAGTGGGGACCAGGCCGACAATGCTACTATCAGTGAGGGCCGTGACGGTAATTAATTTTCACTTATAATTTTTTCTAATTATACCTTGATGGTTGTCCTTATAACGTTTTTTGTTTAAATGACAGAGAATGTTTCCCTTGAGGATCTTACCACCAGAGAGGAAGACAGGGCAACAGTCCCAACGGCGACAACTGGTGCACCAGGTAAATAACCTCATTGCAATTTTTTTATTAATATTACTGAACTAGTTCAATGATATTTAAAATCTGAAAATTAAAATTTAATATTATCTATTTTTGTAGGCGATGCCCCGTCACTAGATGAGACCAGACATCGTGACTACGCAACTAGGTCAGCAGTGCGGGTCGAAAGGCACGAAACAGGAGCAAAGCACGATGATATTGATGATGTAATTAGGAGCTTTAGAAATAGGAAGAAGAAAAAGAAAATTTGATAATGTAAAATATTGTATTATTATAAGACAAACGTTACCATACTTGGAACATTTTTTGCGTTATATTAAAAACTCATTTATCATACTATTTTTATGTCAAGCATTAATTTCAATGTTTCCTTGCGTACTTTTTGTTGAATTGTTTTTTTATTAGTTATTGAATATTTTTTTTTTTATGCTCATGAAAGTAAAAAATGAAATATAGATTGGGTATTGGGGAATTGAGAGTGATGTGAGGGGGGGGGGAGGGGCCATAAGAGCTTCCACCTTCACGTGGTTGGCCCTGTTTAGTAGAGAATAATTTATTGGAGCGATTTAATCTTGGATCAAACCTCCCTCGATCCAGCGTAGCAACAAAAAAGTCACTGTTGACTTAGTTGCTACTCTTTCAGAATACTACATCAATTACTTTTATTTATTGTATAGATAATGATGGATTTTGATTGACTTGGCAGTGCAGGTACAAATCCTCTTGCATCATGAGCAATACAACTTGTCAACCAGGGTCATGTCCAAGATAGTTTTGCTTGTGCGCTTGACCAGGTTCGTAATGTCACATTTTGTAAGTTCCTTTACAGTTCATAATTCAATATTAAGCTTGTTCATGATTAGTATCTAGGTTTTTTGTATGTGTTTTTTCATCTATTTGATTGTAAGCAACTCTGCATGTTTCCTGTTGTTCACTATGATTTCTCCATTTACCACTCCCAGGATGAATCTGACTTTATTGTTACATAGGTTACTTTATTGTTACTATGATTTCTCCATTTACGATTTCATAGGTTACATCATGTAAAGTTGTCAATCTCAGGTTGGTGATGAGCTTTAGTTCTCCAGATTTGGGGCTTTTATGATATTTTATCCCTCATGTCATTCCTGAATCACCTCATTGTTTCATCATGCCAATTCTTCCCAACTATCTTTATATGTCTGTAATTTTGGAATTTGATTTAAAAAACTAGTACCCAACTTTGAGTTCAACTGGTGTTCGTGTAAGGCTGTCTGGGCTTTGGGAAATATTGTTGGAGACTCTGCAACATTTAGGGATCTTGCCCTCAGTCATGGAGCTCTGAGGCAGGTGCTTGCCCAGTTGAATGATACTGCCAGAATTTCAATGATAAGAAATGCTACATGGGCTCTGTCAAATTTTTGCCGTGGTAAACCCCAACCACTATTCGAACAGGTAAGCAGAATACATTTTCTGCCTCTTCTTCTTAGTTCGCAGATATTGTGGATTTTTTTTTATAGATCTTGGTGCTTGGTAGATTTGGACGTAATATGGACCTAGGCGCTTGTTCATTACAATGACTCCGTCATCAGGTTTTAGAAAATGCTCAGAAATTTGGGTTTCACAAGGGGATTACCCTTGCTCGCAATTATCGATTATCAATCACATTCAAAAAAAGTCTTTCGTAGCATTGCTGAGCTCTTTGTAGGTGAATTTCCGAGGCAATTTCACAATATCTGAACTAAATTTGTCTGTCCTTTTCAATACTCTGTGCTTGTAATAGAACCAGACAAACAATCTAGTGGCCAATGCAACAAAAACAACACCTCCTGTTGCAATGCTTGCAATTCACCCTCTCTGCACGCATGAATGACTATGGCACCCTCTTTTGTGAACAGGTACTGGAGCTGAAGGTACTGGTTTCGATTAGGATCGTGGAATTCAACATCCAAAATAGTATCAAATTCCACTGCAATAGTATTCCCGGGCGAGGGCAACAATTCATTAAGACCTATTGGACTCATCACCCCCAAATAGCCTCCAGGGATACCCAGAGTGTGATCATCTTTGTTGCTGAGTATATTTTTATTTTTTCAGTGAGAGTTTAGGGTTTCTCTAACATAGCTTCAAAAATCCGATTCAGTGCCTGCTTGAATATCCTCACATAATAGTCATGGTTTGGATTTATGAGAATGCTCTGAATGGTTGGTTGATTCATAAGAACCACCCATATAGTCATCTTGAGATATTTCAGAATTTTTCTCGAGTTTCCTTTTTCACCATTTCTAGTGGGTGGGATGGTGTGGGGTGATCCATCAATACTGGTGCTCTTGTAGTAGGGAATTTGTTTTTGGGGATATAAAGGAGCATTTGATGTAGATATCCCATTGGATATTCATAGATGGGCATGAGAGGTCAAGAATTTAAATTAAAAATATGCAACCTCTAGCATGGCAACCTGAAGGCCGCGAGAGACACTGGTTAAAGATTGTTTTGTGCTGGCCTTAATATAGTCGTGATTTCTTTCTATTATCTTAATGCAAATATATAGTCTGGTCTCATTAAAATGAGGATTGTGGTTGTATTTCTCTTTTGTTGTTTCTCTCTTAATGCTCCAGAAGTTGCCAAAAGTTGCGATAGTTGTTTAGTTTGCCTGTTACAACTTAAAAGTGGTTTTTAGCAATGGGAGTCATGTTTTTTAAGGTTCATACTAATATGAAGATCTTGTAATTCTATATTCAAGATAAGAGAAGATGGCCTCTGCTTTGGGCAGTATGACAACAATTGCCACATCTACCTCATTGGGTAACAATGGAAAGGGGAAGAAGTTGGGTGCAATGTTTGATAATTATGGCAGAAAATTGTCTTCTCTTTCAGTTTTTTCACCCATTTCCTTTAATCGGTCAAGCAGAAGAGGGACTCTGAGACTACGCAAAAGAGAGAAGGAAGTTAATACAAGAGCTATGGAAAAGGAGTTGTACTTCAACAAGGATGGCTCAGTGACAAAAAAATTGCAGGTCAGAGAAAAAATTATGTTTAAAGGAAGGTCACCTGCACGTGAAACTTCACTGCGGTGGATCTTTCCTTCTCCACTTATATTCGATTTTAATGTGTTATTTTAATTTTTCATGGAGGGTTGTTTTGGCATATGGTCTGGCATTCAATTGCACACTTACTGAAAGCATTGTCAATTTGTCTTGCAGGCGGTGTGAACAAACTTGCCGATCTTGTTGGAGTCACCCTTGGGGCGAAGGGAAAAATGTTGTCTTGGAGAGCAAGCATGGTTCTCCGAAAATAGTTAATGATGGTGTGACAGTAGCTAAGGAGGTAATTTGTATATGTGTGCTCTGGTTTTCTTTTTAACGTTGTATTAGTTCCCCTCTTAAATGTCTTAGATTTGGTAGGCATAATTTGAAAACTCAAAGGTGAAAGGAAACATATTTGTTACCCAGTGGTCTACTTGGCCTATGGACTAGCCACACTAGAGTAATGCATAAAGCTTTTCACAACAATAAAAGGAAAGGGTTATGGCTGAGTCAAATTTTATTTTTATTGACAGTGTAATGAAATGTATCTCAATGCTATGGTTTTGGCCTTTTTATTGGTTGAATTAGAGGACCTAGTTGAAAATATTGGGGCCAAGTTCGTAAGGCAAGCTGCGGAAAAGACAAATTATTTAGTTGGGGATGGAACTACAACATCTGTTGTTCTTGCACATGTTGGAATATTGAAAAATTCCAGAACAATGAATGGAGAATAAATCTCCCTTCCTCTAACACAGAGAAAATAAAAATTTCTTTGACAGGAGACAGAGTTTCAATACTTTGAAAACAAACTTCTATTCCCTTCAATAACTCAAAAAAAAACTATTACACTTCTTCATCACTGAGAGGGATTACAAAATTATGACTGCTACAAAACGCAGTGCATAAAACCAACTCACTGTCTGTTCAAAACAAACATACTCTGTCTCTAAAACACTCTGCTGTGTTTTTCACTTTTGCACTGCTGTGCATACACACTTAAAAAGTTACACTCAGTCTTTCACTTTTTACACACTATTGTGTAATAAAAAATTTACGTACTGTCTATAAAAAAAACTACCAAGCTTTTTCGACCTTTTTATTTTTATATGCCGTAACATATAAAAAATATTATAATAAACCCTCTTTAAAAAAAAAAAAAATTAAAACTAAATTCTATGGCCCACCTTTCATTTCGCATATGATATATATATAACATATGTTTAAAACATATGTATATATTAAAGAATACATAAAATTAAACTATCAAAACATTAAAGAACCCTTTCCGTCGGACTTCAAAAGTCTGAATAGATTTAATTTCAAACCAAATTCGCGTTCCAAAATGGGATGCTGACGTCTGCCTAATTTGTAACACGAATTCTAAATCTAATGTGCCTTATAAAAAATTTAGGTCCGATTTTCAGGTTTTCAGATTCCCTTCAATTTCTGTTTGTTTAATTTCTGGTTGGTGAATTGCGTTAATCTTGGTTGTTGTGTTTAAATACAATCCTGTACAAAAATATGGTTGCGGCCGTCTACAAAAAAAACTTGCAGGAATTTTAAATGCTGAATTAAATTTCTGGATGGCGTGCAAGCAACCTCCAAAAAAAAATGTTGCTGCTGCATCCGTCCTTCTGCTGCAGCAGTTGAAGTTAAAATTCAATAGCACAGGGTTTAATAAGTGAGGGTGTAAAGGTAACTTTTTGTTGATAGTACTGGATTAAGATCATCTATTCATTTTTGTAGGGTCTTATGGTGTTTGGTTTTTTAGTTTTGGGTTGGGCTTATTGAGTCTAAGATAGTTTTTGAGTGAAAAAATTGCTATCAGGTATTAAAAAAATTTGGTTTTTTTGTCAAAATTTATGAGCTTGTTAGGAAATACAAAACTGACAATGGTTGTATCTTAAATTTGTGGAAAATAATTTGAAATGAAACCTTTTTGCTTAGGTTGTTGCAGCAGGTGCAAACCCCGTTCAAATTACTAGGGGCATTGACAAGACAATAAAGGCCCTTGTTTCGGAACTCAAAATTTTTTCAAAGGAGGTAAACGCTTGCCTTTTGAGTAGGCTGGTTTTCCTTTTTGCTGATGGTTTGGTGTATCTAATTGAATTAGTTGCCTAAGGCATTTTTGGTTGCAAACTCCTTTTCATTTTTCATACAGTATTGGCCTTGTGGAATACATTTGATTGTGTGGTCTTGTTAGATCTACAACATTTGTAGTTGTTTTGTCTTATGGCCGAGGTGCACTTTTATTATGGAAATAGTTGATGCAATATTGTCATTTAATCCTTACTGCAGGGTAGCATGTTGAGAAGTTTCTTGTGAAACATTTGGTATTCAAAATGACACTTGATCCTATACAACATCATGCACTTGACTTCAAAATTCATATTCAAAGTGTGCCAGACAATTCTTGCAAAATTTCAAATATTTATGTTGTTTTAAACCATTATCTTTTTCATGTATTGGATGCTGAAAATGTGAAAAAGACTTTGGTATGAAACCAATTGGTGAATAATTTTCAGCAAAACAACCACTTCCAAGACATGATTTAGAAGTAGAACAAATGTGCTTATGAAGCATAGAAAGATATCCTTGATGCATTGTCAATGTTTGGCTAGGGTTATTTTTGGAGAAAATAACTCCTTATTCCTAGAATAGTGATCTTCAATACAAGTAAATGCCAGAGAAGAGAGATCATCGTGTGACATAAACCTATTAAAAAAAGTGAATAGGGAATGATTATTAATTATGGCATACTAAGTTGTCAGTGATTTTGACTATTTGTCTTTAACATGTAAAAATGTTAAATTCCAAACTTACATCATCATGGTTTGGCATCATGAGCTTGAGTAATTGTCCACCATGCTCATAATTTCATTGTTGTATTCATATCTATAAACAACGTTTCAAATAATAATAACAAAGTTCTATAAGAAAAATCGAGACCTCCATGTTGCTGCTCCTTGTGAGACAAAGTCAAAATTGCATTACACAATCTGACACATAAGAATCTCCTATATCCCGGTGGTATGTATCCAAATTCTTATAATAGTGTCTTCAAGACTTATGTTGACATTGCCAATGAGATATTTAAGCAATTAAAGATGGATCCTTCTTCATTGTTGTATATGTAACAGTATTTTATTAATATAAAGAATGATGGTTTTGTCTTTCTGAAAATGAAATGTAAAAATAAATTATTGTGGTCAATTGAAAAGTTTTTTTTTAAAGCTTTTCATTATGGAAGGGCGACATAGATATATGCCCTTCTAATTAAAATTCGGACCTGCCCTTCAAATTTGATCACTGTGTGGGACCTTAACAAACAATAAAACTATTCTGCTGCACGTTATATAAAACATATAACAAAACCTTTGTCAAAACTTCAAACGAACCCTTTAGTCGTGGGTATTTCATCACGAATTGATCATTTTACCATGTACCTTCTTCTAGAGGAATATTCTTCCACTTGATTAGGTACTTCATAATGGCTATATGTCAAAGAGATACATAATGTTTATCTATAACTTTTTGTGGTTCAAGAATCAACTTTCATTCTTCATCTAATTTTGGAAGTTCTATTTACATTGGCATATTTTTTCCCAAAACCTTTTTTAGGCAAGATACATGTAAAACCTTATGAATGCAAGAAGAAGGAAAATATAACTTCTATACCACTTGTGCAATCCTATGAATAATTATTTAGGGCCATAACATTTTTGAGCTAATTCTTTATTCTTCTTTTTCTTGAATGAAGATTGCTTATAATGCTATAATCTAAAAAAAACCCAATTACCCTCCTCAAATTATCTTTCACTTCAATGTTGTTCTCCTTGTTGTTTTATCATGTTTCATGTCATTTGAAGGTTTTCCATAATAATTTTCAAAGTTTCTTTAGTATTTTCCATATGTGACTCTGTTTCCTATACTTTGGACTTATCTTGCAAAAAGCATGAGATACTAGGAGT
>CM076579.1:1354519303-1354615175 GCA_034641835.2 Pinus albicaulis | reverse complement strand
GTCTCACGTGCGTCATAGGATGCGTTGCCGCAGGGGTAGCACTAGAGGTCAACCCCTGCACGCTCCCTCCAGCCTCTCAACAGAGTCGACTTCCGGCCAGTCCAGTGATTATTACGCAGGTCGATATCCAAATACTAGGAGTGGGCGGGGTCGAGTTGTAGGATCTGGCCACTGTATGGATTCCCCTGCTCCTCGCTTCCCCACCGCTAGTTCACCTTCTCCCACGACGCGCACTGCGCAATTTTCCTTTAATTTCTCTCGCAATCGCCCTCGAATCACAGCTTTAGTCACTGTGGTCTTCCGCGAGGAGGCCCAAACGGAGGAAGAATGCACCCGTCCGGTGGGTCTGAGCTCGAAAAATGCCGGCCAACATTCGGGCCTTCAGGAGGGGAACCGTGGCATGCATGTGGAGGTAGCACCTAGTGCTCCTGGACCTTCCGAAGGATGGTGCCGAATCGTGGAGGAACCACCGGAGGAGTAGTTTGGTTAATTTGTTTTTCTTGCTTAGCAGGCCCACTTAATTGGGCTGCGTTTAGATTATTTTACTGTACTGGACCTTTGTAATATTTTTGAATTCTTTAAATTAAACGTTCAAGACTGGTTTCCTCGTATGAGGGCCTCGGGCATATTTGGATGCTTTCTCAGATTGTCGATAATCTCCATGTGGACCGTTACTGGGTTTTATATCAAGTTGCTGTATGTGACATGGGGTATTTTTCTATCATTGTCTGGGTGGGACTTCCACTTTTCTGGATGGATATTTGGGTTCCAATCTTCAGATGTGAAAATGTAATAACTTCATGGACTGTTTTACTTCATATAATATCTTCAAAACAACGTTTTTTCTCTTGTGAAAAAAAAAATGATTAATGTTTATCACTCTGCCTTCAAAACTAGCGATGCTGGTCTATGTTGCTAGTTTATTGATATGGTCTGATGGTCTTTTTATATTTTGGACATATCACACTCCTCACATGATTAGTGTTTTTCTTTGTTGCAGGATTTTGGGTACTTTAATTTTTATTTGGAACAATGGACGTCGGTACTCTATCTGTTGCTTTACTATTCTACATACTGCTATTTCACTTTCTTATAGATGCCTCGGGCATATTTGAATGCTTTCTCAGATTGTCGATAATCTCCATGTGGACCATTACTGGGTTTTATATCAAGTCACTGTATGTGACATGGGGTATTTTTCTATCACTATCTAGGGTGGGACTTCCACTTTTCTGGATGGATATTTGGGTTCCAATCTTCAGATGTGAAAATGTAATAACTTCATGGACTGTTTTACTTCATATAATATATTCAAAACAACGTTTTTTGTCTTGTGAAAAAAAAATGATTAATGTTTATCACTCTGCCTTCAAAACTAGCGATGCTGGTCTATGTTGCTGGTTTATTGATATGGTCTGATGGTATTTTTATATTTTGGACATATCACACTCCTCACATGATTAGCGTTTTTCTCTGTTGCGGGGTTTTGGGTACTTTAATTTGTATTTGGAACAATGAACGTCGGTACTCTATCTGTTGCTTTACTATTCTACATACTGCTATTTCACTTTCTTATAGATGCCTCGGGCATATTTGGATGCTTTCTCAGATTGTCAATAATCTCCATGTGGACCGTTGCTGGGTTTTATATCAAGTCCCTGTATGTGACATGGGGTATTTTTCTATCACTGTCTGGGGTGGGACTTCCACTTTTCTGGATGGATATTTGGGTTCCAATCTTCGGATGTGAAAATGTAATAACTTCATGGATTGTTTTACTTCATATAATATATTCAAAACAATGTTTTTTCTCTTGTGAAAAAAAAAAATATTAATGTTTATCACTCTACCTTCAAAACTAGTGATGCTGGTCTATGTTGCTGGTTTATTGATATGGTCTGATGGTCTTTTTATATTTTGGACATATCACACTCCTCACATGATTAGCGTTTTTCTCTGTTGCAGGGTTTTGGGTACTTTAATTTGTATTTGGAACAATGGACGTCGGTACTCTATCTATTGTTTTACTATTCTACATACTACTATTTCACTTTCTTATAGATGCCTTGGGCATATTTGGATGCTTTCTCAGATTGTCGATAATCTCCATGTGGACCGTTACTGGGTTTTATATCATGTCCCTGTATGTGACATGGGGTATTTTTCTATCATTGTCTGGGGTGGGACTTCCACTTTTCTGGATGGATATTTGGGTTTCAATCTTAAGATGTGAAAATGTAATGACTTCATGGACTGTTTTACTTCATATAATATATTGAAAACATCGTTTTTTCTCTTGTGAAAAAAAAAATGATTAATGTTTATCACTCTGCCTTCAAAACTAGCGATGCTGGTCTATGTTGCTGGTTTATTGATATGGTCTGATGGTCTTTTTATATTTTGGACATATCACACTCCTCACATGATTAGCGTTTTTCTCTGTTCAAGGATTTTGGGTACTTTAATTTGTATTTGGAACAATGGAAGTCGGTACTCTATCTATTGCTTTACTATTCTACATACTGCTATTTCACTTTCTTATAGATGCCTCGAGCATATTTGGATGCTTTCTCAGATTGTCGATAATCTCCATGTGGACCGTTACTGGGTTTTATATCATGTCTTTGTATGTGACATGGGGTATTTTTCTATCATTGTCTGGGGTGGGACTTCCACTTTTCTGGATGGATATTTGGGTTCCAATCTTCAGACGTGAAAATGTAATGACTTCATGGACTGTTTTACTTCATATAATATATTCAAAACAACATTTCTCGTCTTTTAAAGTTTCATTTTTTTTTTAAATTGAACCCGCCGTCGGTATACCGACGCCTTGTAGACGTCGGAATTGCGACAACTTAGAAATGTCGGAAGAGCGACAGTATAAAAACGTCGGACCACATTTCGTCGGAATTGCGACAAATTACAAACGTCGGAAGAGCGACGTTAAAAACGTCGGACCACATTTCGTCGGAATTGCGACATCTTACAAACGTCGGAAGAGCGACATCCAAAACGTCGGACCACATTGCGTCGAAATTGCGACCATTTACAAATGTCGGACGAGCGACGTTCAAAACGTCAGACCACATTTCGTTGGAAGTGCGACCGTTTACAAACGTTGGAAGTGCGACGGTTCGTGAGACGTCGGAAGAGTGACGCTTGTTCGGAAGCGACGGAAGAAGTGTCGATAGTGCGACACTTTCTAGGTGTGTCGGAACTACGACGACATGACAAACCACGTTTTTTCTGCCCTCGAACCGTCACTCTTGCGACGACTATGTGTCGGAATAGAGACGAATTGGCTATCGGAATTTCCGCCAAATTTTCTAGTGAAACCAAATAGAGCATTAGTGTGCATACTTGGTCATGAATCCAGTCTTGTAGATGTCCTATTCTTTGATGCATATCTAATGATATCTTGATCGTAGATCAATATTCAAGAACAATGCTGCTCTGTTCAACTGATCAAATAAGTCGTCAATCCTCGAAAATGGGTACCTATTCTTGATCGTCACCTTGTTCAACTGCCTGTAATCAATGCACAATATAAGAGTACAATCCTTCTTCATGAACAATATGGGTGCACCCTAAGGCAATACACTTGGCCTAATGTATCCCTTAACAAGCATTTCATTCAACTACAACTTCAACTCTACTAATTATAGTGTGCTCATCCTAAAAGGTTCCTTTGATCTTGGTGTTGTCCCTAGTACCAACTTAATAGAAAAGTCTACTTCTGTATGAGGAGGAAAGTATAGAATATATGTTGGAAACACAAAAACATCCTGAAACTGTTGCAATACAGGGTACCTCTTCAATATTTATGCATCCTCAACATCCTTACCCTTGTCACTGGAAATGTGAACTGCAAATATCACACACCCTCTCCTGCAACTGCGTTTATCTTGCATAGATGTGACCATCCTCACTGATGTAGGCTTCTTATTTCCTTGCAAGATTCTCTTCTCTCAATTATCACCTAGGAACTTAATAGACTTGTCATAGAAAGCTAATTTGGTACCATGAAGATACAACCAGTCCATACCGAAAATCATATTGTATGATCTCAATGGAAGTACATTCAAATGTGTTGTTGTAGGCATAACATTAAGCTCAAATGCACAAGATCTTACCCAGTGCTGAGCTCGCTTATTAGTGCCTATAGCCAACTGCACCAACCAATATTTTTCATGCAATTATTAAGCCACACTTATCCACTTGGTTAGGATTAAAATAACTATAATTAGATCTGGGATCAATCAAAATCTAAATAACTTGATTTTGTAGCGACTACAACTACCCTCCAAAAGTTTTCCTTTGTTTATATTTTGGAGCCTAACCTTAATGTCACAGGAGCTTACCTTGCACTGCTATTAGGTATTCATGCTTTGATTGATGTTTATCCTTTATCTATATTTGTGTTCACTTTATTTTCACTTAACTAATTTCTCTAAGTCACAAGCTAACTTCTTGTCTAAGTCTTGCACAACAGTTCTAGGCTTGCCTTCAGAAACTACACAATCTATGAGGGAAGACAACCTTGATAAATGGAATTGAACAATAATGAATGGAAGTCATCCTTGAGCCCAGAAACTATTAATGCGTGATAGGAAACCCAACACTAAGCCTAGAAACTGTGCAATCCCTCGGAGAGGTCAGAAACTGCGTAGTGCAACGATTCGAAAAGTTTCCCAGTTCCATAATTACATAATATTTCCTCATGATGTTCATATAAAGTATTTCCAAAAAGAGAAGAAAATTTGAAAAATAAAAAAACATCCCAAAAATTTAGGGATCTATTTTTAGTAACCTGAAGGAAGCACACTCACTATTTTTGGAAATTGTCGCCATGTGTCGCGTTTCCCTTGATTTTGGGAATACACGTCATAAACCCTAATTTTCTCAAATCTATTTAATTGACATACCTATCACTCATTTTAACACTTTATCTTGGATATATATCATTCCCGAGGAGATCAAGGAACCTTCGGTGTGATCGTCGTCACTTTTCTGGGTGAGTTTCACATTTATCGTTTTTGTCACTTTTCTGTCATTTTTGTCATTTGGATTGTATGAGTGTTGTTTTTATTTCTTCTTTGCATGCATGCTGGCGTTTCAACTTGATTTAGCTTTTAAAATTTTTGTTTCAAGTTATTGTTTTCCTTTCACAAGTGTTGCATCAGTTTCTTCAGTTTTTCACTAATGATCATTGTTGTGGCGACTCTCCTCACTGATTTGGTTTTCTTCCCATTTACTTAGTTTATGCACTTGATTTGTCTTTTTTCATTCACACTTAGTTAGATATTCACTAAATCCAACACTATATCTCAGATCTTCTCATTTTTCACACTTCCCTTTAGCAGATCTATCATTCCTTTTGGTCGGGGTCCAAACTGACATGGAAACATATTAAGGATGCTTTTGCAATGGACTTCAGGGAAGATTTATAGGACCAACATGTTTATCTCAGCATCAATAATTCAGGACTATACAAGGTTGCATGCAGGTATCCAACCTTCCCGTGTGTAGATGTGATCAGTTGGGTTGTCTCACACACTGATGAGAAAAATATGACATTGAGCAACACTAGCAGACATAAGCTTTCTACATTTGTGGCAACATATTTTCAACGAATGTATCATATTTTTGAGCTAGTAAAGATCATGGACTCATAATTTTATGCCACCCATAGTTATGTGAACACAAAGGATATCATCAAGAGTTTGGTTAAGGAGCCATCCAAGTTTAGACAAACATCCACCCACATATACAAGACAAGGTCACTCAGGAAGGCCTAATAGCTTTTTGTCATTCTAGCTTGCAAAATATATGGGCAATCGAGTACATATACCTTTCGTGAAGGGTGGGATATCTTATTGAACTAGGTCATGAATGAGGGGAAGTCATTCAACTAGTTCAACATTTTGGTTCATCAGCCAAGAGCCCATGTAGAAAAATCCCAGGATCCTCCCAAGGGTGAGCAAACTAGATTCTATATGTCCATACGTATTGGATGCGCTATATGCACATAATCATTTTCCTGGAATGAAATGTATGTGGAAATTGAGAGAAAATGTCATGCATATCTAATGCAAGTTTCTTTTGGATTGTAGCCATAGAGGAGTTATGGAGAAGCTAACTGATCACTTCATTATCCCACTTTATAGGCTTATATTTTAGGAGGACCCACTTTTAACACTGGAAAATCGTATAGCAGAAGACGACATCAATTAATGTCGAGCCTAAGGATTTGCAGGACAAGAATACATTATGGAATAAAAAATTATTTAAAATCTCTAAGGTTTTGAGAAAATCAAATTTGAACTAGTCATCAATGCTTGGATGCGCGCTTGTTCCTTCGAAAAGAGTGCCTTCGGTGCACACTGGAGTTCGATAAGCGCGCATTCTTGGAAGTGGAAAAAAGTCACTTTTCGGGACCACAAGCAAGCAAAGGACAGTTTCTCCTTAAGTGAAGCCACCTAAGGACAACACCAGCACCTCCTTAGGCATTGTGTGAGCACACAAAAGCATATTTGAGCACACAATGGAATCATACCCCTCCCTTGGGTCACCATCCATCATGTACCAAGGGAGGGAAGGAGGATTTGAAGCTCACCTATTTAAACCCACCAAGAGATGAACAAATGGTGATCACAAAGTTATGCTGGCCAAAGTTGCCCAAGAAACACCAACGTCTTGTGTGACCCAAGGAGCTGAAGAAGAGGACTCAATGGTTGGCCACCCAACATCCTAGTCCATTACAACAGAGAGAGAGAGTTAGACTGCGTCAGAAGGCAGAACTTGAAGGACAAAAATCCTTGCATTGGGTCCTAGAGCCACTACCTAGGCCCTTTGGCAAGTGGGTAATATTTGTTTTCATTCAAAGCATTCAATAAGAGGAGGCCATAGAGCCGTTATTTACCTTGTTACTATTTGGAACTCTCTATATAGATTCTTTTTGTGTTTTTAGTTTTAGTTTTTTAACAGAGCATACTTTAGTGTATCTGGGGGGAGAAGCAGAAGCAGGAAGAAGAAGGAATAATTTAGTTTTAGTTTTTTAACAGAGCATACTTCTGAGCTCCCCCCGGATACTGCTTGTTACCTATAGTTTAGAGGGTAGACCACACTCTCTAAACTCATGTGATTTCGTACACCCGTGTGTCGAATCCACCACAACACCCACCTTTCATTTCATGAAGAGAAATGGAGGTGATATCATAGATTACATATTGGTTCGCTTTACCGGATGGCACATTCATCAAAGTGTTTAGTGGGCAGAAGTCACCAGGTATTTTGACAAGATATGCCACCAACAAACTTGTCATGCAAGAAATATCTTACCATATCGCCACAAGGTTGTCAACAAAACTGCACAGGACAAATAAAGAATCATGGATCACTCTTCCTTTGCAGATAGGATTATATGATATTAATAATTTCAAAATTGCAGATACTGAATTGAAATCCATAGTAAAGTTTGAATTCACTAAAAAATACTTCAATCTATATGATTCGAGAAGAATTTGCAAGGACCACTATGCATGAATCTACTACAACTGGGTCAACAGGGCATATCAGTGGCCGGAGGAGGAACCATGGAAGAATTTCTATAACTCCCCCAGAACTTGTGAGCTGATCAGTGTAACCAAGACTTCTCAATTTTTCCCTCAAACGATAACAGTTTTTTAAGAAACAACAGTTGGATATAGGATAAGGGAACGAGGAAGGTTGTTGATAGTGAAAATGAGGAAAAAATATGGAAGATGCAAGAAAATCCTAACATTCAAAAAGAAAATTTGACAATAGAAGCAAAGAGGGGATCAAGAAAACAAAGAGCAGAGTAAAGAAAGAGAGAAAAGAAAACATTGGAGGAAGTATAACTAAGAGCGCATAAATCAAAACACGAGCTAAGGGAAGAATGAGAGTTAAGAAGAAGAGAACAGGAGGAGAAGCAGAAGCAGGAAGAAGAAGGAATGAAAGGTTGCATAACATAAGATATGACACCCATATAGGTTGAAGAGTAGGAATAGGATCAGCTAGCAGCAGAGGGAGTAAGCGAACAAATGCAAGATCAGGAGCTTGCTCAGGAGATTGAGCAGTTGATGGAAGTTGCGGACATGGAGTTGGGACCAGATCCGCAAGATGAATATGTGGACCTGATGCCTAGCTCACCATAGGTCACCCTTAAAACTCCATCACCTTTAGCCATAGAGTCAACCCTGAGTGAGGAAGGGGAGATATTTCCCCTTGACGATGATCCGGTGATGGATGTGTACAATCTATCATTTGATGAACTCTAGAAGAAGATTGTACAAGCGCGGATAAAGTACTTCCTGGATGATCATGCATCACCTGTATCTATGAGAGAAAGGGTGATAGTGGCAGACACCAACAAGAATCCAAACACTATTTTTGATGCCAACTTGGCCTTCGCAGGTGCAGCAAGATCTAACACTTAGTATTTGTTGTCATAGAATAAGTAGTTGGTGCAAAAGCTACAGGAAATTCAGGTAGGATATTGATCAGTACTTGGAGAAGCTAAAGCAGATATCCACCCAAGAGGACTTGGAGTTGAATACACATAAAATGCAGACCTACATCAGTGCCCCAGTTCAGATCACAACAATATTTCTCCTTATTTAGAAAGAGGTTCAAACCGTTTACAAGACATTGTACATAGATGTTATGGAGGCAAGAGTCTGCTTCCGTCCCGACACTATCACACAGTTTGGGGATACTATTAAGAAATACCAAGCTTGGCATCATTATGTGACTAAGAGACACCAATTTTAAGTTGCTCGACTTGAGTTCACCCCAACTCCATCATCATAGTGTTTTTTCTTGTTAGGTTTTCAAGTTGTCTCTACCCTATTTTGTCTTATATGGGTACAAGTGGAAAATGTAATATTATTTGTAATTATTGTAAAAGTGAAATTACAAGTTTCCTTGATGGAATGTGAAGAGTCATATGTAATGTAATGAGTTATTCTATAATGATTTGAAGAGTCATGAGGGAGTCGAAGAGTCACAAAGGAGGCCTGCCAAAGGTCACCCCACTTTGTTATAAATATATCCTCATAACTCTTGTAAGGGGCTTTTGCGAGCGAATATTTTTCCGCTAGGGTTAGTATTAGAGTGAGCTTGGGAGTTTTTTGTGAGCCTTGGATTTTTTGTAGCATAGAGGGAGTATAATTATTTGGAGGAGCAGGTGTTGTAGACTTCACATTCCACTATTGGGGCTAGTGGCTTGTCAAATGTTGTATGTATGATTGGAACTATCACTTATAATAAAACTTAGAGCCGTCACACTTTCATGCATATATTGTGAATAGTAGGACTACTCTTGTTGTATTTTCCATGTATGTTGTTTAACTTACGTATATTCTTATGAACTATTTCATTTTTATTTGTATGAATCTTATTAGATGCGTGTTGATGTGTTAATTTGTCACCTTAACTCGTGGACTATTCTACTTGTTAGTTCATGCGATGTCTTTTCACTTGTGTGTTCCTTCTAGGTTGAGTACTATTATAGGATTCTAAGGGTTGCAATTTATTTTCCCTTTGTGTGTTGGAAACGTCATATGTTTCACTTTAATCTCCACAGGGTCACACACTTGTTCTCACTGAAGACATGATGCACCACTTTATACATTTTTCGAATTAAGGCAGATCATTAACACCCCACTATTGGGACTCCTGCTCCAAACGGTGTGAGGTATATTTTGGAATTCATATCATGGAGATCCCCTGAATGTTGGCAGATCTAGCACCATCAACACTTGATCACAAAGCTTACAATCCATCTCAATGATAGATGCCTAGTGATCCTTTTGCCTGTCGTCCACAACTACATAAATCATAGGAATACTATGACCAACATCCCCAACTATCTGCGCCTCCTAAGAACTATATATTTGAGTCCTACCTCCCTGGTAAAATGGACAATACTTGTTATGATGATATTTTCCACATATCTAATACTGAAATGGTGCTCTACTATCACCTCTAGTCTGTTGCTGTCCAGGCTACAACACATGTCCCTTCTCAACTGTATTTAAATTATTGTAAGGAACCACATTTTATTTATCACCTACATCTTGATGTATTTCGTGCTTCGATGACCATTTTGCTTTTTACTTTCTCATTTCCCTTCAAATCATGTTTAGGCTCAGCTTTGCGCTTTGACTGATCATAACAGTGCTTCAATTTTTGGATTTCTTCCTCTAATGATCCAGGCTCATCAAACTCAATATGGTCTCTATATGTTGCTGTCGTTTCACTGATGAATATTTGAATCTTGGCCTTCTTCTCCTTGAGATAAGGCACATATTTCAACAACTCCAAGAATTTACTAGTATACTCATCATCTATCACAAAACCCATATGTAGCTCATAAAAATCTTGAGATTTGTCATCATAGTACCTCTATGATAAGTACTTATTCTTGAATATCCTATCTAAATCATCCCAAATCAATTCTTCCTCCTGGATACCCTTGGAATTCTTCACATATTCCCACTAGATATTTTCTTTCCGTCTTAATACTGAAGGTGGATATATTGGTTTTCACGTTCTCTGAGTAGCTATGAAATATGAATAATTTATTTGTTCCAAGAAACCATGCCTCTACATATTCTGACTTTTTCAACTCTCCATCGAATGTAGAAGGCTTCACTTTCTTGAATTCCTCAGGTGAATACTCTCTCTTCATGTACAAATGATGACGATAATGATGTGATGTTGTCTCTTGGATGAGGAACTAGAATGATCGCCATACATACTGGTCCTGCTGTCAGGTGTGTTCAAAGATCCACCACCTATAATTGTGTCCCCTATATCCATCCTATAGTTGGAACGAGCTCTGCTAGCATAAGCTCCATTGGTTTTCTCTTCCTGCTCTTGATTGATCCTCAATTTTACCTGTTTCAGCAACCTTGACAAGCTCTGAAGGATTGATGCATTAACTTCTACCTGATTCCCTTGAACCCTTGCAAGTATTTCCTAATCCTCAATCAACCTGTCAGTTCCTGCTTTGCAACTTCTGATCTCTTTCCTCAAGATCCTCAATGTATCTGCTATATTAGGAGAATAATATTCTCCTTGTTGCTCAACTGATCTTTAGGGAGAGTAATGGGAACTGTAGTTACAATTTTACTTGTCATCTTTGATTATATTCTTCCTACAAGTGTACCATGTCAGATAAATCAAATAGATACCAAAATAAAATCCATACCTCAATGATGTTCAGGGGAGGCTTATCTCATATGCAAGATCAATCCATGAGAGGATGTACATGTATAATCATAATCATATCCATATAATAAAATAACAACATAGAAACATCATGCACAACCATACCAACTGTATACCATGACCCCATGGATGACAACCCTAACCTTGACAACATTAGACTTTACCCAAAGAGCGCGCAACTTACCTTAATGCCACTTTGTGATATCATACATGACCAAAGGAGAGAAAAATCATGCTATGATACCACCTTATAATTCTTCCTCCCACATTTACCCACCTTCACAGGCTTTCTTGGGCTAAACATGAGTTGAGATTCATTATGGTAAGATTCAACCTCCTCTGTGACCTTAAGGAAATGGAGTCGACAACCTAAGACCTTATTGACTTCCCTCATGTGCCACAAGACCTCTAGGAGTAACCCAACCCATCCAAGTGTCCAAATGATCCAAAATTACACAGGAATGCAAAAGAATACATATTTAACCATAAATACATAGATCAATATAAATAACACTTAATTTCATTAATATCAAAGAACTGAAATATGATTACAAACATAATGTAAATAAACTAGCTCGAGCGATGGTAGCTAATATCTAAGAAAAGATGAGGCAAAATATGTCTCTAAGTTGTGTTAAAATGAGGCTCAAGGGAATTTTTATTATTTAACAACATTAGAAAACCATAAATAATAAAAAATCTAACCCCAGGAGATGGAACACCAAGAGTTTGTGGGACCTGTTGGGGTTAGTTGCACAACCGACTTCCCAGAGTCCTAACTTGGTCATATTATATCTATTTTGTGTGTACAATACCTTGTTGGAAATATCTCTTTGAGTAATACAATATTTTTGGCTTTGATCCTTCTATGGACATCAAAAAATGTCATTTATGGGGTCAAAACTGCTTCAAAAGTTTAGGACCTGAAAAAGCTGCTAAAAATAGTAAATGCTTCTATAAACAAGATAATTGATGAAACCAACTGGAGTTCCAAGTGGAATAGGAAGGTGGCCACTAATATCCACCCGGATCAGTCCTCCCTCATTAAGAATAAATTTTCCCCATTGCATACAAAGCCTCCATGAGGTGAGGAAATTTTTGTTGAACTTGGTCTCTGGTGAAACACTTGCCCTAGTGAAGGAGTTGGCCTACTTTGAAAACTAGATATAGATAGCTCCTATTCGATGAGTGTTCTGGTTTGTGTGTCCATGATCTGATCATATTTGGCTTGTTCCATATAGTTTGGGTTTTACTTCGTTGGTGTGAGTTGTTTCACAATGTCGTATGTGTCCAATAATGGTGGAAAGTATGGTCGAAGGAGATCCACTTTGAAAATTGGGTGCAGACCAAAAAACTGTGGAATGATGAGCTCGAACGAATTTTTCACTATAGCCTTGGTGATGGTGTACGACCCATATCAGAGCGGGCAAAGCTTCTGTTGAGATGGCACCAAGAAATGGAATCCACTGGGGGCTTCTAATTTATTTTTCCCTTAATTAAATTGGAAGAGAATTTGTAATTTCATCTCATGACAACTTGTATTAGTTAAATGAATTAGGAAGACTTAGTTAGCTTATGAAATTTAATTTGGAGCTCAAATACGAGACATGTATATTTATTCCTAGATTTTAGGGGGTTTAGTTACAGTTATTTATGAGTTTTAATTAGTTAACTCAATTAATTGAGTTAAAATCAATTTAATTAGTTCTAATTGAGAGATGAGCTAGTGTGAGGTCGAGTGAATTAAATCTGATTTAATTCACAAGTAGTGTTCAATCAATTAACCGACAATTCGCTATAAATAGTTGTTGCATGTCAGTTCTAAGGAAGGCCCAATTGAGATTGAGGTTAAAGGGAACATAAATATCAGTTGTATAATTAGAAAATTGTACAGGTCATGGATAAAGTCATCAGGAAGCCTTGGATGAATTTTTTAATCACATCTTGGGAATTTCTTATTTAATAGGGAGACAATTCCTCTAGGAATGCGTGAGAAAGGCTTGTCAGACAGAGGCTGATGATTGGTTAAGTATTTGACTGATTTTTCCTAGATCAGAGTTAGATAGTTAGAAAAGTGTAGAAGTTTATTGATGAGAGAAAAAAATTGTATTGTTTCATAGTATTGGCATTATAAAATATACATATAGCAGGGTTTTGAGAATTTTCTTACCCCATATACATCTTGTTTTATGCGATTGATTATTTATTTCTCCTACTTATTATGTGATTGTGAGATCATATTTGGTTTCCACAAATTGTAGAAGGATTCAATATTTTTTTTTAGTACATTAAAATATCAGATTGAATCCCTTGGTTAGATTTTCTACATGGTATTAGAGCACCAGAAATCACAATAGAAGTGAAGAACCAATTTTTTTTTTTTAACAAGTACATTGAATTTGTATATTATTCTTTAGGACCCAGTAACAAATCAAGACGTCCTTCAATGGATTGAGACTTGAATATGCTCTTGAGGGAAATTCGAATTAAATAGCATGGAAGGAAAGGATGGAGGCAGTGCTTGAGGACAACATAATGAAGGCATTCATAGATAGTGATATTCATTAGGCCGCAACAACAGATGCCAAACAACTTGACGCATTGAAGAAGAATGTAGAAAAGGCGAGAAGGATCTTGTTAGTCGAAGGAGTTCTAGATCATATTATCTTGAGTCTCCATGGAAAGAAAACTCCATATACTATGTGGAAGGCCTTGACATATTTGTATCAAAATAGCAGTGACCGTAGGAATCTGGAGCTGAAAGAAAAGCTCAGAAATATAAATATGGGAAGGGCGACATGATCCAAAAATACTTGACGAATTTCATTCAATGTCGAGATGAGCTTGGAAGTGTTGGGATAAAATTTTCCTAGGATGATTTGGTGAACCTAGCTCTTCTAGGCCTTCCCAAGAGCTAGCATAGCTACCAAGACTCTGTGAATGGGATGGATAAGCTACCAGACTAGGAGCGATTATGGTCCAACTTGGTACAAGAAGAGATTAAGCGGAGCACCAGAGATGGATCCTCTTCAAGGACTGATGATGAGGAGAACTGTGCCTTGACTGGAAAGGAAAGGAAAAGAAAAGGGAAGGAATCCCATTCCAAATCGGAGTCCAGAAAGGCACGCAAGAAGTGAGAGTTGCCAAAAGTGAAATGTTTTCACTGTCATGAGCATGGACACTATGCCACAAATTTTCCTCAAAAGAAGACCAACAAGAAGGCTTCAGGAGGAGCAGTAGGTGAAGTAATTACTTCACAGTTCGAGCTGGATTTCACTCTCATCACATGCATGGTGTCATCAGTGATGGGTTCTATGTGGTACTTGGATAGTGGAGCTTCATTCCATATGATCGGCAATAAAGAGTTTTTAATAGCTTGGAGGAGAAGGATCTCCAGATGCACATCGAGATGGGTGATGACGAGAGGTATAGAGCTATCAATGTAGGTATAGTTACCTTTCAGAGGGAGTCAGGTAATCCACTGACATTAAAATAGTTCATGTATGTTCTTGTTTAAATAAGAATTTGGTTTCTGTTACTATGTTTGAATATCGTGGCTATGACGTGATATTTAGTGAAGGAAAGGCATTCCTTCGTCACAAAGTCGCGAGATAGGTGAGAAATATTAGGGTTCAAGTAAAGAACCTCTACAAACTAGATGTAGAAGACCGTGTTTCCTTGATCATGAAAGTAGAGAAGGTGTTGATCTGAGACATCAGTGATTTATGTCACAGGAGATTGGGCCATATACACCACATCGCTTTGAAGATTGTGCAAAAAATTTCTATAGGATTTCCAAAGGGTGCACTTGCACAGAGAGATACAGGTAAAGAGTGTACATTAAGGATGTATGAAAAATCCACCTCTCATAATAAGGAAATACAAGCCAAGGAAATCCTCGAGAGAGTTCACTCAGACGTGTGTGGACCGTTATTGAGAGCTTCCACAAAAAAACACATGTATTATGTGACTTTTGTTGATTATTTTTCAAGAAAGTGTTAGAGTTTCTTCATGCAAAAGAAATATTAGATGTTCTCCAAGTTTTGTGAGTTCAAGGCACTTGTCGGGAAAGACACAAGGAAGAAGGTGAAGGCTCTGAAGAGTGACAATGGTGGAGAATACACCTCTAATGAATTCAAGAAATTTTGTGTCTAATAAGGAATTCGAAGAGAATTGATAGCAACTCATAACCCACAATAGAATGGGGTTGCAGAAAGAAAGAAAATAACTATTTTGGGAACAACACAAGCTATGTTTCATGATCAGGACCTATCGTTGCATCTATGGGTGAAAGCACACAATACAACGATATTTGTGCAGAACATAAGTCCTCATCAAATACTTGGGATGAGCACACCAGAGGAATATTTTTCAGGTAAGAGACCAAATGTATCGTATTTTAAAATTTTTGGTTCATATGTTTATTTCTATGTGATCAAATATGCCAGGAAGATGCTAGAGAAAACAATAGAGTTGGGGATATTTGTGGGGTACAATAATACACCTCAAAACTATCGGGTGTACTTACCAACACACAAGATGACAATGGTCAGAAGAGATGTGAAATTTGATGAAGAGAAAGCCATCATATTGTCCCTTGGGAGGGAGATTAAGTTATATGCAATTGAGGAGTTATTGGCTCCAAAAGAAGAACCTCAAGATGTGGAGTAGCTACAAGCAGAGGAACAAAGAGTGGTAGAAACCACTCATGTAGATCCATCCACTAGTGATGGAAGGAAGCACACCAGACAAGCTGAAATATTGTTGCTAGATGCAGGAGAGAATGTGGGAGCACCCACATCATAGCATAGGCAGAGAAGGTCCCTAGAGAGATACACTGGATACATGGATATAATGAGAAAATGTATTGAGATAGAACCATCCTCTTTTGAGGAAGCAGTGCAAAATTTAGTGTGGTTTGATGCCATGGTTGAGGAGTATGACTCCATTATCAGAAAAAATGCATGGGGGGTTGTCCCAATACCAGAGGGGAAGTCAATTGTAGGATCCAGGTGGGTCTATAAGGTGAAGAAGGCAGCAGATGGGAGTGTGGAGAAGCACAAGGCCAGATTTGTGGCCAGAGGGTATTTTCAGGTGGAGGGGATTAACTATGATGATAATTTTTCATCAGTTGCAAGGTACTCATCTATAAAATCCATCCTTTCACTCACAACGCAGATGGGATGGCAGATACATCAGATGGATGTAAAGACAACCTTTCTCAATGGAGTTGATGAGGAAGAGGTGTAAATTGAGCTGTCAAAATGTTTTGATACCTTAGACAGGGAGTCACATGTGTGCAAAATCATGAGAGCACTGTATGGGCTGAAGAAAGAACCTCATGCTTGGTACACCAGGATCGACAACTACTTCACCCAGTTGGGATTCACCAAGAGTGAAGCGGATGTGAAACTTTATTAGATTGTGGTAGATGGTAAGATTTTGATTATTTTACTTTATGTCGGTTATTTGATACTAATAAGTGATGAGAAGCTCATCAATTATTTCAAAGAGGATCTTGCAAGAGAATTTGAGATGAAGGGCATGGGGCTCTTGCACTATTTCCTAGGATTGGAAAATGCAAAAGATATGGGGAGCTATTTGTATCTCAGGAAAAGTATGCCAACGAGATCCTCAGGAAGTCCCACATGGAGGGCAGGAAACACATGTAAACTCCTCTATCATGAAACTGGAGGAAGGAAGATGCTACTTCAGTTGAACTAGTGAATGCTACTGTATATAGGTAGCTTTTGGGTTCACTCATGTATTTGGTGAACACACGACCAGACATATGCTACACAGTTAAAAAACTTAGTAAAGCTATGGTTAAGCCTACCAAGCTCTTTTGGAAGGCAGGAAAGCATGTGTTGATATACATTAGAGGCACTACAATGTATGGGATATGGTACAAACAGATAGAGGGAGTGAAGCTTCAAGGCTTCTCTGATGCAGATTTGGAAGGGATTCCATCTGATAGGAAGAGCACATCAAGGAGCATCTTCAACATAGGATCAATAGCAGTTTCCTGGTACAATAGGAAACAAATATCAATTGCACTCAGTTCAATAGAGGCAGAGTACATGGCGGATAGTCAGGAAAAATGTGAGGCCATTTGGATGAGGAAGATACTTGTTGGTTTTTTTGGTCAACAGATGGATCTAACGATGATACTTTTTGATAACCAGAGTTACATCAAACTCTCAGTTAATCCAATTTTTCGTGACAGGTCAAAGCATATTGATATTTGGTATCACCATCTTAGAGATTGTGTGCAGAGGTAGATTATGTCATTAGAGTACATTCCCATGGAGGAGTAGGATGCATACATATTAACGAAGGTGCTGGCAAGAAGAAAATTGGAATTCCATAGAGACAGGATTTGGGTAGCAAATAACCCCTTTCTTGTTGAGTGGGAGTGTTGAAATGGCACCTAAAGGGGGATTCTAATTTAATTTTCCCTTAATTAAATTACAAGAGAAATTGTAATTTCATCTCATGACAACTTGTTTTAGTTAACTGAGTCAGGAAGGCTTAGTTAGTTTAGGAAATTCAAGTTGGAGGTCAAATAGGAGGTATGTAGAGTTATTCCTAGATTTTAGGGGGTCCAGTTATAGTTATTTGTGAGTTGTAATTATTTAACTCAATTAATTGAGTTAAAATCAGTTTAACTAGTTCTAACTGAGAGATGATCTAGTGAGAGGTCCAGTTATGATTTAATTCACAAGTAGTGATCAATTATTTAACTGATAATTCACTATAAATAGTTGTTTCATGTCATTTCTAAGGCAGGCCCAGTTGAGACTAAGGTTAAATGGAATGTAACAATCAATTATATAATTAGAAAATTGTACAGGTCATGTATAGGGTCATCAAGAAGCCTTGGATGAATTGTGTAATCAATTCTTGGGAATTTCCTATTTAATAAGGTGACAATACCTCCAGGAATTCATGAGAAACACTGGTTAGATAGAGGCGGAGAATTAATTAAGTATTTGACTGATTTTTCTTAGATCAGAGTGAGACAGTCAGCAGAATGCAAAAGTTTCTGGGTGAGAGAAAAGAATTGTTTTGTTTCATGGTCTTGACTTTATACAATATACACATAGCGAAATTTTGAGAAGTTTCTTTCCTCAGATACATATTATGTTGTGTGATTGATTATTTATTTCTCTTACTTGTTACATGATTATGCAATCATATTTGGTTTCTGCAAATTATATAAGGATTCAATATTTTTTTTTAGTACATTACAAGATAAGATTGAATCCCTTTGGATAATTTATACAACTTGAGGTGGGGCCCAAAGAGGCGCTCCTTCTCCAAATGTAGCCAAACTTTGTCACCCACATGGAATATGTGTGGCAACTGATGTTGATCATGTAGCTACTTTTAATTAACATCAGATTTATCCAATATGTCATGGAACTACTAGAGGATGTTCTTAATGCGCTCAATGAAGTTCCTAGCCCTGTCAACTTCGAACTAGACATGAGCTGAATCTTCCTGAGTAGTTGCAAATAGTATGGCCACATGAATTGGACATAGTGGCTAGAATCCTAACCCCACCTGAAAGGGGTTGTGATCATTTGAGCTATGGAGAGCTCTGTTGTAACTGTGTTATACATAGGGGATACTTTCATCCCATGTGCATGGATTCTTTGAGTTGTACATTCACAGAATGTGTAAGATCATCCTATTGAAGACCATTTTTTGGCCATCTGTTTGGGGGTGGAAAGTCGTGGACTCAGTGAGCTTGGTATCTAGCATTGACTAGAGACTTGACCAAAATGTACTTAGGAAACTATTGTCCTGATATAAGATAATGGACTGTGGGATCCCAAACTGTACCCACACTCGTTCAAAGAAGAGCTTAGCAATGGATTCTACTGTGATACTCTTCTTGGAAGCTGGTAGAATGACCATCTTATAGAATATGTTGATGACCATGAAAACACAATTATTTCTTCTCTTGGGATTCATACCAAAAGGAAATTTTCTTTTGCTCCTCCCTTGGTGACTTGAATCAAAGGCCAAGTCACTATGAGATAATCCCAACACTAACCTATGGTATATGTTGGCAAGGTTGAGAAAGTTGTGGAGCTCTCTTAGAGTGGTTGGGGTTGTCCAATCCTGAATGACTTGTATCATGGTTGGGTCCACATTCACACCCCTCTCATCAATGATGTACCTCATATATTGAAACTAGGTCATACCAAAAGTGAATTTCTCCAAATTGGCACACAAATTGTGTCGTCGTAGGGTTTTGAGGACCTATCGAATATGGTGGAGGTGCTCCTCCCAACTTTGGCTGAAGGTCAAGATACAATCCAAAAACACCACCATGAATGAGTTGGTGAAGGGTCGCAAGATATCATCCATCAACCTCATGAAGGTTGTGAGGGAATTCGTCAACCTGAAAGGCTTGACCAACCATTTAAAAATTCCTTATTTGGATTTGAAGGCAATTTTCCATACATCAGAGGGTTCGATTGGTACCTGATGATAATCAGAATTAAGTCAATATTGTTGAAATATTTGGACCCCTTGATTTGGTCCAGAAGGTAATCAATCCTTGGGATTGGATACCTATTTCGAATAGTGATCTTGTTCAGTGCCTGATAGTCAATACAGAGTCTCAAGGTGTCATCCTTCTTTTATACCAACATGATTAGGCTCCCATAGGCTTATGAACTTGGTCTGATGTGTCCTTTATAAAAAAATTCTTGAATCTTCCTCTTGATTTCATAATTCTCCAGAATAGAGCATCGATAGATTGGTCCGTGGGTAGTGGAGTGCCTGGGGTCAGACCAATGGAGTTCTTGACCTGACAGTGTAGAGGTACCCCCGTGGGTGAGGTGAAGATGTCCCTATACTCCTCCATGACCTTGTCCATCTATTGCTGTTGCGTGGGGGATCCTTATCTATAAGTCATGGAAAAACTATTCTTCTTTCCTTGTGGGTGAATCATAAGGATTTTTTTTTCCTAGTATCGGGAATGATCTTACTACATTGATTCATAGTGATAAAAGATATGGCGGTAGGCAATGCTACCTCTGGTATCCTATGCAACTTATTTCCAAAAGTAATAATAATAGTGCAAGGCCTAGAATCATACATAACATGTTGCTTCCACAAGTATGGATGACATAATAATACATCACAAACTTCAAGAGGATCAACATCACAAAATACCTCATCTTTTAAGGGATTTATGTTGTAGGGAAGGCGACATTGTTGGCTGATGCAGAGATCTCATCCTTGGTGAAGCCACCCGATGGTGTACAATTTCAGATGTGTTGTGGTTGGTAGGCCTAGGTACTTCATGACCTTTGCTGAAATGAGGTTTTTTTGGCTTCCGTTGTCAACAATGAACTATAGCAGAGAACCATTCACCCACATCTAGGAATGGAAGAGGTGCTCCCCATCCTCTACATCTTCTGGCTCATCATTCTGGATCTTGGTGGTGGCAACAGTGGCACTTGGCTCCATGTAAATAATCTGCTTCCCTTTTTCATTCCCCTTGTTTGGTTCTGACCTAGAGTCAAAACACTTATTTGATTCGAGAACATTTAGCTCAACCACCAGTAACTGCTTGGCGTGACACTCACTTGTGTTGTGAGTGGGGCTCTTATGGAACTCACACCGCTTTCTCATGCCCTTCTTTGTCTTTGTGGTTTTTTTATTTTCTTGTGCCTTTGGCGGGTTGTACTGGGTCCCCCCATCTTGGATTTTTCCTTTGTTTTGTGGTTTGGGGGAACCTTTCCTTGCTTTGGATTCACAGATCCAAAGTCTCACTTATTCTATTTAAATTTATACACGATCTTGGAAGCATATCAGTATGTTTCACCAAGCGAGGAGATGTCGAGGAACTCCATTTCGTCCTAATTTATTTTTGCAAACAACTATAGTACTTAAGCACCTAATTTTTCTCGGAGTCTTTGATACCCATATTTGTGCATAGGGTATGGAACATATTCGTCAGGTCATGCACATCTTGATCCCTTTTCTACCGTAGCGTGGTCCATTGTATGTACTTGTCCTCATAGCTCCCCATGGGGTAATATTATTCCTTGATGGCATCTCGGAAATAATTCCAAGTGGGTGTGACTGAAAACGGTGAGTGTTCTCTCTTATCCCTATTTTCACAATAGGTTTCCTACCAGTCCTTGACATGGGGGGCAACTTTGAGGAGCACAAAATTAGTCTTTTCCCTATTAAAATAATCATGAACTGCAAAATATCCTTCCAATAGATTTAACCATCTATCTACGATGTCTGCATCTATCCGACCTTTAAATATGGGAATGTCAAAGTTGTCTTGTACCTTGAAGGAAGTGACGCCTCCAGAGTGACTTTCAAATGAAGATGTGTCGCATGTAGGCATCCACTAAAGGATCTAGGAAAAATTTTCAATGATCACGTTCCTATGTCACTCGAGGGCTTATTTGAGAAATATTTTGAAAGGATATCCTGCTCACTCGTATTTGTTTTCTTCACCATGAGAGGTCATCGGGGTTTGCGAGTGTTGGCTTGAGGGGTCTTGACCTAGGTTCAGAGGTTAAGGTTTGCCAAAAAATCCCTGTACTATTGGCCCTTTCGGCAATGACCTAGTTTCGCAGGCCAAGGTCTCACCAGAAGTAGTATGGGAGGGTGCTGGAACCAAGTTTCCACACCCTGGGAGAGAGTAGGTAATTTAAGGCAAGTCTGTGTTGCAGCTTATTAGATTCGCACATAACAAGTCCATTCACAACTCTTTTAACATTATAATTAGAAAATAACCATAAAAAAGCTAAATTTATCATTAACAGATCTAATCAATACATTTGCATCCACGTGCACATCAACAAATACCATCACAGACCACTATAATCACAGCTACTTTCAGATCACAGATACATTCACAGCTTAAATAAATATCACAGATGCACTTTAGCAGTAAACACAATCAATCTAGATCACATAAAGGTACTTCAAATATATTCTGTATTCATGAGCATAAAAAATCCACTTACAACAAAAACATAGCCCACGCACACAGCCTAGCAGGGTCTGTGCACAGCAGGACTGAGGATCTCCGTGCACACAACCAGCAGGTGTCCTTACCCAAAACAACCCAAACAGATCTTAACAATTCACACGTAGCATAAATCTTATGACTTACTTCCATAATAGACCCAACTATCTATATTTATAACATCATAGCCTTTTCTATCCGATGGTCTTCAAACTATGGTTTGTGAACCCTAGAGCTACCCTTTAACCCATTACAAAACATTAGGAGCTTTGACCCACCCCAAAACCCCTATGCAAGACCGACTATTACAAAATTATACCAAAAATGTAGGTTAGGTAACCCTGTTCCAATAGGTCCCCAACACAATCTTGTGACTCGTCTCGATTCATTGCTGCCGCGGGGTTTGCATCTTTGCCTGAAGCTGCTTCATCGCATCAACCAGCGGGGGAAACACTCCTTCACTCTATGCAACAACGTTATGAGCAATATCCACCAACTTCTGCGAAGTTGGACTTTCTGTAGCAACAGTGACGCTTTCCAAAGTCTGGTTCAGTTGCTTAACTGTGATATCTACTTCCTAAGAGAGCTTGAGGGCTTCATCGGCCCAAGGCTTAAGGTGGTCGCTGAGAACTTTATTTTTGTGGCTGAGCTCTTCAATGTCATATCTAAGTGTGTGGCTGGTACACAGTTGTGCCAAGCACTGAGCTGGAATCAAAGTGCACATAGTAGCTTTGAGCTGTTCAAACTCTTCCTCCTTCTGGCGCAGCTCTTGAGTAAAATCACAAAGCAGAGGGTTGCACTGCACCTTAGACCACAACTGCATAGTTTTTTCCAAAAACTCTACACCCCGAGCAATCTAAGTGGTAATAATATTGGTGGCCTCTGTGACTAGCGCAACTCGCTGGGCTCTTACCTCAGGTGGAGTTTCTGGTTGCAATTTGGCCCGCAAGGCAGCAATCTGCTGCTCCATCTCTGTTTTGACAGTCTGAATCTCAGACCTCGATGCGTTTAGGGCTGTAAAAAGTCCTTCTATCTTGGCCTGGGGGGTAGAAGAGGCCAGTATATCCTCATTTACATCTGCGCAGAGCCTACTGATTAGGCGTTCCAACTCAGTCTGTTGTGTGGCGGCGAGGGTGCATGCAACCTGTGCGTGGAACACCTCAAAATTTTTCTCCACAATCATTTGCTCAGTTGTACTGAGCTGCTGGTTCACCCGACGGTCTCTGTGTTGAATCTCCTTGAAATTGGATGCGTGGAGGACCTGCAGTGGATCATGCGGAAGTCAGGCTAAATCCAATTGTATCTTTGCGCAGGCTTGGAGCTGCGCTCCTAAGGCAGGTGGGCTCAAGACTAATGCTGCGTCTGGCAAAGGGCAGAGGCGGTTGTCCATCATGATGATCAATTCACTGCTAGTTACTGGGGGTAGGCTTGTCTAAATCATTCTTTTCTGCAGGGTGTCGGTTTTGAGCTACAGAAATCGAAGCTCAGACTGAAGTGTAGCGACCGTGGCCTTCTGATGCTCTTCCAAAGCTAGCCATTTATCTTTGGAGGTGAGGGTGACCGCATCTTCTATCTGCTTCAGTTATTCCTCTGTCAGAGTCAATTCGGTCTCCCTGCCAGGCCTTATCGCTTGTCATTTCTTTATTTGGCCTTTAATGGGTTCACCAGTCTATTTCGTACTATGAGGGGAGTCAACACCCTCCACATCCAGACGCTCTGCATCCAGATCCTGCTGTGAATCCTTCTATGATTCTAGCTCCGCACCCTTCTCGGTGTCCTTGCCCTATCCTTTTGTCTCTTTGGTGGTATTAGGTGGGGTAGTCTTATTGGTGCTCGTACCTACAGTGTCGTGCATACTTGATTTGAAGCCTAGCTTCAAGTGTGGAGGCCAAGTAGCAATAAGATGGTCGATCTCCTCGTCAGCAACCATATATGGCAGAGATACCCACACTGGGTCCTTATGGCCCCAAATCTGCTCATTGTGCATTGTAACTTGGAATGCTGCGATGCTCTTATACTTGTCATATATTACTGGTGACAAACGTAGCTGGGAATGGATTGCTGCTGCGAGCCCGCTCTGAAATAAGACCCAGAAGACCTTATTATATTTAATGCACTGCTCGTCCTTCGAATCCCATAGGTTCACATATCGCGCCCCTTCTCACATATCAGGCTCAAGCTTAGGGAGGACCGAATCTTCTATGGCTTCCCATATGACCAACATGATGAGGAGTAGCAACCAGGAGTAGCAGAATGCCCTTTCATGATCCTAGGCTTTGTGCAAATTTTCTAGAAATTAGTTACAGAGGAACTGGGACCAGTTGAAGTAGATCCCTTTTTCGCAGTGGCCAGCCAATTGAATTACATACGCGGGGACCATGGAAACCTAGAATTTGCGCATCATTTTGCATGCTAACAACAAGGCGCCCATGCGTGCACTGTGGTCGCTAATAGTGCTGATCATGAACCCCCTAGTGTTCCATTCCACATGGTAATCATCGTGCACCTTATCAACAATCTGTTGCTCATATTTCTTACTGACATGCTCTATGGGATTCAGCCCCTTCATGGGAAGACCAGTGATATGGTGAATGAGCTTTGTATCTATGGGAATGCAGTCCTGGATCCATAAGCAACTGTCGTGGAATAGAGCTAGTAGCTGTCACATAATTCTATTGATGATATTGTAATGGCCAAAGTGAGGCATCTACAATAGATTTAATAACCCTGAACCAGCCAACCCACTTTCCCATGGCATTGGTACTACCTGCATCATGCCATCCTCCAATACCCTCTCGAGATATAATTCCGGTGCCAATTCAGGGAAGGCCTCTATGTTGGCTAGGTTGTGATCGACGAATTTGACCATGTGGATCTTTCCAAAGGATTCTCCAATGATGGGGACCTCACTTGGAATCAGAGGCATATTTAGATAGGCGCACATCCCACAGAGATTCTTGGCCATGCACACTGAGGGCCTGCAAGGCTGAACATATGGTGGTAGCCAGTTTATTTGTTCTGCAATCCGAGCCTCCTCCTGAGTAGACAGAGGTCTCTTTTATGGATTAGGAAAATGTGCCTTGGGCACCATTCGCGGGGACTTCACATTTCACGTGGAGGTACATGGCTTCACCCCAGCCCATTTCACAGTCCTCCCCTGCCCTTGCTCCTGTGATTTCCCCTTACCCTTCTTCTTTTCAACCTGCTTTCCATTGGTTGGCATGGACACAACCTCCTGAACCTCAGGGATGACCTCTTCAACCTCATTAGTGGAGACCACGATCTGCGATGACTCAGCTGGATTAGTTGCAGTCATTCTTTCTCATAAGATAAATTTAGGATTGCTACTATCAGAAGGGGTAGCTCGCTCAGACATTAACAAAGCACAATAGGCACAGAATTTCACAAAGCGCAAACTGTTCAAGATGCATGAAACCCTCTTTTGATCTACCCTTCTGATTTTATAGCCTTGGAGATCAACCAATGATTTTATGAGGCTTATCGGAAACTTACCATCAAGTAAACGATAAAAAATCTTTAGAAATCGCCTCATTAATTTCCAGTCGCCCGCTCCTTTCAACGGTAAAATTTGATTTTTACCCAGTTTTACTGCTCCAATGGCTAGTTTTCGCAGCTATATATTACCCCTGCACTTCCAACACACCTCCCACACTCCCATCACACCTTTCCAGGTTGCAATCGACCCTGCACTCCCAACGCACTTCCAAGGGCTTCCAAACCTGCGAATAATCCCTGTGCAAATAACAGAATTGCCTGCGGTTTTATTCCGACCTGCACATATACCACCCAATACAACTACGTCAACCATATAGTCATTTGGTCCGGTACGGTTTGAGCCAGCTACCATTGACATATCCTGGTACCATATCACCGCGTAGTGTGGCTAACCGAACAGCTCCACCATCAGTAATTTCATTTACCATATAGGGACCTAGCCAGTGCTGACGGAACTTCCCCGAGTGCTTCACAAACTGGCTATCATAGAGCAGGACCAATTCTCTCTCTGAA
The DNA here is from genome assembly GCA_034641835.2 of Pinus albicaulis. Classification (NCBI taxonomy): domain Eukaryota; kingdom Viridiplantae; phylum Streptophyta; class Pinopsida; order Pinales; family Pinaceae; genus Pinus; species Pinus albicaulis. Next base: position 1,354,588,873 of record CM076579.1, on the reverse strand, counting down.
AAAAACTTTTTCCGAATATGTTTGTCATGCCATGCTTTTTCCCAGGCCTTCTGAGCTTGCTGATGGAAGTTAGAAATGAAACGATCTTCCTCCAAGGCCATGAACTACGCTAACCACTCCTCCATGATATCAAGCTCCACCATGTTCGTAAAGAATGCGATGTGCAGGCTAGGAACAATATACTTCATGGGAATAATGTCCTCCTTTCCATAAACCATCCAAAATAGTGTTTTCCCAGTTAGTTTCTTGCAGGTGGTTCGATAGGCCTAAAGGAATGATGGGATGTGCATGTCCCAATTGCTGTGATTGAAATTACAAACCTTGGTCGATGCATGTTCCAAGATTTTACTAAAAGCTTCTACAGCTCAATTTTTCTGCAGATGATACGGGGTGCTTTTCGCGTGATGGATCTGAAATTCTTTAGTCAAGGCCTGTATTGTTTCATTAACAAAATGCACACCTCTATCGCTCATAAAGATCTTTGGATATCCAAACCTGGTTAGAATATGTTCAAAAATGAAGTGCGCAACGGTATCTACAGTGCAATCCTTCACATCTTTTCCTTTGGCCCATTTGGTTACATAATCAGTCACAGTGATGATGTAGCACGCACCTATCTTCTTCCTTGGCGGGTTGATGGGCCCAACGAAGTCAATGGCCCATTTTTCAAACTCTTGTAGGGCCATCTACAGTTGTAGGGGCATTTCGTCTCTACACGATGACCTTCCTGTCCTTTGGCATGTGTCGTAGTCTTTGCAATAGTCGTGAGAGTCGCTATGCAGTGTGGGCCACCATAGCCTAGCTCTCAAGATCTTCTATGCCGTTTCTTTCCCTGCGTAGTGACCTCCTGCTACACCTCTGTGGGCTTCTTCTAAGATGGCATGTATTTCATGTTCCAAAACATATCTTTGCAGCACCTCATCAGCTCCCAGTTTGCACAGATGGCCCGCTATTATGGTAAAATCCGTTGCGCGGGTTACCAACTCCTTCTTCTGTCATACCGAATACTCTGCAGGCGCAATCCCTGTAGTTAAGAAGTGAATGATGTTAGCAAAGTTCACATCAACTAACTTAATAGCAAACAACTGCGCATTAGGCAGTCCCTATTCTAGGTTGGTCGGCTCTTCACCACTTTCGATTCAGGATAAGTGGCCTGGCCCAACATTTAGTTTCCTCGGCTTCACGATGATCTCAAAGTCATATTCTTGAAATAACAGTAGCCATCGGCAAACATTCCCCCCCAAAATATGCTTATTCACTAGGTACTTCAAAGCTGAGTGATCTGTAAACATCTTGAAGTGCCCTCCTAACAGATAATGTCGGTATTTCTGCAGGGTGTATACCATGGCCAGCCCCTCGCGCTTAGTAGTGGAGTAGTTGTGCTCTGCACTATAGATTTTTCGACTAGCAAATTCAACTGGATGGTTTATGTCCCCTTCCCTAGGCTGCATAAGGAAAACAACTAGGGCGATCCCCAAAGCATCTACATGAACATGGAAAACCTTCCCCCAGTCAAGGAATATGAGGATAGGCACAGAGACCATCTTCTCCTTGAGTAGTTAGAAGCTCTTCTGACACTCCTCGTCCTAAAAAAATGAAATGTCCTTCTTTAGCAACTTATCCATGGATGCTGTAAGTAGTTTACACCCTTGAATGAAATTCTTGTAGTAGCCTTTATTCCCAAGGATAGAGTGCAACTGTTTCTCCATTGTAGGGACTGCCAAGTTGATGATAACTGCTACCTTGGCGGGGTCAACCATCAATTCTTGTCGACAGACTATGTGGTCTAGCAGGATCCCAAAGGGTACGCAAAATATGCACTTCTTAATATTCAGGGAAATATGGTGCTTTCTATAGGCATCCAACATCATGCACAGGTTTGAGATGTGATTCTTTACCAACCCAAATACGGTCTAGTCATCAAAATATACCTCCAAAAACTTGTGGATGAATTCTTTGAATACTACGACTACCACCCGTGAGAATATGGAAGGGGAATTCTTGAGCCCAAATGGCATGACAGTGTACTAGAAGGATCCCCATTCAGTGGCGAACGTAGTTTTTCTGTGATCTTTCGGTGCGATCCTCATCTGATGGTAGCCCGAGAACCCATCAGTGAATGAGTACGCCTCCTACCCCCCATGCTATCAAGGATTTCATCTAAGAATGGCGTAGGAAAGGTATCATGTATGCAGACATCATTCAATTTGCGTAGGTCAACATAGATTTGTATTTCTCCTTTAGTCTTTTTGTCCTAAACCACCATAGGGATTACCCATCTGACTCTTCGACTGGTTCGATGATACTCGCGACTAGCATTTTGTCTATTTCTTCCTTGAATTTTTTCTTATACTTGGGGCTCAATCGATAAGGCCGCTATTTAACAAGGCACACATCTGGTTTTAAGGTGTTGCACATGACCCCTAGGTCCCCTGTAATCCCCTTGAGTTCCAAGAATTTTGTAGGAAACATGTCCTAGTACTCCGTGAAGAGTTGTGCAACTTTCCCCACAGTATCATCATCCCAGTAGTCCCTAATTTTAGCTAACTTAGGTTGCTCCTCTGTTCCAATGTTGACTTCCCTTGGCTTAAGAGGCTTGGTCACATCAACGGTCTGCAACGAGGGTCCAAAAACTGCGCGCTCACCCTCCAACTCCAAAAAGGAGATATTTCGTGGGTCTTCATCACATTCCTCTATTGACATATTGTGATAGTTGACAATATCCTGCATCTGCGTATCCCATGTTGGTTCCCATATGCTGCACGAGGTCGTGATTCATCAAATACTAAGGCATCAATATCCTGCAGGGCTTCGTCGAGTGCCTCTATTCCACCTATCAACCCAAAGGTCCCTACAAATTCGTCCTTCAGGGTTTCCCAATGGCTGGTGTGCTGATGTAGTTCTACATCTAAATACCATGCGGTGGGGATTGGCCACAAGGCATGAATGAATAGGTGGACCCATTCATCCATAGTTATTTCACACCATTCCTCCATCCATGTGGACAAGTGCTCGTGTAGGTCTCCTGGACTAAGGAAAGTATTGACGGGAAGGTGAACTGGGGTTTCAAACCGCAGGACCATCATCTCGCGACATTCCTCCCAATCTTGGAACGTCCCCTTATGCGTTTCCCACCAGCTCGTAGGGGTTGCGTGCATGGCTAGGTTAAGTGCTTTCATCCTTCGCTCCCTTGGGACTTCAGCTTCAAATGTTCGTAAAAAATCCCTGATATTACTAGAACCATCAAATTAGGGAAGATCTCTTACCTCTGAGGAGATACACCGAAAGCTCTTTGTGATCCTGAGACATTGCAGTGCAGATACGTCATGTAACCGATTCTTCTAGTTTTCTATCTCCCCATCGGAGTCAGAGAGGCATTCACTCTCTTTCTCCCAGCAAAGCACACCGTCAGCTGTAGGATTAATCTAATCCTTGTCCTGGGTAGTTAGTTTAAAAATGTGATCCACGCCATCTTCTTCACACATCGGTTCTGTATACCGCTCTCCTTCCGCAGTGTCTAGTGGGACTATCACCCTCTTACCCGCATTTTCGAAAACCATGCTCCTCTTCTTTAGGTTGATAATTCCTCCCATGTCTATCGCCCAATCCAGTCCTAGGAGCACAGGATAAGGGTCCGCATCTTCCACAATATTAATGACTTCAAAATTTGCGCATATCTTAACTCCTGCGATATCTACCATAATCTTTGACAACCTCCCTAATGGTATGATTTTATGTTGGTTAGCCATGTGTAGTTGTATAATGGACCATTCCAACTTAGGTTCTCACATTCACTGCCAAGTTTTCTTGGCCCATACATTCGCATCTGATCCAAGATCCAGGATGAACTGATCCATTTCATAGTTGCCTATCTGCGCTGTTAGTTGCATCTCCCGCCCATTGCACTTCTTGTGCTTGTATAGTTTGTGAACATCCTTAATTTCCACGGGGGGTTCAATTTTTTCTGCGTATCTTGCTATCAGTGCTTAAAGATTTTCTACTGCCTTCTAGTTGCGTAGCAGCTTCATACATGCCTATAGAAATGGTTTAACTTCATCGTTCATTCTTAGGTTTGCTAGAGCCCTAGAAGTAGATGCCTCATCTTTAGTAAAGTCTTTGCGAGTTGTGACGAAGGTTTCCTTCTCCTTCTATAGGTCCAAGCTTTCCTATTTGACAGCTGATTTTCGGATAAGAGGTTCAGCTATGGCTTTCTCCTCAACTCCTCTATTAGCCATGCCACTGTGCGTTATGACATTAATACTAGGCCCTTCATCACGTGGTTCTTCCTTAACCCTATGCAAATTCTGCGTAGGTGTCTGTTGTTTTTCCTGCATTTTTGCTATCAAGACTGGACAATCTTCAATCACATGGTCCAATTGTTGACAATATCGGCAAGATTGTTGCACAGTTTTCAGAAAGTCCCTTAAGAAGTGCATTATTTCTCCACAGATGTAGTAGATCAATTTCCCTCTTCCTCGACCTGTGCCTCCACCCCTTCCCCCTCCCTTTCCTCTTGTTGGGGAGCCTCCTCTGCCTCAGGGAGATAGCGGTGAAGAAGGGTCAACCTGTACCCTGTATAGGTTCCCTCGATTTATCATCAAGTCATAGGTTCGATAGTTATGCTCATCATGCCCCACAGAGAAGCAGAATCAACACCATTGTTGCTTCAATTCTGGAACAAAAGCACCAAGACGAGGACCGTGGTTTGTATCGTGTAGTCTGGAAACGTGACAGTCAGTGCACCATAACATCGAACCACTTGGCCCCGCAGCCTCTTTAGGGTGCAATAGGTTGGGACCCTGAGCCTGCATGTAGTTCTTCAGTAGAGGGCACTTATCCTTGGTGTGGTCGGACACCCTGCATCTTATGCACCATATGTTTGGGCTAGCTTCTTTTCCTCACTCTTTCCGCAGATTCTAGATTTCAAGGTGCATTGCCTCCAGCTGTCCCTGGATTTGCTGCACCCCAAACCAGGCATTGTCTCTTGGCGCAACTTCTAGCTTCATAGAAATTTCTAAGGCTTTATCTTGCATCTCAATTGCCTACTGACCCATAAGTCCGCGTAGGTGAGGTAGCAGCATAGGATAAACTATTCCTTGTGATACCTATCATCATACTGAAATTCCCCATCTTTGATAACGTTCTTTAACCGCTTATCAGCTTCCCATACAGACTTAGTAGGCCCCTGTCTAAAGTCTTTTAGGTTAGTTACTAGCTGCGAGTAGGACTTAGGCTTCCAGAATTGCTATTTTAATGCTTTCTTAATCTCTTGAATAGATAGATCCGCATGCTGGCCTATGTACCCCATATACCAGCCCAAGCCTCCTTCCTTCAAAGGCAAGGGATAACTGCGCTCTTTTTACAACATTGATAGCCACATTCTACGCAGTCCATACTGATTCTACTACAAAACAAAATCGGTCCATATCCTCATCTCCTACACCGTTGAAGGTGGGTAGCTTCATGTGTGTGGCCATGTATTCTTCTGGTGGTGGTGGAGGTGTGGGTGAGTTCTTTCCCTTATGATGAATTGAAGGTGGTGTAGTTGGAGGACTATCCCCCACGTGCGCAGACGACTCTCTTAACGGATTGTAGATGGATCTATCTCCTTCTCGATTGGTTCGGCAGTTCTTACCACTTCGTGTTGTACTTTCGCTCTGATTCGAGGTCATTCATTCGGTGTGGCTGCAGAGAACACATTTTTCGCATAGTAATATTTTAATTAGTAATGGAAATTTTCACAAGAGCTTACCTATGAAACCATTGAAGAACCTCCACTCTACCTCAGAATATGATACAAACTAATCGAATATGAATTCCGTTACAAATCCCCCTAGCACACTGTCCACCCAATGATCTACCATACAGGTGATCATGTTGTCAGTCCTTCCCAATTTTTGAATCAATTCTGGCATCCACTGCGTAACTTGATTGTCCTTCCAACATGTCTAAAATTATACAAGCCTCGCTAACCACTCTTGAAGCTCGTGTACAAAAGTTACAAAGAAAAATTCATAAACTTCCCTGAAGATGTACTTATTCTTCCACTTTTCAGCTGTCAGCTTTGTGCTGTGATTCTCCTTTACAGAAAATTCCAAAATCTGTCTTTCAAACCAGTCTTTGAGTTTCGATTTCTCAGGTCTCTCTCTAAAAATGCTCCTGGTCCCGACAACAGAACCATTTGTTGGCTTGAGGGGTCCTGACCTAGGTTCAGAGGTTAAGATTTGCCAAAAAACCCCTGTACTACTGGCCCTTTCGGCAATGACCTAATTTTGCAGGCCAAGGTCTCACTCGAACTAGTATGGGAGGGTGCTGGAACTAGGTTTCCACACCTTGGGAGAGAGTAGGTAATTTAAGGAAGGTCTGTGTTGCAACTTGTTAGATTCGCACAGAACAAGTCTATTCACAACTCTTTTGACAATATAATCAACACATAACCATAACAAAGCTATTATCATTAACAGATCTAATCACTACATTCACATCCATGTGCACATCAGAAAATACCATCACAGAACACTATAATCGCAACTACTTCCAGATCACATATACATTTTCAGCTTAAATAAATATCACAGATATGCTTCAGCAGTAAACACAATCAATCCAAATAGCACAAAGGTACTTAAAATATATTTCATATTCATTAGCATCAAAAATCCACTTAGAACCCAAACACAGCCTGTGCACACAGCCTAGTAGGGTCCACACACAACAACATTGAGGATCTTTGTGCACACAGCCAGTAGGAGTCCTTACCCAAAACAACCTAGATAGATCTTAACAATTCACACGTAGCACAAATATTTTGACTTACTTCCATACTAGACCTAACTGTCTATCTATTTATGACATCGTATATTTTGCTATCTGATGGTTCACAAACTGTGGTTTGCAGACCCTAGAGCTACCCTTTAACCCATTACAAAACATTAGGGGCTTTGACCCACCCCAAAACCCCTACGCAAGACCGACTATTACAAAATTATACCAAAAACATAGGTTAGGGAACCTCGTTCCAACAACGAAGCTGGTCTTGCAAAGATTCAACCAGTTCGAGCTCTAACTCCTTATACCCCTACCTTGTTTGTTATGAAAACAATTCCAAAAATAGAAGAAAAGAGAGATGAATGCCTTAGAAATCAACCACTTCGAGGGGGAAACCTCATTTTCATTACATAAATGAACAATTATTGGATGATACAAATGAAAAAACCTCCTTTCTATATATAGGATGATGAACTCTTAGCTAAACTGAGGGGGTGGGGGTGAATCAGTTTAGTACATTCATGGACATTTAAAATTATTTTCATTCAACTGAATTACACCTTCAGTTCATAAGTAGCTTAATACATAATGAATCAACAAACTTAATGTGTGTAGAGAAAGTAATTAATAAGATTAAAACATCACATCAATACGTAATCATCAGGCACATAGACAACAGATATAAGTGGAAACCCATAAGGGAATATATATAAGTGGAAACCCATAAGGGATAAAACCACATCTTATTATTGTTGTGATCCAAAGGCAAGCTCCAAATCCCTCTCACCACTGATTTTCTGTAGGCTCCAACCTACAGGAGACTACTACCTCAAATTCTGCAAGCTACAACTTGCAAGGAAGCTCCAAATCCCATCTATTTTCTATAAGCTACAACCCACAAGAGGCTCCTACCTCAACCACCTCCAATTGGACATATATCAAGCTACAACTTGAAACGGAAGAACCAACTCCCATGTATTTTTTTGCAGGCTACAACCCATAGGAGGCTACTACCTCAACCAGCTCCAACTAGACATCTATCAAGCTACAACTTGAAATAGAAGCACCAACTCCCATGTATTTTTCTACAAGCTACAACCCACAGGAGGCTCCTACCTCAACCAGCTACAATTGGACATATATCAAGCTACAACTTGATATAGAAGCACCAACTCCCTCAGACTACAATAAAATCATATGCTGATTTACCTGGATATCAACTTTTTTTTGCTCCTTCTTCACTGCTTCCTTTTTAGCCTTCATATCAGCTCTTGATATGCACAACATCTCTATCAGTCCTCTCTTATTCTTTCAGTCTCCAACCATCTGCATCTTTCTTATATTCTTATGCTCTCTTCCATTTTTCAGCTTTTTAACAATATTAAACTCTCTTCAATTCTGCTGCACACTCTCTCTCTCTCTCTCTCTGTTTTCGTAACGTTATGCACATGGATATTACCTATTTTATACAGATAAATTCATGGCCGTTTTCATTCTACAGGACATATGAAGTGAACAGGCACGACTCTTTCCTTTCACCCACTCATTTCATCACTCAACATATTCTGAATGTTTCAAAAATAAATACAATCATTGCAGTATCAAATTGGAGTTTTTCTTTGCCTACGGAGACTTGCCTTTGCATAAAAAAATATAAAAAAATAATACATTTTCAGTTACAATCAATTATTTACTCAACCCATCAGTTTCTTTGCTTTTCTATGCGTTTGTCCTCTTCTACTTGCTATATTTGTGTCTTTTATGCTTCTGTTGTTATATTCCACCTTTTCTCCATAACTGCGCCTTTTATCCTGACTCTTCTTCCGCGTTCAGCCCCTTCGTTAGCTTTACTTTCATAACACTGTTCTACCTGAGCTCCTAGTCCTTTGATTTGCATTCAGATCATTTCTTTGTGACCTATGAGATATGACCCACAAACACCTCCCTTTATACACGCGGCGAATTAAAAATCTGAGCTTTAATCAACATACATACCTTTATCAATCAACAACACATATATATATATATATATATATATATATATATATATATATATATATATATATATATATATATATATATATATATATACACGATTAGCAATCAACAACATAAACTTTATAATATGGCGCATATAACATATACAGAACAAGGGCTATTGGGTCCCATAGTGCTTGACCAATCATATCTCATCGTAAATGCTTGCCCGCAGGTTTCACACTCTACCATTAGCGATAAACCTTAAACCATGCAATTTGTGCTCGAGGGCAGTGCTGCCATGTGGACTCCCTTCATTGCATCACATGGTTTGATCCTTACCACATCACAACCAAAACAAAATACTTTGCGAGGTATTTGAAGTTAAACCCTATTTCTTATGGGATGCGATGTTGCACAAGGTCGACACATGTCCCTCCATTTCTCATCGCAAAAACTTTAACTTAACTTGCAGTCGCCTTCCTGCTATCCCTTAAGCGCTGCGATGTGCAGTTTGGTGATTTTCCGTCCGTTGTTGATCTGCCCCCAAATCTAATGGTCCTCATCTGATCGTACTTCGAACTTTATAAGATTTACTTTGTGGTTATACTCTATTTCTTGTGATCTGTGATGTTGCGTCATGCCAACACATGTCTTCTCCATTTTGCATCGCAAATAGTTTAACTTACCATGCGACACCTTAATGCTAAACTCTTAAATGTTGCGATTTGCGAAATCACTCCTGATCCAATTCGATATTCACCATCCATTACTCACCTTCAATTTTGTGATCTAATAATGACCATCCATTCACTTCCCTTGGAATTCTTCAAAGAATTATCTGCCTTAGTCGATTCTTCGTTTGTTTACACTAACCTACTCTGTAACTCTGGTTTGTGCACGATGTTCCTTCTGTGCTTGTATTTGTTAATGAATGTCATCCCGAGTTATCACACTCCACATATAGTGATTAAAGCCCTCTCTTTATCTCGGCTCTTGCCTCGCTCTCTTGGCTTAATCATGTTTGTGTAAGATCTATGGTCCTCGTTGTGTCTAGAAAATATGAATGCCTTCATCTATCTCTACCTCTTTTTTGTCTCTATTCCATTCGTTTCCTCCAATCTCTCAGCCGCTTCTCTGCTGCATTTGCTACCTCTGCGGTAATTACTGCATCTTTGCTATTTCTTCTTCTTTGCTGCCTTTGCTACCTTCTTAGCTGCATTCGCTGCCTCTTTCTTTTGCTACTTCTCTGTCTTTTTTGTATCTTTGCTACATTCGCCGCCTCTCTACATTTGTTGCCTCTCTGTTTTTGCTGCTTCCCCGTTTTTCTGTATCTCTGCTACCTTTGGTAATCGATGCATCTCTGCTATTTCTGCTTCTTTGTTGCCTTCTTAGTTGCATTCGTTGCCTCTCTGCTTTTGCTGCTTCTTTTTCTTTGTTGTATCTCTGCTGCATTCATTGCCTCTCTACATTCATTGCCTCTCTTCTTTTGTTTCTTCTCTGTCTTTTCTGTATCTCTGCTACCTTTGGTGCCTTTTGTTTCCTTTCACTACCTTAACTGCCTTGACTACATTTTTTCTTTTGCTACTTATTTGCCTTAAATAATCACGCTAAAGCTTCTCCATGTTTCTCCTTTTCCTCTTTTCTGATTCTCTATTCTTTAGGTTATACTTCTATTGCTGCTCCTTTTCCTCTCCGCTGCACATTGTTGCACATTGTCTGATCTGCTCCTTTGCCTTATAGCCACTGCTTCTCTTCTCCTTTTCCATCAATGATAATTCTGGTGTAACTCCTTTATGATCCTTTTCCATCAATGACAATATTTACAATAGCCTCCTGCTTTGGCATTGATGGAAACACATCCACCAATACTCTAATACTTCCTCCAAGACTTCCTCCCCCTTTCATTTTGAGAAGAGTGTTTCTTCCTCTGCTTGCTTTTCGGAAGAGCCTTTCTTCTTCTACTTACTTTTTATCCCCCTTTGACATCAATGGAAAAGGGTTGCACATCTCCCAGTGTAGATTCTTTCATTGCATTTCCTCTCTATGAGTTGTGTTTAGGCCTTCTTCTTTTGACTTTATACCTTGCTGCTCCAGATTGGTGTACAAGAGTTGTTGGGAGAACACTTTTGAGAATCATTGAACTTGTATATACACAGTAAGATGATACCATCCCAAAGCACAAATTCCTTGAAATTTTTTTCAACTAAAAGTGATGATAAGGACACTTCATAGAACAAAATTATATAATCAGAATTATATGATCAGAGATGCATCATTGGAACAATACTAAAATACTAAGAATGCTCCATACGACATATAAAGTCTACTCCAAATATACTTCAGTCCATAATATGATATTCATCTAAGATACAAATATTTAGTACACATGTATTCAAATATGACGATGCCAATATATCTTTTATAGTTATGGTTCACCTTTACTACCTGTTGGTGGTGATATGTGCTAGGTTGTTGACATGGATATTACACTTCAAAACTGAAAGGTCCTTGTTATTTATGTGAACAATGAATCAAACCAGAGCTTACAACTTATTGTGAGATTAGACAATATATTTCAATCTAAGAGACCAAATCACTTTAGTGCTTGTACAATGTACTTTTAAAAGAAACCCTTGAGCCTAGATACATTTAATGTATTGGTCAATCTTACTTATCAACTATGAAATTTTATTTATGACATAAGGGGTTATGAATTCCAATGATCAACCTCTCTTTAATGGTGAAATACCAACAAATCCTTTCAGTTGAAGTATGCTTTAGATAAATCAATAACATACTCTTGAGCTTCAAATGTAAGATTAACACAACTTGTACTTCATACTTTAGATATTTTAATTGTTCTATCATGATGATCTTCAGCAAAACATCTTCAAGTTGTTTAATTGAAATATTACCAAACAAAATTCACACAATTTTATGAATGATCTTAAGAAAGAGGAATTGAAGATATATCTGTACTGACTTGAGGAAGGCATGCAGTTATATATAGAAATATATATTGCTTCAATGCTCAATATACTACTTCAAGTGTAAAAAAGATAATGATCCTTTTTCACTTTCATTGACCTTTTTATGCTTTAATAATGCAGATAACGCTAGGTATACTACCTTGATGTAATTCTTCCATAATGATCTGATACTGAGGACCTGTACCATACCACTGCTTCACTGATAACACTTGGTATTCTACTGATAGGTGGGTTGCTTGATCCAAATACCAGTCGATACTATTTTGATAAACTATGCAGTAATTTCACTTCAGCTTGCACATGCACCCATAGTTAAGAAAACCTTCATAGTTTCTACTATTGAGCTCTCCACTGTTCTTAACAACAATCATCAATATATTGAATCTAATATTGGCATCATTAACATTTTTCTTATTTTGTCATTCTGGTTTAAAATAATGTCACTGAATATTCATTTCTATGATTTCTTTAGAATAATTTCTACCCTATATACAATTCAACTGTTCTAACATAATGATCTTCGGGAAGGCATCTTCAATTTATTTAATTGGAATCTACAAGGGCAGACCACTCATAATTTTATCACTCATTTAATAGCTTTCCTCGAAGGGGACCTTATATATATGAAAGATGGAATTATATAACGATGATAAACATTTCTCTTACTCATCCTTCTTAAATTTGTTTCATTGATAACTCTTGTAGTGTGATGCACATTGTGATCGTCCTCGATGGATATTTCCAGTTCTATAGATCAAAGTATAATTTTTGTGATTTTAATCATTCATCACTTAGTGTGCTATTGTCTTCTTAGCTTACATGTTCATGACTAATGTTCCCTCTACCATCATGGCTACTTTCTTCCTTCTCTCCTTCCATCAACTTGTTGGCTATTGAATTCTCCAGGTATTCTTCTTCCTCTATAGTTCTCTGTTAGAGGAATTTTCCTTTCCCTTTTTGAAATTTTAGGTGTTCTTATTCCAAGGAGCTCTTCTTAGACTACTTTTGTGGGGACAAATTGTGAAATTATCTCCCCCTAGGATGTTGCTTATTATTTATTGTTGGTTGGATATTTGCGTTGCTTCTTAGAGAATCTCCCCTTGAGACTATGATGGACTCATTATGTTATTGAAGTAACAGGATCCCCCTTTCTCTTTTCCTTCCATAATTTATTGGGGTTCTTCATAATGTCTGCTCTTCTTTTTGATTCAAAATTTTGTTTGATTTGATTGGATTCCATCATCTGTCTAGAGTTCTTTAATGTATATGGCAGCTTATAGTCTTTTTCTTTATTACCAAGATTGTGGCATACATAACATCTTATTTTACCAAGGTATGTTTGAGCTGATGTATAATATTTTTTTCTCCCTTTTGAACATAATTTACATTCAAAAAGTTTGTCCAAAATCATTGCATGCATAATAGTGGCCATGGAAACGATTTGTGTACCTGGTGATCGATTGTATTCTCCATTTTTTTTCTTGAGGTAGTATTTTCATTGGTTGCATATTTAGTTGGTTGGACTAGATTTACTTTGTCTTACAGTATGCCATAGTATGCTAAGGTTTGTGGCAGTAAAAAAAATGATACTTCTCACAGGAGGAAGAAACCTCCTTTGACATCTTCCGAATTTTTTCAATTCATCCTTAGGAGTGTATGAGCCTTTAGTAGTTGACTATTTCTTCCTCTCATTCTCTGTCCTTTCATGTTGCTGCTTGTTTCTGTTTGTTTCTTTACAAATCATGTTCTTAGTTCCTTTTATTTCTGTAGGAATATTTTGAGTTTCTTCTGTTACAGCTTTTACAAAAATGATATTCTTGTTATCTTCTACCTTGGACTTACTTTCTCCTTCATAGCCTATCCCAGTCTTTATGAGAGGATATCTTTGAGAATTTCGTATTTTGTTCATCTGTTCAGAGCTTTTCATTCGTGGAGTGTTCATAGATAACTCCCTTTGGGAATTTTCTAGTTTCTTTCTCAGGCCTACTACTTCTTCTTCCAATTTCTCTTGCTCCTAATGTTTATCTTTAATTGTCTTAAGAGGAATTTCTTCCACCTTCCTAGCTTCTTCAAGTTCTACTTTCAAGTGAATGAGTTTTTTTGAATTAGATTCTTCCTTTACATATTTCAGGAGAATTTCTTTTTGTTTTCTGCACTTGAGTCTAAGTCTGTCTATTTCCCCTAGGGCACTACTTAGCTCCCCCTCAAGATATACCTCACCTTCTTCCTCATCTTCCATAAGGAATCCTTCAGGCTCTTCCTTGGCCATCAACAAAAATTCAGAGGTTCCTTCTTCATTTGAGGATTCATCTGAGCTTTCAAATGCACTGCTATCTTGTTGAGCATAAAATGATCTTCTATTGACTCTCTTCCATTTCTGCCATTTATTTATTTTCTTTTTCTCTGTCTCTTGTGGCTGGTTCTATGTTTTCTTATGAGGAAATTTAGATGCATAGTGACCCACTCTTCCACAGTTAAAGCACTTAAATGGAAGTTTACCTTTGTATTTACCTGTGCCTTTATCCAATATTCTGAAAAATTTGGCCTCTTCTTCATCTGAGCATGAACATGTATCTTCCTTCTCTTTCATGCAATTGTCTACCTTAAAGGCTGAATCCCTCAAATTTGACTTCCCTTGTGGAAGTCTCATCTCATAAGCTGTTAAGTTCCCAAGCAATTGGTTCGTGGTCAAGGCTTCCAAATTTTTTATTTCTTCTATGGCTGAAACCTTAGGGTTAAACCTGGATGGTAAAGATCTCAATATCTTTTGCACAATTAAACATTCCTTAATGGGTTCTCCTAAAGCTTTCATGTTATTCACAATTTCCGCAGCCTTTAAGAATAAACTAGCTATATCTTCATCTTCATTCATTTTTACATTTTCAAACTAAGCTCTATAGGTTTGAAGCTTGGCCATCTTCACCCTTTTATTTCCCTCATGGATACTTTCTAATGTATCCCAGATTTCTTTGGTAGTCACAATGTGCATTACTTTGATAATTTCAGACTCACATAGACCGCTCAAAAGTGCAATCATGGCTTTTGTATTGGCCATGAATTTTTTTTTGGCATATTTTTCTGTGTCAGTATCCTTTGGAGCATATCCTTCTTCCACAACAGCCCAAACTTCTATTCCTAGAGACATTATGTATGTCTCCATTCTTATTTTACAGAAAGCATAGTTTGTGCCAGTTAAAAATGGGGCTTTATTTGTTGAGCATCCTTCTAGGATAGACATCTTGGGGACCTAGGATCTCCTTACAGTTGTTAAACTGATACAGAAGGAACTGGCTCTGATACCAATTGATGAAATCTTAGCTAGAATGAGAGGGGGCGGGGATGAATCAGTTTAGTACATTCATGGTCATTTAAAACTTTTTTCATTCAAATAAATTACACCCTCAGTTCATAAGTAGCTTAATACATAATGAATCAACAAACTTAATGTGTGTAGAGAAAGTAATTAATTAGATTACAACATCATATCAACATGTAATCATCAAGCACATAGAGAACAGATATAAGTGGAAACCCATAAGGGAGAAAACCACATCTTATTATTATTGTGATGCAAAGGCAAGCTCCAAATCCCTATCACCACTAATTTTATGTAGGCTCCAACCTACAGGAGGCTACTACCTCAAATTCTGCAAGCTACAACTTTCAAGGAAGCTCCAAATCCCATCTATTTTCTATAGGCTACAACCCACAGGAGGCTCCTACCTCAACAACCTCCAACTAGACATCTATCAAGCTAGAACTTGAAACAGAAGCACCAAATCCCATGTATTTTTCTGCAGGATACAACCCATAAGAGGCTCCTACCTCAACCAGCTCCAACTGGACATCTATCAGGCTACAACTTGAAACGAAAGCACCAAATCCCATGAATTTTTCTGCAAGCTACAACCCACGGGAGGCTCCTACCTCAACCAGCTACAACTGGACATCTATCAAGCTACAACTTGATATGGAAGCACCAACTCCCTCACACTATGATAAAATCACATGCTGATTATCTGGATATTAGCTCTGTTTTTCTCCTTCTTCACTGTTGCCTTTTTAGCCTTCATATCTGCTTCAGATCAATTCCTGATATGCACAACATCTCTATCATTCCTCTCTTATTATTTCACTCTCCAACTGTCTACAACTTTTTTAGATTATTTTGATCTCTTCCATTTTGCAACTTTCTAACAATATTCAACTCTCTTCAATTATGCTGCACACTCTTTCTCTCTCTGTTTTCATAACGTTCTGCACATGGATATTACTTGTTTTATACATATAACTTCATGGCTATTTGCATTCTACAGGGAATATGAAGTGAACAGGCATGACTCTTGCCTTTCACCCACTCATTTCCCCACTCAACATATTTTTAATGTTACAACAATATATACAATCATTACAGTATCAAATTGGAGTTTTCCTTTTCCTACAGAGACTTTCCTTTGCATCACAAATAATATAAAAATAAATAATACATTTTCAGTTACAATAAATTATTAACTCAACCCATCAGTTTCTTCGCTTTGTTGTGTGTTTGTCCTCTTTTTCTTGTTGTCTTTGTGTCTTTTCTGCTTCTGTCGTTATATTCCACCTTTGCTGCATAACTTCCCCTTTTAGCCCGACTCTTCTTTTGCGTTCAACCCCTTTGTTAGCTTTACTGCCGTAACACTATTCTGCTCGAGCTTCTAGTCCTTTGAATTGCATTCAGATCATTTCTTTGTGACCTATGGGATATGGCCCACATACAACTCCCTTTATACATGCGGCGGATTACAAATCCAAGCTTTAATCAACATACATACTATTATCACTTGAATTGATCCTAAGGCTGAAGTAGGCAATCCTGAGGTAACCTCAAACCAATATTTGGATTTGGTATCTAGACCTACCAAATTGGAGAGGGATCTCTTGATAGAATCACAACCAAGAGGGTTGGATGGAAAGGCTTTATGCTAGTTAAGGAAAACAAGGGGTTTTGGTTTTGAATTTTGGGTTGGGCTCACTAAATCAAAATTAGGTCAAGGGGACAGATCAGGGCCAAAAGGATTGAAATTGCAGACTTCTTGATGGGGAAAGGTAGGAAAAAGTTTTACACATTCAAAGAGTATTAAATGAGATGGAAATACTGGTGAGGAGCTAAGGAAAGCATATAAATGTATTTTCCTTAAACTGAAGAAATTGAACACATTATACTTAATTTCCCAAAACAAAGCATAACTAAATATGAATTCTGTCTTTCAAACTTGAAATCAAGTATATTAGAGATGTGAAATGGCTTATGAATTAACAATACATTATAAAAAATCAATCATAGAGAAGAAACAATGTGTAAATATCACACCACAGGGATCCCAAGAAAATAGCTGTAAACTTCCATTAATTTCCAAGCCAGAATGTTACTTGAGTAATACAATCTCTTCAACTGATGCCAAACATTAAAAAGACTGAAAAAGTACACCTTATAGACCTAAAAAAAAATTCCTCTCATCCTCAGGGGTTGAATCCATGAGGTGAGGGAGTTGTTGCACCAAAAACTGAACTGACTGCTAAAGCCTAAGAAGAGAAAAGTGACTCATTCCTAACTTTTAGAACATATACATTTGACTTCAAAATAGTAATTTACCTAATGTATCTACCTTAGGTAAAAGGTAAAAAATGATAAATAAAGTGGTAACTTCTCATTTACCCAAGTGAAAATTATGTCAGAGGTGAAACTTCAAAATTTATTGAAACTAGTCAAACTGTGAATTTTTGGTAAATGCGCAGCGCCAAGACAAAAATTTTGTCCTGTTTTGTGGACCACTTTTGGAGGCCTTCCCCTTGTCCAAATTGAGCTCATGATAGCTCATTGGAAATCCTGTACTGTCTGATTTCCAGATATGCTTTGAATTTTCAAAAGTATGTCCATCTACCCTATCACAATTCTGTTTTCCCAAGACTGGTAAATGCGCAGTGCCAAGGCCAAAAAGAGGGAAAAACATGATTTTTTGGTAGTTTTTAGCCTTTTTGAGGGACTAGTTCTGCTCCAAATATCTTGAAATTTCTTGATGTTGAGTAACTTCTCTTTTACCCAAGTGAAAATTATGTCAGAGGTGAAACTTCAAAATTTACTGAAACTAGTCAAACTGTGAATTTTTGGTAAACGCACAGCGCCAAGACAGAAATTTTGACTTGTTTTGTGGACCACTTTTGGAGGCCTTCCCCTTGTCCAAATTGAGCTCATGATAGCTCATTGGAAATCCTGTCCTATCTAATTTCCAGATATGCTTTGAATTTTCAAAATGATGTCCATCTACCCTATCACAATTCTGTTTTCCCAAGACTGGTAAATGCACAGTGCCAAGGCCGAAAAGAGGGCAAAACATGATTTTTTGGTAGTTTTTAGCCTTTTTGAGGGACCAGTTCTGCTCCAAATATCCTGAAATTTCTTGATGTTGATGTAATTGTCATTATGAACATGAAAATTCTGAGCTTTTTCCATTTGGATGGCCCAAAAAAGAGCGCAGCGCCAGTGGCATTGTGTGTTTAGCACTATTTTAGCAGGCTAAACTGTCCCAAAAAATCAAAATTTGCACCAAAGTGCCAAAAATGGAATTTTCTTTGCTGATCAAGGTTTGGAGGCCTGGAGGGACATCTCATCAAGAATTTTCAGTTTTTCCTTCTCCTTTGCCTCATTTAGAGCCATGATCTTTGCATGGGTATGTTTGAGCTTGGCCCTTGCAATCCTCTTTCTCATGGCATAATGCTTCGCCATCTTCCTCTGAATATCGATGTATCTATTTGAATTCTTTAGAAGTCTCTCCAAATGTAAGTTGGCTCTCTCAAGACAATAATCTCTGTCTCTGTCAATCTCTATGTTAAGCAGCTTACTTCGAGTAAGATACTCTGCCAATTCTGCATCTTTTTTCCTTTCTCGGGCTAAAGCCCACTTCAACCCAATTGTCCTTGGTTTTTCCCTAGGAAGTTGCTTTTCTTCATCATAACTATCATCAAATATTCCCAAGGTCTCATCTAGCATAGCTTTGGCCTTTCCGGTCTCTCTCTGAGCTCTGAATTCCCTGACCTCACTAATAGTGTGCTTTGTCTCCAACTGTGGATTTTCCAGCTCAAGAAAGTTAATTACGTTCTTTTCTCTACCAAGATTACCTTGAAGCTCAATAATCTTGGCATCCTTGCTTTTGATCAACATATTGGTGATTCTGACCTCATCCTCATCATCAAGGTCAATCAACTGAAACTCCTGCTTAGTTTCATGTTTATCATCCTGCTCAACAGTGACATGCTCTGTAACTTTTTCCTTGCCCTTATCAACCTATTTTGCTGATGAAGAAGGCATGGCCCCTTTCACATCAAGTGAAGAAAACACATGCATGTGGCCTCTATGATAGGTCAAAGGAAATGACTCAATGTCAATCACTTTAGTGCCAACTGTCCCAATATCTCTTTTACTGCTTGAGGCTCTGGTATCATGATGTGATGGTGAAGGGTTGTGGAAAGGTGATGCAGAAGGATCAACATGGGGTGAATGAATGTAAGTAGGTGGAGATGTATGAAAAACAAGATGTGATGGAGTAATGGATTCGGAGGATGAAACGATGAAGGAAAATTTCACTCAGGATGAATAGGTGCGGTAGTGAAAACCTCATTGGCAATGAATGCATCCCATGGAATGTTTTTCTGCTGTAGCTGATGCATGACCATCATCTTGATAAGTGAATGAAGAAATAGGCTTTGCATTTGCTGATTGTAATATCTCTTTTGCACAATATAGGCCATTTTGTCAATGCTATTGAAAAGATAATATAGTATTTGTAGCATTGTTACTCTAGTAAAATGCATAAGAAGACATATATGGTATCAGTAAAGGCAGGAAAACCTTCTCTCACAAGTGAAATACTTAATTATTATCCTCATCAAGGGCGCATACCTATCAAGAAGATGAGAAAAAGGGAAGATGGATTTGTTGTGATATTTATACCTAGGTTTGAGGTATGGTTCAAAATAACTCATGTCCAAATTTTCTTGCTTAAACCACCTCTCTCCCACACTAGGTATCCCTGTAGCTGCTGCAATAGCATTGGTAGACATCTCAAAAGTCACCCCAGCAATATTAACTTTTTTGTCATGTAAATTTATGATGAATAGTATTGTTAACTTCGAGTGATTTGGACTTGCTGCACTCTATCACAAAAGTCAAAACAACCCACATGTTTAAAGCAAGAAACAATGAGAGGAGAGGCCATGATTTCCCTTGTGGCGAGAGGTTCAAATATTTTTATCTTCCCTCCCTTTTGGTCATTTCTCCTTGTTATTTGTGCCTCACCAACCATGCCATTGTCTTTTTCTTCTGACATCTCAAATTATGTTTTGTGAAAACCCTAAGGTACAAGTGAAATGAATGAGGGGAAGGAGACGAGATGACTAGTTTTGAAAAATGAAGGGAATGAGTGTGAATGAAGGGAATGAATGAAAGAGAATATATGTAGGGACAAATTAGATGAGTGAAAACTCTAAACCAATGTAATTACCCTTGTTTATGACTGATTTTCTTTATAGGAGGATGAAATAAGGAAAAACAGTGATGACAAGCTAGTAATTAGGTTTTTCTTAGGTTTCCTCCTTAATTCATTTAAAAATGACCAAAATAGATAAATGGGTTATGGTATGAACTTACCACTTAACAGTGCTTTGGAGGAATTTGGAAAATATTTGAAGAAGTTTCAAACTTGTTTGGGCAGCTAGATCATTTCATAGTTTTCTCTGGCTAGGTGCGCAATGTTAGTGGTAAGCGCGCAGCGTCGAGCTCTAGGCGCGCAACGCCTTTAGAAATTGCATTGAGAAAATTAGGCAAGGGTGCAGTGCCAACTCCCTGGCACGCAGCACCAGTGCAAATGCTCAATACCAATTTCTGAATGCGCAACGCCAAGGAAACTTATCACAAATTCACCCAAAAACTCAGAAATTTTTCCTTGCTAAATGCTTTTAATATTTTGAGAGGCAACAATGAATCTTTAAGTATTTGGTGGGATTTTATAGGCATATGAAATTTGATTTAACTTGAAAAACCCACTTTCTTATGTTTTGAAGTCTTCTTCCTTTTCACTGATACTCTTTGACACTTTTTCATTTACAGGTTGGATCAATCTAGAGCTGACTTTTATTTTTCTCATTTGAGGCTTGACATCTTTCACTGTGACAACCTTGGGATTAATTATTACATATAGTAGCATAAAATTACATTTGAAAAATAAAATAGATTACATAAATGACTTTATATCAAAAGAACAATTTTGATAAAAAGTCCTAAAACTGAAAATACAATCCTTTGAAGTAAAATGAAACCATCATGATCATTGTTCAATCCCTCGTATATATGTGTGTTGATCTCATGGGAATGAAGAGAAGACCTTGAAAAATGCAAAAACCCTAGTGACCTAGTGAGACTGACTTTGACCTAATTTTGAATGCAATTTTGACTTAAAAACTTTCAAGTGAAAACAAAGCATTTTTATAGGTTTTTTATGCTCAAAGGGACATGGGAATGAGTCAGCAAAATTATTTTGGAGGGAGGAAAAGTTTATTTGACAATGAAAACCACCAACGAACCAATTTTTAATTCATGACCTAATGGAATGATGAAACATTTATTCAATATGAGACACCTAAGATGCACATGCAAATGTGTTTTGATGCCTAGTGGAAGTATGCAAATACTGACACTAACACATACGTTTATTGATCAAAATCGCATATATATATATATATATATATATATATATATATATATATATATATATATATATATATATATATATATATATATATATATATATATATATATATATATATATATATATATATATAACATACATATGATTAGAAATCAACAACGTAAACTTTATAATATGGCACATATAACATACACAGAACAAGGGCTATTGGGTCCCACAGGATCAATCATATTTCATCACAAATGCTTGCCCGCAGTTTTCCCACTCTAGCATTAGCGATAAACCTTAAAACTTGTGATCTGCGATTTGCGCTCGAGCGCGGTGCTGCCACGTGGACTTCCTTCATCGCATCACGTCGCTTGATCCTTACCTCATCACAACCAAAACAACATACCTTGCAAGGTCTTCGAAGCTAACCCTATTTCTTGTGGGATGCGATGTTCCACAAGGTTGACATGTGTCCCTCCATTTCACATAACAAAAACTTTAACTTAACTTGCGGTCGCCTTCCTACCATCCCTTAAGCGCTAGGATGTGTGGTTTCGCGATTGGCTGTCTGCCATTGATCTGCCCCCAGATCTAACAGTCCTCATTTGATCACACTTTTCACTTTATAAGATTTACTTTGTGTTTATACTCTATTTCTTGCGATCTACGATGTTGCGTCGTGCCAACACTTGTCTTCTCCATTTTGCATCGAAAATAATTTAACTCACCATGCAACGCCTTATGCTAAACTCTTAAATGTTGCGATTTGAGAAATCACTCCTGATGCAATTTGATCTCCGTCGTCCATCTCTTGCCTTCACTTTTGTGATCTAATCATGACCATTTTTTCACCTCCCTTGGAATTCTTCAAATAATTCTCTGCCTAAGTCAAATTTTCATTTGTTTACACTGTCCCGCTCTGTAACTCTGGTTTCTGCAGACTTTTCCTCCTGTGCTTGTCTTTATTAATGAATGTCATCCTGATTTATCACACTCGACATCTACTAATTAAAGCCCTCTCTTTCTCTCGGATCTCTCCTCTCTCTCTTGGCTTAATCATATTTGTGTATGATCTCTGGTCCTCACTGTGTTTGGAAAATACGAATGCCTTCATTTATCTTTGCTCCATTCGTTTCCTCCGCTGTCTCGACTGCTTATTTGCTACGTTTGCTGCCTCTACGGTAATCGTTGTATCTCTGCTTTTTTTGCTTCTTTGATACCTTTGCTGCCTTGTTGCCTTTGCTTCCTTCTTAGCTTCATTCAATGCCTCTGCTGCATTCGCTGCCTCTCTGTCTTTGTTGGATCTCTGCTGCATTCGCCTCCTCTCTACATTCGCTACCTCTCTTCTTTTTCTGCTTCTCTATATTTGTTGTATCTCTGTTGCCTTTGGTAATTGCTGCATCTTTGCTATTTCTTCTTCTTTGCTACCTACCTTTTTGCCTTTGGTGCCTTCTTAGCTGCATTCACTCCCTCTCTACATTCACTGCCTCTCTGCTTTTGCTGTTTCTCTACCTTTTTTGTATCTCTACTACTTTCATTGCCTCTCTATACTTTTACTGCTTCTCTATCTTTTTTGTATCTCTGATACCTTTAGTTCCTTTCATTTCCTTTCACTGCCTTAACTTCCTTGAGTGCCTTTTTTATTTTTCTGGTTCTTTGCCTTAAATAATCACGCTAAACCTTCTCCATGCTTCTCCTTTACCTCTTTGCTACTTCTCTCTGCTTTAGGTTATACTTCTATCACTACAAGGAAAAGACCCTCTAACAGATGTTTTTGAGGAACCACAAAGAAAAATACCCCATACATCCATTTCTAGTGGAGGTTACTAGAGGAGGTTGGCGGGCGGAGGGTTTTTTGGATGTTTTCCTATCGGTGCTCTTATCGTTAAAACTCGCCCCGGTGCTCTCAAAAAAAGAAAGCACTAGTGCGGAAAAAATCATTGGCACACCAGACACCGTGCACTCCGTACACACCTGCCCAGTGTGTCATAATATAATAGAACACTGGTGCCTCATAACTCGTCCGCGCCGGTGCATTACAAAACACAATGCCAACACCGAAACCACCTAGTGCAGTAGACAGAAACCACACTGGTGCATCATAAAAAACACGCCAAAACATAAACCAACCAGTGCATTTGTAGCAAACAGTACTGTTGTGCCTATAAACAACACGCACTGGTAAAGGGTTAAATTAAAAAAAAATTTACGACAAAAAACCCAAATTTTTCAATTTTCTAGAGCTCCTAAGCTATCAATTACTCGTGCGCACGATACCATAGAACACACCAGTGCACACCGAACATTGGCACACCGGAAAACATGCGCAAAGTACACACATCGTCGGGGCATCCAATTACTGTAACACATCGGGGCATCAATACTCTTCTGCGCCGGTGCATCATAAAACACCGCACCAAAACAGAAACGAGCCGGTGTGTTCTTCTTTAAGAGCACCGGTGTGCCAGAAACCACACACACTAGAATAGCATTATATATATATATATATATATATATATAAAATTAAGGCCAAAAAACCAGTGCTTTGCGACTATTACGCATCGGTGCTTTACCATTACGCCGCCCCAGTGCATCATCAAATTTTCGCGTCGAAACTGAAACATCCCAGTGCGCAGTTAGGGAGATGCCCCGACATGTTATAAACAATGCACCAAAATTGATACCGCCTGGTGCGATTTTATTTAACTGCACCGGTGCACTTATAAAACCCCACGAACCGAAACAAGGTTAATTAAAAAAATTTACTGCCAAAAAACTTCATTATTCACTTTCCTCAATGCTCCATAGCTCTCAAATCTCGGTGCTATTTCCTTATTTCTAAGCCGCCTTGACATCGGTTCTCTCATTGCACCCATTTCACGCACTGCTGCTCTGCATTGGCCACTAATCTCTAGCTTGCATTTTGAAAAACAGTGGGAAAAAATTATTTTCCAAATTTTACAGCCAATATGACTCCTCGACGGCGAAATGTACAGGTATTTTTCTAGTTTTTCTATAATTAAGCCTTTTAGCGGATTAGAAATTGAAATAAACTTAAAAATAACCATTAAAAAAGGAAAAAAAAAAAATGTCACGTGGTGTGCTCAAGTTGTTCGGCTCGCACCAGATAGCAGTGCTACCTGTAAAATTTATAGGCAGCACTGCTACCGGTGCTAACAGTAACCGCACCGTTTCTGGGGCAATGCTGGAAGGCGCCCCAAATAATTTTAAACTAAAAATAAAAAATAAAAATGGTTGTGCACTCATTTATCCAGGCACACCGTTGACCCCGACAATCACAGTGCGGTGTGTTGACTTCATTTACTGCCCCGGTTTATGTCAGCGCACCAAATTTTGCATTCCGACAGGGTCAACGTTGCGGCTGGGTAAAAGACCGCACCGTCAACTATGTCATTGTCATGAAGTCAGTGCACTGACACGACTATAGGCACTGGGGCATATATTTCAGTCAGTGCACCGCTATTCTGAATTGTATACAGTCCACAGTGCTTGAAAAATAGACATGTGCACTGAATCTGGTGCTGTCTATTTCATTAAGGGCCCCGGGGATGGTGCGCTAAAATATTAGGATGCACCAGCACCAGTGTGTGACTGTTTTTATGGAGCACCAACTTGTATGTTTGTTTAAAAAAAAAATTATATATGTATATTTATAAATACATTTATGTTTTAATAAAAAAAAAAAATTAATATGGCAATGATTCAGAGAGAACAGGAGCAACAACAACAACAACAAGCAGAACAATATGACATGATTCGCCAATGGGAGGCGAGAGAGAGGGAGAGAGATGGATGCCCTCGCCCTATTAGTGTAGATACCCAGGAGATCCTTATGCAGGTAGGCATCCTCAAGTTCTATGAGGAGGCTATTTTCGGCCTAAAGGCCCATAGTGTGCTTTTGAGACATCTTATCGGCAGGTGGAATGCCCACCGACAGGCTTTTCAGGTTGGTCCCGACCAGTGTTACACACCCACTGAGGAGGAAATTTATTTTATTACAGGACTATCGGGGAGTGAGGTGGATTTTCCCCCATTCCCAGATGTGCCAGCTGGTTGTGTAGTAGGGAGTCAGTTAGTTTAATCCCAAAGATACATTGGAGAACATGTACTGTCTCCTTCAGAGTTTCAGGTACCTGGAGGTCAGTTACGTATAGGTGCTTTTGGTAGACAAGACATGCCGTGCCTCTCTATTATCACTTCGATCATTTCGCACAACACCAGTGACAGGCAACACATTAGTTGCTCGCATTTATATTACATTGATTCTTTAGTAAAACAACCACGACTTATCAGGTGGTCTTCCATTTTTTTGCGACAGTTTTGTACGACCTTAGATAGATGTCGTGCTCATGCACAAGGGAGGGTCAACTTCCCTTTTGCTTCAAAGTTTTTTTGTTTATTTTTTGAGAGGTTTCGAGAGATGAGACCTAGTTTTTTTCGACAGCCTCGTAGGCCGATGTTCGAGGTCTGGATGTGCATGTGGGGCAGATGATGCCCAAGAGGGGAGACGCTATGTTTCCAGCGAGGATATCACATGATTCGATGGACTTACTAGCCAGTGTTGGCGGGCTACATCCCTTCATTATGGTCCCATGTCCTTATGCTGGACTAGATTGGCGAGGGTGTCCCAACATCCTCTTCACTCCTGATGAGCCGCCAGATGATAGAGGTAATAATACTGTTTTATTTATATTTATTCTAACATGTTCTTTACCTTGTTTTTATTAAATTGTGTAATGAAATTGTCTAATTATTGTTGTGTACTTATATATATTTTGCAGAAATTGGCTCTTTTGTTGGCAATGAGATGCCAAATCCACCACATAATTCAAGTGTCGATCCTGATGATTATGATCAGGAGACTCATGATGCACCGGTACCACCTTTTTCTAGGCGTGGTCGACCTGTGAACAGATACCTGATGGAGTTGGGCAGCCAACTCTGTGGATTGATTTCAGATGCGGGCATCAGGCCTGCTCATTACAAAGAGATACAAGGCAATGATAGACTATTACGGATGTGGAGAGGCATGTCGTGTGACATGTACAGCCTGATGCAGCATGTCATAGGAGCTACGACAGATGTTACACGATTGAGGAGGATTGTTCGTAGCTATAGGCGTAGTCGAGTTACTTCACGTGATGGACAGTCCGCCAGCAGTGACTCAGATGCATCTCGTGATCGTTCACCTCGTGGCACGCCTGATGATCAGCATGATGCTCCACTAGTAGCATCTGACACTAGTCATCATGGAGATGAGGCTGGACCACCAGCCATGTCCAGTCAACAGCCTACAACATCCATCATGAGTACTACTCACTATCATCATGAGTAGGCTGGACCATCGACCGCCGAGGCTGCAGTACTATTGACTGAGCAGGTCTCCACTACTACTGTGCCTCATATTGATCATGTTGTACTACCACCAATGAAAGCATCCATCAGTACTAGTGATCATAATGATCATGAGCAGGCTAGTCGACCATCGACTATCGAGGCTGCATCTAGCTTTATTGAGCAGGCCGCATCCACTTGTACTAGTGTTATTGATGTTGTTATACTACCACCAGCGCCTGATCCATGACATTTATATTACAATTGTATATTTTTAACATTATTCAGTTATATATATATATAAATAACTGAATAATGTTAAAAATATACAACTGTAATATAAATGTGTATATATAGACATATTCCATGTATTTTATGTTCATGTTGCAGTTGTACTTAATTTTCATGTTGATGATCATCATGACGTAGCGCATATTGTTAGTCATGTTAGATATGTTCATTTAATGTTTAGCTTGCAGATAGATGTGTATATGTGATAGGCGCATGAGTTATTTGACATTATATTGAGATGTATATTTGATGTTTGTGTTGTGATGATGTTAATATATAATGTTAACTTGATGTTAATTGAATGTGTTTATTAGTTGAATATGATGTTTGTACGATGGTTATCATGATCGTGATGATGTTTATTAAGTAATTTAATATTATTAAATGACCATGATATTTATTAAATATTATGTCGTGAATGTAATTGTAATTTAAATTTTAATTCTATGTAAAATTGTATTTGTATTTGTACTAATTGTAATTTTATGTGCAATTTTATGTAAAATATTTATTAATGTAAATTTTTTTTTTTAACTAAAACAGGTATGGATTTTATTAGTAGAGAACTCCGAATGGCCGCAGCCTTACATCTTTTAGTGCAATTCTTTTACATTTTCTGTTTCCAGTAATTTTCTATTTTCATGGTATACAAATTGTTTCTGGATCTCTGCCATTTGTGCTAAGGTCTCCTTGGGCCAAGAGGCAACCTTTGTTGGCATAGAAGTCTACCTCTTTGTTTGATTCTCTGAGAATGTGATATAATTTGAAGGAAGTGAAGTCTTGGAGAAGGTATCTCAGCCTTTGCATATTCTTATCTAAACCATCTTCATTGAATTGGCATTGCGTATGTATTATTTTGATCAGGATTTCTGAGTCTCCGAATTCTTGCAGCTTTGATGTCCTCTTTCTTTGGCTATTTGGCATACTTTTATTAAGCTAAGGATTTCTGCTTGATTGTTAGTTCACTGTCCTAGACCCCAACTGAAGGTTTCTTTGATGCCTCCATCAGAAGAGTATATGAGTCCTCCAGCTCCTGCTGTCCCGGGGTTGCCTTCAAAGGCACCATTAAAGAATGTTGTTGTTATTCCTTGCTTCCTCCACCAATTCTAAAAAGCTTCATCCTTTTCTCTTAGCCTCCACTCAGGATTTATGAGGGGTTTTTCTATGCTATGTATCCATTGGATGAATTCTTGAGTGCCAAGCCAATTATTTTCCTCTTGCTGCACCAAATTGTCCTCTTTAATTTTCTGAGAATTCAAAATTTCTAGAAGAATTCCTTTTTATTTTGCTGCTACCATGTTGGGGGCCCAAGTTACACAGTTAAATATCTACTCATTCCGAGCTAGCCATAGCTTCCAACACACTAGCTTGGGGAGAGTGATCCAGATTCTGGCCCATGATGAGTTTAGGGAGAGCGACGTGTAGCGCTCTTTCCATGAGAGGAATAAGTCCACAATTGAAGTTTTAGTGGGGATTACAACCTTTAATCCTTGAAGAGTGTGGGTCCAAACTCTGTTTGCTTATGGACATTCAACAAATAAATGATCCATGGTTTCCATGGCTTCTTTACAAAGTGTGCACCTATGCAGACCTGCAATGTTTATTTTCATAAGGGTTTCACCGGTCAGGATCTTTCTATGCATTAGTGTCCAGAAGAAGAAGTTTACCTTGGGCAGTGCCATTGGATCCCATACCTCTTTCCAAAAATTTGCTGGATGAATTCAGTCTTTGTGTGTTTGCATCAATTCATAACCTTTGACTGAGGTGTATGCTCCTGTAGGTCCCCATCCCCATTTATCCTTTTATGTTTTATGCACTGGGGCAGCCTCACGATGTTCTTGTTTGAGCATTTTTGTTTGCTGCATTAGGTGAGTTGGTATATTTCTGAAATCCCAATCAATCCAGAGCCCAAACTCGTTCCACTTTGAGATATAGTAGAGCGTCTTGTCCCCTCTGTTTTCTAAAAACACACATATCTCATGTAGGCTGTCTTGTGTGGCTAATGGAGAGTGGCCCATTATACTATTAGTCAACAACTTGACGCATTTCCCATTCCCTGGGATATGATATAAATTCCGGGTGAAAAAATGTTGCCCTTTAATACATAACTGCCATAACAACGAGCTCTTTTTGTTGTTTGCGTTTTGCAAGTTTCTTAGATTTTCATTTGGAAGGTATTTATGCCTCAGAGTTGTGCTGACGGGATGATTGGGATCACTGTGGAGTTTCCAGAGTATTTTACATCCCAGAGATACGTTGGCAGAGTCCGGATCTCGAATTTGAAGGCCTTCTTCCTTCAAAGTTCACTTTTCTATCTCCCATTTCACCAGATGAAAATTTCTTTGGTTTACTTTGCCTCCTTGCCACAGAAAATCGCTCATGATTTTATTAATCTGTCCTGAGATCAACTTGGGTGCCATCAGGTATGACGCTTGATGAATTGGCAGAGATGACAACACTAATTTTATAAGGGTTAATTTGCCTCCATGAGTTAGCCATTGGCCACCCCATGCATCAATTTTGCCTCTGATTTTTGTAATTACTCCTTCCCACAGATTGGCTCTATTTGTGCCCAGTGTTAGTGGCAATCCAAGATAGTTGATTTTTTCCCATTTTACGTATCCATTAAACCCCAAGTTTCTTTCTATGTTTTGAGTTTCTTCCTCCTCTGTATTCCAGCTATTTACTGCACTTTTCCTTTCACTGATTAGAGCTCCAGATGCTTTGCAATATGCTTGAAGAGTATTTTTGTATGCAGAGCCTATTTTGGTTGAAACTCCTACCAGCATGAGGGAGTCATCTGCAAAGAGTGCATGGTTTATTGCTTTAAGGTCCTTTGTTATTTTTAAACCTGGGGTTGTTCCTGTTATCATATCAAGTTCCAGATTTCTGCTCAACATATCCACCATTAATATGTAGAGGAATGGAGAAAGGGGACATCCTTGTCTTAACCCCCTCATGGCTTGGAAGAAATCAGCTGGCCTCCCATTTACCAAAGGCACTATCCATGGACTACTGGTGCATGCTTGGATCAGATTTACAAACTCTTGATCAAATCCAAAGGAGATTAGAACTTGATATAGATAGGACAACTTGACTCTGTCGAAGGCATTAGCCATATCTAACTTGATCATCATACCTTTCTCCTTTCTAATATTGTTGGAATGCATGGCTTCCTAGACTTGGATTACATTGTCCAGGATATGTATCCCATTGACGAAGTCCCCTTGCGAATATGATATGAGTTTTCTCAGCAGTGGCTTTATTCTATTTGCAAGAAGTTTTGCGATAATTTTATATGAGGCATTGCACAAAGAGATTGATCTGAACCTATCAAAGGAGGAGGGGTTTGTCTCTTTCAAGATTAAAGTGAGGAATGTTGAGTTGGTGCTGGCCCCCATTTTTTCTTTCTTCAAGAATCCTTTTATCATTCTAATTAGATTTGTTTTTATTATATACCAGCATATCCTGTAGAAGTGAATAGTGAACCCATCTGGCCTAGGGGCTTTGTCTAGGTTCATGGACCAAATTATATTGTTGATTTCTTCTTCATTTGTTTGCTTCAATAATGCTGTATTGTCCTATGTGGTGACCAATGCCGAAATGTTCTTCAAGAATTCTTTTTTTATCTTCTTCACAGTCCTTTTTCTCTTTTCTGTAAAGATGATGGAAATTTAATACTACAGTAGATTTTATCTGTTCTATTCCTTTGTAGAGCCTCCCATCAGAGGAAGTGATCTCTGAGATGTGATTCCTGGAGATTCTAGCTCTACATTGTCGATGAAAATATGATGTGTTTATATCTCCAACTTCCAGCCAGAGACTCCAGGACTTTAGTCTCCAATATTCTTCTTCTTTTCTGAAGGAGAGGAATGTTTTGCATTGGGCTACTTGCTCATTTTCTAATTATGTTTTGTTTATATCAATTGTGTCCATTTCACTTTGCATAATTTCCAAGTGTTGCACTACCTCGATTCTTTGGTCTTTGGGTATGTTTGTTGGGAGTTTATTCCATTCCTTGAGTGCCTTTTTTTTTAATTTTAATTTTTGTTCCCACACATAATTGGGAGAGCCATTGACTGAGGTGTTCCATGCCATTCAGACCATCTCTACAAAGCCGCTCTTTCCATTCCACAATGGGCTAAATATGAATGGGATTGGCCCCAAATTCTCTTCCTCTAGCATTAGCTGGATGGGCTTATGATCCGAGGTGAGCTTTGGAAGGATGGTTGATGAGATAATCTTCCTTTCCATCAACATTGTGCTTTGGACGAAGAACCTGTCCAGTCTGGCAGATATATGGTCTTCCCCTGTCCTATTATTTGTCTAGGTATAGAGCCCTTTTCTTGGTTTAAAGTCCAATAGATCCCATTGTTGTATCATGTCTTCTACTACCTGGATCATTTGATCCTTGTTGTTCCTGTCCCCTCTCTTTTCTTTTTCATTCAGTACTAAATTTAGATCTCCAGCTATGATTATATTGTTTGGAGAATTCAGTTTCAAAAACTCATTTAATGTTTTCCAACAATATTTCTTTTTAGAATACAATACTGGTACATATAAATTGAATAATGCAATGGTTAACTTACTTGATATATGCTTCTGCTCTGTGAAACACCAGTGCTGTGTGTTGTGTGAATTGATGAGCCTTAAGTGATCTTCCTTCCACAAGGTTGCTATTCCACCCGAGGAGCCTCTTGCGCTTATTGCTTTTCCTGTGTTCTTCTACCATTTCTTTTTGCTGGTCTCTAGAAGGGCTTCTCCTTCAGTTTTTGTCTCTTGGAGCATTAGGATTTCTGCAGGTTCCACTTTCATAAGATCTTTGACCACTTCTATTTTCATTGGGTTCCCGAGCCCTCTGCAATTCCAAGAGACGATTCTCATTACTTACTGTTCGGGGTAGTTGGGCCTCCTTTTGGCGGCCTTGTCCTTGTGTTTTTTCCAATTGAAATTTATATAGTGGGTTGAATTCCTTGAGTCTTTTGTCTTTCCACTTCTTCCTCCCTCACTTCTCTGTGAGACTTTCTTCATGCTCTTTTGGCAGGCCTTTCAATGATCTCGTCCTCCGAGGAGCTTGGTGAATCATACACTTTATTTCTTGCTACATCGGCATATGAGGGAGAGGGAGCTACTTTGGGGGTTTGCCCTTGCTCCTCTCCTCCTTTCCCGTTAGGGGAGGGTCTTGAATGATTTCTGCTATTCCTGTTTGCTTCCAGAGTTTCTATGGCCTTGCTGGACTCTACATTTTGATCTCCTGATTTCGAGGTGGGGATGGTGGTCCCATATTTTTGTTCTTTCCCCGTTGGTTTATGACTATTTCCCTTTGGTATTCATTTAGTTTTGGGTTTTTCTGTCCCTGCTTTCTACACTGTGGTCCATTGCTCTGCTTTCACGTTCTCGCTCTCCTCTCCTTCCTTATTTTTGCAGTGTCTTACGAAGTGGTCGTAGCCGTGACAGTGCCGACATTTGAAGGGTAGCTGCTCATAATCTAGCTCCTGGATTTGTGTCCATTCAACTGTTGTAAGTTTTATTGCCTCTGGTAACCATTCCCCTAGATCAAACTCCACACAGATCCGTGCGCAGGAGTATTGATCTTTTCGAACAGCTTGATCGATATACCTTCCAAGCGAGTTGCTGATAGCCTGCAGAGATTTTTGATTCCAGCAATGTAATGGGAGATGAGGTAGATGGACCGAGACTGGAACAACAGACAGAACCTCCTGGGCTGGGTCGAAGTCAGGGGTCCATTTGTTCAAGTATAAACCCTGAGGCCCCATGAAGTAAGGATCGTTTCTGAAAATGAGATTTTTGTCATCCAAGCTTTCAAACACGAACACATAGAATCCTTTTCCAACAAAATGACTCTTGATTCCTTCAAATACGAGCGACATCCAATTTCTCTTCACCCATGCTTCAATGGATTTGGGAGAGGGCCAGAGCCCGGTAAATTGTCCGATGAGCCCTCTATCTGCTAGATTGACTGCAGATCTGCAAGTTTTTACTATTGACAGTTCTACAATTGGGATGCAGTCCAACTTTTTAACGAACTTCTGTTGTGCGTCGAATATTGGTCTCTTGTGAGATCCAGCGATGAGCTTCTTGAATGCAATCAGTTCAGGTAGGGGAGGGGCAGGTTCGGCACCCCCACCAACCTCCATTGGAGCTGGACCCAGAGAGCAAAGAGTAGAGGCGGCACTGCTAGGTCATAGGCTGTGCAGCTGAGCAGCAGCAGCATGAAAAAAATCTATTAATGTAAAATTTTAATTGTAATTGTAATATTTAATTTATTTGAAATGATTGTAATTGTATATATGAAAAATTGTAAAATTGTAATTGTATTTGTAATTGTAATTTTAATTGAATTGTACGTAAAATATTTGTAAAATTGTAATTGTAATTGTAAATGTAATTCTATGTAAAATTATAAATATAATTGTATTTGTAACTGTAATTTTAATTGAATTGTCTGTAAAATATTTGTAAAATTGTAATTGTAATTGTAAATGTAATTATATGTAAAATTGTAAATGTAATTGTATGTAAAATTAAAATTGTAATTCTAATTCTAATCGTAATTCATGTATGTGAAATTAATGTAAAATTGTAATTGTAATTGTAATTTTAATTAATGTAATTGTATGTAAAATATTAATTTGTAAAATTTTAATTCTATTAATATGAAAATTTTAATTGTATTAATGTGAAATGATTTTATTAAAATATTTAAATTTGTAAATTTGTAAATAATTGTAAAATAACAAATCTAGAATAATACGAATTTTTGTAACATAAAGTTTAGAAAATAATGAAAATAAATTCATGTACTTTATAATTATCATTATTTTATTATGATCTTACATATATAAAGTTTAGAAAATAATGAAAATAAATTCATGTACTTTATAATTATCATTATTTTATTATGACCTTACATACAAAAAAAAAAACTTTAAAAAATCCAGTGCGCTTATCATCCTAATAGGTCCCCGTGCGTCGTATTAATACAACGCACCGACGCATCACATTTCCGCACATCGGAAACGAATAAACGCAAAATTAAAAAAATAAAAAAATAAAAAAAAAAAACTTTATTTTTTTTAAGTTAAAAAAAAAGCGGAAATCTGAAAAATGGGCAGCAAAATATTTTTGAAAATCTAATTTGATAAAATAATTCTTTAAATACTAAACACTTTTCATTATTTCACTATTTTTTCTAAAAATTTTCAGTCAGATTTTTGCAGGAGACAGACCTGGAGCAAGAGAGCATGAGGGCACTATGGATGGCAAAATACGTTCGAACAGAAGTATTCAGACAATCAGAAACCAAAACTCTGGTGATTCAAGCCCTTTATCATAGAATTTCAAACCATTTCGTGATTAAATTTAATTTACTTTTTTTAATTTTTTCTGCAGGTTTTTATTTTTTCCTGTTGTTTTATCCATTTTTACCCTGAACCCTTCATTTTTTTGTTTTTGTCCTTTCTTCTCCCTATTTCTGTGATTTCAGAATTAGGGTTTTTCATTTTAGATTGACGTCCAACCCACGGGATGACTTGCATAGTCGGATACCAATCCATTTGGCCATTGCGTAAATTTTTGAAAAAATGGATATTTCTTTATCGGTGCGCCTTGCATACACCACCGCACTGGTGCACTGTATTATTACAGCACACCAGCAAGTTCTATGTCATAAAAAATTGAAAACATTTTTTTATATCCGTGCACCAAATCTGAAATAGGGCACCGGTGTTCTCTTTAACTAGGAAAGCACTGTACAGTGTATTACACCGTTTTTGCAGTGCGTTTATAATACACCACACACCGTTAGGTCTATTACACTATTTTTTCAGTGAATTTATAATACCGAACGCACCATACGGTGTATTATACTATTTTGCAGTGCGTTGTTAATATATCCACGCACCGGCGGCGGTGCGGATTTCATGAAAGGCGCACCGATGTCTCGAGATTTATTTTCTACCTAAAAATTTGAGAATTTATTTATAAATATGTTAATGAATGATATGCTACAGGTTTCAGATTGATAAAGAAATGACTGACAAGATATCAAGTAACAAAAATACTATTAACACATCAAGAAAAGAAAAAAAGGCAAGTTCTTTGTAAATTCTTTATAAAAAATATTATTTTTGAACTATATGTAACTTTAACTAATATGTATTGTTTACTGTGTATCATGCAGAGCCACAAAATGATGAAGCTCGATATGATTATTTCTGATCTACGACCAGAAGAGCGTAAAAGTTTAATGGAAAAAATGCAAAAAGATGAATCAAGGGAATGAAACAATACTATCGATCCAATATGAGTTTTTTTTTTTAAATTATCATTAATAATATACTTAAAATTATTAGATAACATGTGTCAAATAGTCTACTAATTCACATCTGTATAATGTTCTACAGGGACCAACAACTCAGAAAATGAATGTTTTTCTAAGAAAAGAAAAGAAAATAGAACATGCAAATGAAAATAAATTGCTCCTTGGCTCATCTAGAGTGGTGCTGGAAGTTAACGAAAGAGGGAAAAACTTTTACAAAAGTTTGAGGGATCTAGTGGAACGAATACAACAACGTGCTTCAAATGTAATATGTAATCATTGAATTTTTCGATCATTAGGTATAATAAATAAACAATTTAGCATTAAATATTAATTTTCAAGAATTTTCTTGCAGAAAAGAAAAGAAAATGGAACCCATTTAGCACATAAAACAGGACAACAAGGAAGAAAATGGTTGATATCTAAGTGTGTGAGTAATAGTTACTTCCTTATAACAACTTAACTAGATTTCATTTTTGAATTTTTTAAGTTGTTTTACAAAAATCATCATTGAATGTATTCAAACAAGTGCTAACATACAAAGAAGAACCATCAGACGAATTGATTGAAATTGGGTTAAATATGGGTTGTGAGTATATGTTGGTGTATCAGAATTTAATTGTGGAATTTGTAAGCATCTATTGATCTTCTTTTAATTAGCTCTGTCTATAATTAATAGAACAAAAACATATTTTATATTAAATATATGATTTGTTATGGGGTATAAAACTTGCAGGAAACAAAGTATGGAACTGCGCGAACAGATGAAATTTTGAAAGATGGCATGGTACATGGTTTTGAAAGAATATGTATAGTTTATGAGTCAATTGTTGCTATGGTACATCATTTTTATTTTCGATTTACATTGATGTATATTATTTAATATTGAAATTTTAATTATTCTCACCAATGTATATACACTCATTTTGGTTTATTTTTATGTTTGTAGATGGAAGGTGATGAAGAAGAAAACAATCAACGTCGTGAAAAAAACATTCCTAAAAATAATCCAAGTCATGGAAGTAGCTCTAGTAGTGACAACAGTTCAAGCGAAGGATGATGATCACGATGTTTGGATATCAAAGCAAGGCATTTTATTTTTTGAAATATGTCTTTGAAATCAAACATTTTGTTTAATGTAATGGATATAGTGTCCCAATTGAAAGACAAAGGGATACGAATAACTATCCCATTTTGTATGATAAATATTGTCTTATATATATCTATATATCTATATATATATATATATAATCATAAAATATGTTTTAATTTATTCTATTGCATTCTCCATTGTCGCTATTGTGTTCTCCATTGTTGTTCTCAAATGCACTAATAAAAATTTAATTCATATGAATATTGTTATAAGATATATATGTGTTAACTTTTGATGAATAATGAATTTTTAAAAACCACAATAATTCTTATATGATATAACAAATTAATCCAAACAACACATTCAAATGCATTAATACAAATGTAATTAATATCAATATTGTTATAAGATGTGTCGACTTTTGATGAATAATGAATTTATAACAATCACAATAATTGCATTGTCACAGGTCGATGTTTCTAAAAAAAACAAAATGAAAACTAGTGTGTTTATGTGTCTATGCACACCGGTGTATTTTGCACCGGTGTATTTATGATTCTATGGGCACCTCACTAATACGATTCCAGTATAAATATCAGTGCGTTTGTGTGATGGCCACCTTTGGGACGTTTATGTGTATCTACCATACCGGTCTTTTGTAGATGCCAGCAATGCCACTTATACGAAGATATCCATTAGGGAATTTTGAGGTCTAAAATGGGCCTCCTAAGAAAAATATACAACAAAAATAAACTTTATAACAACCAATAGGATTCAAGATGATGATTTCAACCATGGGGGATGATTTACCATTTTTTAAATAAAAGGGTAAAAATCTTAAAAAATAATAAAATAATAAAACTACTTTTTCAACTCATATTTTCAACTTATCTCCCACAATTTTTACTCAAATTTAGAGTGGGATTACTCATTGGATGCAAAATTTAATTCCTCATCCAAGGAGTACCCATGTTGCATACTTTTAATGAACCCTGCTACATGAAAAATGGGAAATACATAAA
The DNA here is from genome assembly GCA_034641835.2 of Pinus albicaulis. Classification (NCBI taxonomy): domain Eukaryota; kingdom Viridiplantae; phylum Streptophyta; class Pinopsida; order Pinales; family Pinaceae; genus Pinus; species Pinus albicaulis. The sequence continues at coordinate 1,354,551,302 of CM076579.1, read as the reverse complement.
AAAATGTGATTACAATCACATTTTTTATGTATTTCTCATTTTTTGTGTAGTAGGACCCATCAAAATTATGCAACATGGGTACTCCTTGGATGAGGAATTAAATTTTGCATCCAACGAGTACTCCCGCTCGAAATTTGAGTAAAAAATTTGGGAGATAAGTTGAAAATATGAGTTGAAAAGGTAGTTTTTTCATTTTTCCCTCTAAAATTTGATGATGTCATCAAATCTTATTTGATTTTTTCCACTATTATTTTATAATTTCCTTAGGAGGTCCATTTTAGACCTCAAAATTACCCTAATGGATACCAATTATAAATCTCGGTTCCTTTTTGTGATACAGAGCACCGGTGCCTCATAAAGATACATGCACCAGTGTGCTTATACGACCTATGGGCACCGCTCAAATCCCAAGACTAATTAGAACGGCCCCGTGTGTTGTATCACCAACACCAGGCCCGATGTTGTTGTTTTCCTTAACGACCCGGTGCATTCTCCTTAGATCGCCCCAGTGCGCTGTCTACCGATACGCACCGGTGCGTTAAAACCTGATAAGAGCACCAATGAAAAAACATCCGTAATAACCTCCAGCCTCCCATTTTTTTTAGTTGAGTTGAATTTTCGTTAAAAGCTCTGCCAAAACCTCCGTTGCTAGAAATAGATGTGGTAGCATATGTTTTTCTGACAATTTTGGCCAATTTTATAACACTAAAAACCTCCTTTATAACCTCCACTAGAGGGTCTTTTCCTTGTAGTGTATTGCTGCTCCTTTACCTCTCTGCTGCACTTTGCTGCACATTTCCTGATCTACTCCTTTTTCTTATAACCGCTACTTATCTACTTCTTTGCCATAATGATAATTCTGGTGTAACTCCTTTCTGATCCTTTTCCATCAATGACAATATTTCCAACATAGGAGTCCAGGGGGTCATAATATAATCATAGCTTACCTAACAATAATAATGTAAGGGCACAACAATAATAATAGTGTATTTTTATGGGGCACAATAATAACAATATACGAGCTATAGGGGTACAAAAATAAGGATAAGGGGGCTACACTAACAACAATAACAGACTACACTAATAATATAGGGAATTAACATGTTGCACTCCTTCAAAAAAGTGTTGTCCTCAATGCTTGAGTAGCTCTGTATGCTTCTTTATAAATTTCTCATCCTCCCATGTGGGATCTTCAGTGGGTATGTTCTTCCACATGATGAGATACTCTGAAATTGATCGATTTCGTAGCTGTCAAGTTCTTTTTTATGTGACTCCTTCAGGTTCCAATATGATTTTTCCTTCCTCATCAAGTTATGGCAATATTGTTTGAACTGGAAGTTTGTCACCTATTACATTCTTTAAGCATGAAACATGGATAACTTGGTGCACTCGAGAAGAAGTAGGAATATCCAATTTGTATGCCATAGTAAAAAAAATTTGCAACACCTCATAAGTACCATATTACTTTGGAGATAATTTATTATCCTTCTTAGCTTGCTTGAGGGTCATTTGTTTGCATGGTTGTAGCCGTAAAAATACCTAGTCTCCTACATCAAAACTTTTCTCACTGCGATGTTGATCTTCCTGTTGTTTCATTCGATTTTATGCCAAATTTAGGTTATCCTTTAAGAGTTGGATAACTTATTTTTGATGCTCGATGTGATATTCCACTGCTTGAACCTACAATTTTCTCTTAAAGATGATGTGATGGACATTGGATGATATCCATAAAGTGCCATAAATGGGGTAATTTTTTCTACAGTATGGAAGGAAGTGTTATACCACCACTCAGCTAGAGGTAACCACTTAACCCATTGTATTTTTTTATTAGATACAAAACAACAAAGATATCCTTCCAAACATTTTTTAATTATCTCGGTTTTCCCATCGGATTGAGGATGATAATATGAGCCCTAAGCTAGTTTAGTACCCATGCAAGAAAATAATTTCGTCCAAAAATTTCCAGTAACAATGGGATCTCTGTCACTTACAATAATCTTTGGGTTTCCATGTAGATTTTGAATTGTTTCCATAAATGCAGTAGCAACTGTACTTGCTTTAAATGGATGAGATAATGCACAAAATTGTGCATACTTGGTAAGTCTATCAACTACCACCATGATGACACTCTTTCCTTTAGACTTAGGTAAACCTGTGATAAAATCCATTGAAACCTCCTCCCAACGTTGACTTGGAATGGATAAAGGTTGTAGAAGACCTGGGATCTTAATTGTCTCAACTTTATTTTGTTGGCAAACCAACATTTTTCCATAAACTTTTGAATATCAAATTTAAGGCCATCCAAAAAAAATATTTCTTCACCTTATGGTAAGTTTTTAAAAATCTTGAGTGTCTACCTAAGTGAGAGGTGTGAAATTCTAAAAGAATCTTTCATTTTAGTTGGGAATTCTTACAAATATATAAGCAATCTTTGTACCATAAGGAATCATTTTTCCAACTATTATATCAAATGTACTAGGATCTTGGTGGAAATTTTGAATGAGTTTCCACACTTCTTCATCATTCTTCCATTCATCCCTTGCTTCGGTTATCCAATCTGGTTGGATAATACAAATGACACAAAGCAATGCTTCCACCTCTTCATCCTTTCTTGAGAGTACATCTGCAACAACATTTAGCTTCCCTTTTTTGTAGATGATTACAAAGTAATAACCCAACATCTTTGTGACCCATTTTTTCTACTTTTCTGAAGATAGTCTTATTTCAAAAAATTATTTAAGACTATCATGACTAGTTTTAACCTTGAAGTGTCTTCCCATTAGGTAAGGTCGTCATTTCTTTAGTGCATGTAGTATTTCCAACATTCGTTCTCATAAATAGCTTTTTGTAAATACTTTCCTTTGATTGGATGACTTTCAAAATAAATGGGTCTTCCTTCTTGCATTAAAACAACACCAATTCAATTTCCCGAGGCATCACATTCCACAATAAAGGTTTTGTGAAGTCTGGCGTAGTTAAGAGCAGTGCTAGGTACATTGCCTCTTTAATATGTTCAAAGGCCTTAGTTGCTTCAAGAGTCCATAAAAATGCATCCTTCTTCAATAATGTTGTTAGAGGTGTTGCTATTCTCCCATAATTCTTAAAAAACTGGCGATAATACCCTGTTAACTGGAGAAATCCTCGCAACTGCTTTATGGTTGTGGGGAATTTCCATTCCTTAATGGCTTTAATTTTGTTAGGGTCTACCTTAACACCCTCCTGAGATACAATATGACCCAAATATTCCACCTCTTTTACTCCAAAGAAACATTTAGAGGTTTTTGCATATAATTGTTTCTCCTCCAATAGTTTGAGCACCCTATCAACATGTTGAACATGATCCTTCCGAGACTTGCTATAGATTAGTATATCATCAAAAAATACTAACACAAATTTTCTAAGGAAGGGATTGAAAATGGAATTCATCAACCCTTGAAATGTAGAAGGTTCATTAGTAAGGCTAAAAGGCATGACCAAAAATTCATAATGACCCTTATGAGTTTGAAATGTTGTTTTTGAAATATCTTCAATCTTCATTCTGATTTGATGATATCCTGCACGAAGATCCAACTTGGTAAAATAAATTTCTCCATGTAATTCATCCAATAATTCATCAATCAAAGGAATGGGAAAATTATCTTTAATACTGAGCTTATTGAGCTCCCTATAATCTAGACACATGCCCCATGATCCATCCTTCTTATGCACCAATACTAATAAAGCTGAGAAAGAACTTTAACTAGGTTGAATTATACCAACCTCTAACATTTCTAAAATCATACGTTCAATTTCGCTCTTTTTGACATAAGGATATCTGTAAGGCATGATGTTTGGAGGAAAAATTATTGGAATCAAATGAATAGCATGATCATGATCACGAATAGGTGGGAGTCCTTTGGGAGTTTCAAACGCCTTGGAATGATTTTCCAAGACTTTTTGGAGATCTAGAGAAATAGATGATTTCGATGTTGGAACTTCTAGTGAGCATAATTGTGCATTACACCTCATTGTTCTTTCTTCAGAAGCTTTGTCATGAAATTAGATCTTATTATCTTTACTGGCTTCCATGCGATACCCCATAATTCAACTTCCTTTCCTTCCAAAAAAAATTCAAGAAAATTTCTAGAAAATTAAAAGCTACCATCCCTAAATATTGTAACCATTGTACTCCTAGTACAACATAACCACCTCCCATTGCAATGGAAAGCATTGGACTATTCAATACATATTCCCCCATGGTTAGCTTGATATTATGGCATTTTCCATAGAAATTTATAGTTCCTCCATTTGCAACCATCATTTGACACTTTGGTGTTGGGTATATGAGGCAATTCAATTCCTTTGCTACCTTAAAATGAATAAAATTATGGGTACTACCTAAATCAATCAACACTATTACCTTTTTCTTCTTGATATGTCCTTCTATATTGAGAGTTTGAGGAGTGGTAATTCTTGTCAATGCATTACATGATATGGTTGGACTCATTTCTTCTTTCTCTAGGGTTGGTTCTTGGTGTATATCCTCTTCTTTTGAAGTTTCTTATTCATTTTCTTCCTCCTCTTCACAATCTATATAAAATAATTTCTTCTCAGCACACTTATGACCTTTAGTGTATTTTCTATCACAATAGTAGAAAAGCCCTTTTTCTCTTTTTTAATTCCAATTTTTGTGGTGCCAACCTTGTAGGTTGTGGAAGTTTAGGAGTAGCAACACTTCCATCTTTATAAATATGAGTGGTAGGCTTCTTTGTCGCCATAATTTTACATTCAAATTTTCTTGCCAACTTGAATGTCTTCTCCAATGAATTAGGTTCCCAAAGGAAAACCTCATGTTGGATGTTATCCTTTAAAGTCCCTATGAAGACATCAATCTTGTGTTCCTTTGGAATATCAGCTACTCTTATATTCAATTTTTGGAAGTCCTCAATGTGCTCCACCACTGAAACCTTTTGTTTAAGATTTATCAATTGGCTGAAGAAGGTGTTGATATTTTTATCCTCATAATGTGCTATCATTTCCTCTGTAAAAATTGACCAAGTGAAAGTTTTGTTATGGGAGAAAAACCATCAATACCATACAAATGTATTTTTTTCTAAATATAAAGTTTCAAGGCATACCTTTTGTGTGTTTTGCACATTATTGAGATCAAAATATTTCTCCATTTGTAGTATCCATGTTATGGGATCCTTGCCATCAAACTTCCTCATATCGATATTTTGTATATGGTGGGTCTTCAATCCAACATTAGAGTTTATGAAATCACGATTAACATTTATATTTTTATCATCATGAGTTTCCTCTACTATCTTTTCGCCATTAGGAATAATTTATTGTATCAACTTTATCAAACCTTCCATGTATGATTTTAGATAATTCCTCATGTCTTCCATGTTGTATTTCATTTTTTCTTCCATGTATTCCATGCCATTCTTCAAACCATCCATCTTAGCTTCCACGCTTTTCTTCAAAACTTTTATTTCATTTTTTGTTGCTTTTTGCAAGAGAAAAGGTTGTTACACTTGCTCTTGTAATTTTGATATATCATGTTGCACTTCTTGCTCTTCATGAGTCATAGTAGAGACTTATGAGGGCTTAATGGGCATTGAATTATTTTTATGGGAGAATTTCATAACCCAATATTGATATATAAGCTTCAATATGCCCTTGGAATCACTTCAAACTAAATTTTCAAACAAGACTTATGCAATTTGAAAAAAAATACACACCTTTTTTCTTACTTTTGAGGAGCTCGATATTGAAATTGAATTATCTCTGTAATTTTAGATCTTCAATATCTGAAATCCAGTCCTGTAGTATCCCTTTGAATCATCTTTCGAATGCCACAGGTCTGACCTGATTTTGATTCTTAAAAGCAAATTTATGTCCAATCTTCCACAATGACCTAATTTGGACTAGTTCAGTAGAGCGAACTTGTATGGCATGACACTTGTCATTGTTTCCTTTTTTGGCTCTGAAATTGATACAAAAGAAACTAAAATTTGTGTAATTTTTTCCACTTTTTACAGAATTCCAATCCGATGGTTAGAGAGAGAGTTATGATGATTTTCCCAAGGTCACCTCTTTTAAATAAAATTCGGGAGCCTGCAAAAACCCTAACTTACATAGATCATATCTCTGAAAATATTGTGAAATAGTATCTGAAATTTTTACACAAAGTTCCTTAGGATTTATTCACAAATGAGTTATTTTTAGCAACTAAACCTTCGTAGGAAAACAAATTATAGTGAAAATTCCATGATGACCTATTTGAAATAGTGAAACCCTAGAATCCAAAGCTCTTATACCAAATGTTATGAAGCAAACTCCAAAAATAGAAGAAAAGAGAGATCAACGCCTTAGAAATCAACCACTTCAAGGGGGAAACCTCATTTACATTACATAAATGAAAAATTCTTGGATGATACAAATGAAAAAATCTCCTTTATATATATATAGGATTCCTTGGGGTCACAATATAATCCTAGCAGACCAAAAAATAATAATGTAAGGGCACAAAAATAACAATAGTGGTTTTTTATGGAGCACAATAATAACAATATGGGGGATTTAGGGGTAAAAAAATAAATATAAGGGGGCTACACTGACAACAATAAGGAACTACACTAGTAATATAGGGACTTAACATCATTGGGGACATGCAAAGAAAAGCATAGAAAGAGAAGACCGCTCTGATACCACTAATCCAAACTTAAATAGGAATGCAAAATAATATAGATTTAACTATAAATACAAATATGCAACATAAATAACATTTCATTTCATTAATATTAAAGAACTGAAATATGCTTACAAGCAGAATGGAAATAAACAAGCTCGGGCGATGGTAGCTTCTCTATGAGAAGATATGTGGTGGAAACGTGCCTCTGAAATATGTTACAATGAGGCTCAAGGGCCTTTTTATTATTTAACAATAAGAGAAAACCCTAAACAACCAAAAACCTAACCCAAAAATATGGAACACAATGAGTTTGTGGGCCCCATTGGGGTTAGTTGGGCCTCCAATGTCCCAAGGTCATAACTTGGTCATATTATCTTTGTTTGGCACATATGATACCTTGTTGAAAATATCTCTCCAAGTAATACAAGATTTTCCGTAGGCTCTTGCCTATGGCTTGTTGCAGACTTCAAAATAATCTCGTTTAGGGGGTCAAAACTGCTCTAGAAGTTTAGGACCAAAAAAAACAACTAAAAATAGTAAATTCTGTTATAAACAAGGAAACTGATGAAACTATATGGCGATATAGGTGGAATAGGTGGGTGGCTACCAATATCCACTTGGATCACCAACCCCTAAGACAACTCACTTTGTCCTTGACCTAGAGCCCCAATCGCTCCCTTGCCAAGGACTCCATGCAATTATGGGTTCTCAGTCGCCCTCATAATCTTGCCTCCATGCAACTATGGAATTTTTTGCTCAGTTATATGCTAATGAATCTGAATTTTGTGCCACTTTTTTGAGTCCAAGATTCAAGTCTCTTCCCAGAACTCAGTGAAACTTCCAAAGAAGATAAATGACATAGAAACAATTATTGTAAACCAAAAATTGAAACCAGAAGTTGAACTGACCATCCCCAAATGGGACTAAAATTATTTCAAACACTTGGTAGATATGCAACCTACATGTCATCAATGCAAGTATAATCATAAGGGACTGCAAATTTATCTGAGGCTTAACAAGAAGGGTCACTTCCTTCTCACATTATCTATCATAAAACCAATAAGGTCTTGCATTCATTATTCTTTCAATTACAAGTAAAAACATGGAAAGAGCCATGACTAATATATGTCATAAAACCATGCTTATAACCAACATATAGCCACATAAATAAAAATAAGAGAAAATCCATTAAAGCCACATAATAATCAGTACAATTCCTCATCAAAATCAAGAGAAAATTAGATTTTATTAAATATATGAAAATGTCCACCGAGTCGGGACTTCCACGTTCCACCATACCAAACTGAAACAAATATTTCTTTCATCCAATCACCCCTGTGCTATATTCCAAGCATGAATGTGGGATATCATGGGACAAACCCATCCAAATTCAACCAAGGGAATCCAAAGGCTAAACCACCTCCACCCTCTCCATACCATGATCTCACCCAAAGCGGTGTCGAGATCACAAATCCAAACCAAGTTTGGATGCCTCATAATTTCTTCATGAATATCTTGAGTAATTTTCACACGTCCACCCTCAATATTTACCATGTATCTTGCCATTACTAGTTAATGGATTCCTAGGCCTTTGGTAATATTCTTCCATCCACCTCACCCAGATCCAAAATATTCTATAATTCCAAAGATCAAAACTGAGAACAATCCCATAACACCATGGCTATCTAGAAATGGAAAGGTTAGGCTAATATCCATTGTCGAAACCCGACAAAATCCATGCCAATGACAACAAAAGAGCCAAATATCAACATGCACATACCATGCTCCATGTCAAAATTAGCTAGGAAATCATACATGCAACATGTTACCTGAAAGTATTCCCGTTGAAGCTGCTTGATCCTTTCCTTCCTTTTCTTTCCTTTTCCTTCTACGATTTTCCTTTCCTTTCATTTCCTTCCTTTGTTTCCTTGCTTCCTTTCCTCTCTTGGTTCTATTTGCCTCTTTCAGACTGATTCTAAAATTGAACTAACAAAAATCTACCAACTGATGCTTTAAGGTATTTTATAGATGAGGCCTCTAATTTATTCAGTTTTCCATTAGTTTCCTTCATTTTCCTCCTCACAGCAACTTGTGACCTTTCACCTTCATTTCTCTTAATTTCCATTATTTTCATAAATAATGTGCCAAAAATACATTTTTGCCTTTCCAAAGCCTTAGCCATTACCTTTTCCACTTTCCTTTAGCCATAAACACAACAAGTGATGCCCACTATTATATTTTTCTCAACATTCAACTTAGAATAAGTGTCCCTTGCCCGTGGTCTTATTCTACTTTTATTAAGTTTTATTACATGAACTTTTAACCAAGGGTTGTTACAGGAGTATTGTGTGAGCATATATGTTGCCTTACATAAACTATTATCTACGAAGTTGAGTCATAGAAAATCACATTCTTGGCTTCAATCGTGTTTCAATGGTGTCTTTTTCAATCGTAAGGAAAAGTATGAAATTATGAACGTAAAGTCATCAAGAGACAACTTCGAAGCACTGTAGTGAGATGTTTCTTGTTATCGATAACTAATACATGTTGGAGATGAATGCATTGAAAATAAAACTATTTCCAGAAACTATTAATTTGTGGTTGGTATAAGTAGTGTAGAAATACAAAATCTCTACAATACTCCTAGATTTTAAACGAATTCACCTTGGACGGTTTTTTATTCACATTTATTATTGACAATTTCTTAGTTGATTGTCATGATCACATGTAGTTCGTATTATTTTATATGGTAAAGTTATTTTCCTTATTAAATGTATAATAGTGATATTAAGGAAGTTCCAAAATGCGTAGTAAATGGATGCGATGGTGGTTAGCTTTGGTACGTTCAATTGATAATTATTGAGTGTGTCATGTGTAATAGTTTTGACACAGGTAATAGTAACAATTGCGGGAGAATGGGTGTGCAGAGCAAGAAACAAAAGATTTTTTGGTACAATGTTTCATATGTGTGTATGAATTCAATATTATTGAATTTCATAGCAAGAGGACGTTATTACAGGTTAAGATTCTAAAACTAGAAACATTAGGTATTTTAATAAATTTGTAAACATAATATTGGTAGGAGCTTTTCCTTATGCGAAGCTTATAATGAAAGTATCTATACAAGGTTTGGATACATTGTAAATGATGGATAATTAATTAGCGTCATGTGTGTGAAGGTACACAACGTTAATTTAAGTTCCTTGACTTATGAAACTTGTTCGAAGACTATGGTTTTTTATTTCGAATGAATTATAATGTTAAATGGTATTTCCCCACTATAGTATCCATTTCAAATGCTTGCTCACTCGTTTCCCTAAAATCACTACTTGTTACTATTTTGTGTCTAAAACATGTTACGAAATATTTGTATCGAAGATAAGCTACCACCCATATTTTTTATCGTTATGATGTTTGTCCTTTGATTACTAGAAAACGTCGTTGTGGGTGAATATCAGCCCTTTCAAAATTCATTTCATCGAGTATGCACGTGCACAGGTATTTATTCAATGTACTGGTGCACACAATGTATCCATGTTTCTTGTCCTTGTTGCGCACATTCGTTCTCCCACAGAACACTACTTGTGCACATGTATTAAAAAGACACTTAATATAATATTGCATAATACTAATAAGTATTTAATTCCCAAAATATTAGTTATTTCTAGCTTAAAAATTGCTATTTCTAGTTGTGCCTATTACATTGCGAATTAAATTTAATGTTTCTAGTTATTAAATTTCGTATCCATGGAATAAAGTTCCCTCTACAACTTGTTCTCCACACATCCTTCATTCCGCACAAATTCGCAACTCTATGCAAATGCTCTTTTGCATAGCTAAATTTGTACATCCTTTATATAGGCATTTGATTCATAGTTGTATGCAACTACTCTTCCGCACAACTAAATCTATAAAATTTTAAATAACGAATGTGTGTAAAGTTGTAAACTGTGTGTAAAGTTGTGCAGGAGATATGTATGCAGAAGGAACATGTGGGGGAATATATGTGACTCCATCCGGTTGGCTTGAATGTGCCTTGATATTTAGCTTTTCACTATAATGTTCAAAATTGCGTGTCAAGTCATTCGTAAATAAAATTTGGTTCAATTTTACATAGTAGTGGGCACCAGTTGTCAAGTGGATTCATTGTAGAAGGTATTTGAACACATCTTTGCACAATATTTATTTAAGATTTTCCTTGCACATTTTACCATTTACAACTATTACTAATGAATTTAAGTTAATTTTTATGATCACATCCATAGTATAACGAGACTTCAAATTTGTCCAGAAAAATCATGGAAATTTTGACATGTTTTTTATAAAATCCAGGAAAAAAAAATTGTAAATCCAAGTTACATATATCAAGCTTCAATATTTTTGGTGCCACTGGTGTTTTTGATGATTTTGAATCCATTTACACTATAAAAAACATGATTCAAACACTCCTACTGCCACATTTTTTGAAAAAAAAAAAATCGGATTGTGGTGATTTTTGGTTGTGCAGAAAAATTTGTTGCGTCAGTAGACAATGCTTATTATTTTATATCATAAATTTATGATGCTTATGACACATATATGAGTGATCTTGAAGCAAGAGAAAAGTGCGAATTATTTATTCAAAGTGTTTTGTGTAACATCTTTCACATGAGTAATAGTAACAACTGATGATTGTGGAGAGAACAGAGAATTGTAAATCTAAAAAAAATCTGAAATCGTTATTAAATTACAAAGTATTTTTTACTACAAAGTGAAAATGGGTAGAAAACTAAGGAAACATGCTATTTGCAGTGATACGGTTAACTCACTTGTTAATATCAATGATAGATTTGACTATTTGATGAGATATGAGTAGTATGTGAATCTAGAAATGGAAGAGAAAATAAGAAACAAGATTAGGGGTACCGAATTAGCGAAAGATCGGTGTGTTCCAGAGGTATTTGATTTTAGAGAAATTATTTATCTATGCATAAAAAATTTCGATTCAAGAATGAGAAAAAATAAGTTATGACCCATGAAGGTTCCTCTAAATCTCAAGGCATTTACATGGTTACTCAATTTACCAGAACCAAACAAGTGTTTAGAATTGTCTGATGTGGACATCTTCCTGAAGCTAGAAGCAGGTAGAATTGACATTATTTGAAAATTCATTTCTCCAACTTCTGAGGTTCCGTCTAATATTTCTATGCTAGATATTTCTTCGTTTAGACAATAGTTTATGTATTTTTGTTGGTTCTTTTCCCTAATAATGGGTTGAGAAAGTACAATAAATGTTCTGAAATGCATTTTTCTATGTGATTTATGAGAAATAATTGTATTTTCGATTGGGCTGATGTCCTTTCCAATGAATTATATATTCAATTAGTTAGATTATCGAAGAGAAATATATTCTTTATGATGGTGTATATAATAAAAACCCTCGTGTCAAGGCATGTGTTTGAGGATTTACCCTATAATCCTAAATTCAATTTTGGTGAGGAACCAATGAAGTTATGATATCCTACATTGTGGAAACATACATCTTATTTAATTTTTTGTTTAATTCAAGATGTGTTTGTAGGGAAATTTTATTGCGTGGTAATTGGGCAAGATCCTCTTGAAATATTTGCATAGCCTCAAGTTTTAATATTTGAAAAAGGGGAGCATGAGGAAAAGGAAAGAAATACATTTATTCGAACTTATGATTTTGAAGATAGGTCATTGTTGTTCTCGAATTTTGTTTTAGATAGGTATTTTGTTGCTAAAGTCTGATGGAAATATCGTCATTGGCTAGTTACATTTGAACAAGAAAACAAATTTTTTTTTTTTCTATTTACTGTCAGAAAAATCACTATGAAGAACACGAATCACGCTATCGATCTTGGAAATTATTTAGATGCTTTTATCATAGGTGAATTTGAAGTTATTGAAGACTTTGATACAAAAAAAAACATGGAACACCTAGAGTCTATTAGGTATGAGAACTTATTTCCATGAACTAAAGAGCAGAGTGAGGAAAGTCACAATGTATAAAAAAAAAATCAAAATTGCTAGTAGGTGCTGATGAGATTGTTGGAAAAGAGATTGTCGACACGGGAGGAATATACAAGGAAAGAGGCACAAATCCTATGGGGCAATATCAATATTGCACACACAGTGCTGGTCTGACTTCATATATCAACCAAAAAAGGAAAAAAAAAACTACCCAAGTGAAAACCAGTGCGTGGTGGGCTATCCAATGGTGAGGATGATGAAGATCCTCTTCATAGAGTAACTCTATAAAGAACACACAGTTGATTTAGCTAGTTCCAAGAGTCTACCTAAAACATGGAGCATTAAAGAGGCCATGAACCTGGTTCAAGTTGATCGTGTTACACTACCTAATTGGGTTAGTACTTGTTTGCAAGAACAACAAAAAATTATGGAGTAAATTGTCGAAGAGGTCATTAATTTCAATGAACTTCCTATCACATTGCAAGATGAAAAATATGACAGGGGAAGTAAAATATTGAAGATTGAAAGTGTACAGTTTTGCAACAAAAACAGTGTTGATCGATCAGAAATGAATGTTGATTTTTCTAGGGTTGGAATGTCAGCGCTCATGAAATTTCATCAAGCTAGTGGTGACACTCTTGTATAGTTTGTTAGATGATGAGAAGTAGAAAATTTGAAGTTGAGGGAAAAAATAAAAGAGCTAGAAGATGCTCTAAGCTCGAGTCCTTTGTTAAATACTCCACTATAAATACATAGACCTCCATTAGAAATTTATAGTTCTAGAGAATCTCATATATTTCATAAACCCATCAATATTCTTAATGCAGTGAAATCATATATTATCAATAATAATCTGAAAGATTGTGAGTTATTGAATATGCATGGAAATAAAATTTCAATATGTGGAATTTAAAGCAGAAAACAAAGACGAGTGAGCTCAAAGGAGATAGTGAATTTGTAGACAATAACTTACTAACTTTTAGTCAGAAGCTTGATTTACTACTTGATCTAGAAAAAGAGAAACAAGGGTTGTCGGATGTTGATAAAATGAAGCAGAAAAAAGCTACATGGTCTGAGAAAATTAGAACATTAGAGGACATTATTTCTTAGTATGGAGGCATAGAAAATAGAAGAGTTAATATGTATCTCAAGGATTTAGCGTTCGTTTAGGGTTTAAATAGTTCATGCATTACATATGAGTCTGGATTAATTCTAAAGGATAGGCTGACGGTTGAATTGGAGAAGTTGAAATAATCACAGGAAAAAAAGTTTGATGATATAACTGATTTTACTGTAGAGGAGATTAAAAAATGGCTTATTTCTTTTGTTAGTGTTAATGAAGAGTACTTTTCCTTGGATTTAAAATTGCAAGAAGAATGTAGAGAAATTAAAGAGGATTTATTCAATGAACGTGTTAAACCAGACATTATTGTTACTCTGATAAAATAATACATTAAAGCTAAAGTGAAGTAATTAATCGCAGAAATCGTGATTGCGAGAGATAGCTAACAACTAAACAATGTCGAGCTATGATTTTTCATATTGTAAGTTTTTAAATACCCTGGAGCTCTTTTTTTTGTTCATAGTATTTAGTCATTGAATTTTTTTGGGTACATTATCATGGAATAATATAATTCCTAAATGTAGTTTCTCATTTTTTGTTGCAGGTAACTTTTAGAGATTACAGTCGATGGGAGTCCATTCTCAAACCTCGTTGGTATGAATGAATTTAACTTTCCAATTTAAGTATAACATTTTGATAAATGATTTATGCAACAAAGACTATTTTATGGACCATGATTTTGTAGACTTGTAGTAAACCCTTGTTTTAATTCTGGAAATAGAAAATTTGGCGCAATTCCGACGGCCAAATCGTCGCTATTCCGATACACAGTCATCACAAGAGCGACAATTCGAGGACGGGAAAAACGTGGTTTGTCATGCGGTCGCAATTCCGACGCATTTACAAAGTGTCACACTACCGACACTTTTTCCGTCGCTTCCAAACATGCGTCGCTCTTCCGACGTTTCCCAAACCGACATTTGTAAAGTGTCACCATTCCGACGAAATTTGGTCCGACGTTTTTAACGTCGCTCTTCCGACGTTTGTAAAGTGTCTCCATTTCGACGAAATGTCGTCCGACGTTTTGAACGTCACTCTTCCGACATGTCTAAACTGTTGCATTTCCGACACCGTACAAAAGTGTCAGAAGACTGACGTATTGCAAAAGTGTCACAAGACCGACACTTTCCAGAAGCGTCACAATATCAACGCCAGGAAGAACTGTCGCAATTTTGACGAAATGTGGTTCGAAATTTTGAACGTCGCCCTTCCGACATCTTTGTGTTGTCGCTCTTCCGACGTTTCTAGAACTGTCGCAATATCAACGGATGTCACAAGACCGATGAAAATGGAAATCGTTCAAAACGTCAGAAGAGCGACGCTTACAAGGCGTCGGTATACCAAAGACGGTTTCAATTAAAAAAAAAAAAAATGAAACTTTAAAACAAGACAGTAAATCTCCAATGTTTGTTATCACAATAAGAAATCAATGATCAGTGATCACGTCAAATTTTCCTCGTAGCGTGACGGGTCTAATAAATTTTATTGTAAAGGTTGCTGGCCATTGACAATTGTAGCATTGAAGGAAATGCATGAAAGAAAATTAATGAGGCTGCGAACTCAAAGCCAACTGGCAACAACCCTGATAATTTTCCTTACCAACTTCCAAGTTGTTCCTCGGGCTTCAGACTCCAAAGCTAAGAATTTTCTTTTCATCGTGTTGGAGAAGAGAGCTGCAACCTGCAGCAAAAGAGCAATTCCTCAGTCTCACTACTCAGGACTCAGAGTCATTCCTTGCTAACACGGTATGTGGAAATTTTGATAAGATAAATTTCTTCACCCTCGTTTTTACTAAATTTATTCTTTTGAAAAGGGCTTGGTTCCATTTCAGAAATTTTCAACTTTCGACTTCTAGAATTTGTACATATGATTTTTGGACTGAGGTTTTGTTATTAATGAGGAGATAGTGTCTTGGTTCTATCTGTATAAAATAATTGCCTCTTTTTTTCTTCATGTTCAGGGTTTTTGATTTTATCAAACCCTATCTCTCTTTTAAGCATGCCTGCAAATTAATATATTCCAGGAATGTACACAATTCCAGGCTTCATGTACAACATATTATATCAACTATATTTTAACAAGTGAGCTTCATGCCCATATAGTGTTACAGATTACAGGGCTTCATTTGGAGAATAAATGATAAGCCTGGCAGCACTAAATCCAAGTAATTCCCCTCATCCCTTAAAAGACACCTCTAAATATAACTAGAAATTTCAAATAGTTAGTAAAGGAAAAGTACAAAGATATAACAGATATGTGTTGAGCCAAAAACCTGTGCATTAACAACAAAACTGGGATGGATAAAACTTAAAAACAATTATGGACTTTGACAAAAAATCATCTTATGCATACAAAATGAAAGAAGCATTGGCATACTACTATGTTTACAAATTTAAGGACAGGCAGAGTGAGTCTCCGGGCAACACAGTTTCATGTGAAGACCCTAGATCCTTGTACCCACAATATCTAGTGACTTAAAAAATGATTGCCAAAACAATGCCTTTTCTATGCATGTAAGAACACCACCTGTATAATGAGGGAGATGTAATATTGTCCAAGAAGCAGATTTATACAGAGTGGTCCAAGATTGTGTATTTATGGAATATACAACTGATTTTGGCATGAAACATGTATCCAAGATTTTAATGTGGCCTTATTTTAGAGCCCATTGATGATTTACTATGAAACCTAAACTTTCAAAACAAACACATTGAAATCACAGGATCTCCATCACGAATATCATAAATATTAGCTGTCTTTTGGGCACTGGCAGTAGATACCATAAGAGGCCCACATGGCCTGTACCACCAATGTTGATTCTCTAGCACAACATTTGCAAAGCCAAAATTTCTCCCCGAGACATCCCTCTCTGCCAAAACTGGAGAGATGGTACTGGACGTTGAAGTGAAGGCCTCTGATTCGGTATGGAATGCCATAATTTATTTATTATAAAAGTCCCATGAACAGAAACCTGAGTCCAATGTACAACCTGCAGATGCTGCCACAACATATTTACCAGAGCAACCATCTGAACCAGCTGCTCTGATCAACCAGCAATCACCCCACATGTTTGGGGTAAGCCCATATGGAGCTTTATATTCAGCCTTCTCCTAGAGATTGGAAAAAAACAATATTGAGTATTACTCATACATCAACTGCCCTTTATGTTAAGGGAAAATTTAAAGAGTGCATAAATATTCTTGAAACCCCAATCATAGTTTCTAGAAAATTTCAACAGTCTTTGAAATGAACTACATCCTATTTAAACTACATCAAATATTTAGGCAAATCATTTTTTTAAATAGAAATTGGTGAATTTTATTTCAAATATAGAAATTTAAACCATGAGAATAATCTAACCCCTAGGCTTTTCCCTATTTCTAATAGAAAATCCCAAAATGTATAAATTATAACACCCATAAACCCCAAAATTAAGTACAATTATTAAAACCTCCACACCTCTGAATTTGCTATATCGTGAAAAGAGCAGCATCCATCATCATGGGAAAGCAAAACCAATTCTCCTTCTAATACAAACCAGCCTGCAGTAGATGTCTTATGGCTGAGTTGATTCAATCGATCACAGGAAACCTCTTCAGTTTCTTCAATATTGCCAAAATGCTCTGGCTTGTTTTCCTGATCATCATCAAAGTCCATATTTTCATCACATTGAATTAGTTGGGGTTCATTATGATCAGGTCCAGTGCCTATTGCAGAGCTCTGGACATCCAATCCAATATTGGAACTACCATACCCGTTCCCATTAGAGATTGTAAATCCTGCTTCTGGCTTTAATTCGGTAAGTTCAAGAGCACTAGAACTGGATTCAGTTGATTTAGACTTGGTATAGTTGTCCTCTAATTTGTATTCCGATACAACACTATACTTATGCTTCAACGCAGACAGAAATTCTGCAGCAATGGGATCTTCATCTATGGGGCTTA
The DNA here is from genome assembly GCA_034641835.2 of Pinus albicaulis. Lineage (NCBI taxonomy): Eukaryota > Viridiplantae > Streptophyta > Pinopsida > Pinales > Pinaceae > Pinus > Pinus albicaulis. The sequence continues at coordinate 1,354,533,583 of CM076579.1, read as the reverse complement.
TGGATATACCCTCAAAAGCATCCCGAATATCTAATTCATTTTCATTCAACTGATCATGCAAATCCACCCTCGTCTTCAGCACAGCAAGCTGAACTGAAGGCCAGTTTTTCAGCAATTTATGGTGGGGGTAAAGCCTGTCTTCCAGATCTTGACTATTTAAGTGTTTAATTGGTTTTTTCAGAGACCTGACCATAGAATCAAATGAATCCTGTGAATCCTACGAAATAATAAACAATAGTAAGGCCATTATTTATTGGTTTGAAATAATAAACAACATGCAAAAAACCCGCATAATTAGTAAATTATTTAAAGACAATGTTGGCAATATGTTTCCTGTATCCTATTATATGATTGTCCTTGATGGCAAGCTCTGTATTTAATGAAGAATCGATATAAATAAGGACGAGTTAATTCATGTGTGAACATATGTATGCATCCTGATGAAGGATAATTGACATCCGTAAGAAACCCTGTGCTTTGTATGTTGATCGAGGAACCGATGTTAATACGGTTGACAGTGTATCCAAACTGGTAGATAGTGGAGTTATATATATTCGTTAAATATATGATGGAAGGGTCTACGCTATTAGTAAGGAGCTGACTGGCTTTCATGGAGAAAGGAACGAGGAGCGAGAGAAAACCAGTTATAACGCGAAAGAACTAAAACAGAGTATTTGGCATTGAACTTTCGGTGGAACACGGACTAACCCTTTGGAATCATGAACGGAACCTGGAAGGAAAGAGGTGGAACATAACAAATGGAAGCGTGACGGAACCCTACGTGGAAGAGCATAACCGTGACCGAGTAAACAGTAAAGGTGGTTTGTGGTTTCTATCGCACCACCTTCGACGGGCAAGCAGTTTTCAAGAGGTTGGGAGCGATTCCATAGAACGCGCGACACACGTCCTTGTACGACTCCACAAAACCGCTTGTCACTGCGCGCCATCGCGCGTTATTGCTCGACCCAGGATGCCCAGCGATATTGATAAGCATCGTTGATCTGGGAAGGGGTCATCGGACGGTGTTCATTTGCTATAGATGCACGAAAGTTACTCAAGGTACGGCGCGCCATCGCGCGTTATCATCCGTGCATCATCAACGAACGATATCCATCGGATCATTTGATGCCGAGCGATGTGTTCTCCGCCGTCGGATGGAAACGATCGTAAGCGATGGGCCCCAGTTTTTTAAATTATATTGATTGGGCCGTCGATTATGTATGTGGGGCCGAAACCAAAGGTCTATTTAAAAGCCTTTTGATAAAAGCGCTGGTTATTACTATAAATTTCTATTATATATTTAATTTCCAAAGGTTGTGAATAATATTTATTTATCAAATTCCATGAATTTGATAAATAAAAGAAAGAAAACCATCAGCGGCACGTTATTGGTACTTTACCTTGGCTATAGTATTATTTGGCGGAGATAGAGATTACCTTTGGGACAATTCGAGCATGGAAGAACAAATATCGGGATTTCAATTTGGATTGGTTCGACTTTTAATAATACCATTAGCAATTGAATGGTTTTGACCCATGGTTTCAATAAAGGCGAAAACTATATAAGGTGATGAGAATCATAGTACGAGGTGTGCATGCAGAGGCATTGTAAATAAAAATCTCTTTATGAGATCTGCATGATCGAACTCTATTGTCTGATAATGCTGAATCCATGATGCACCTATGGAGTTGATCGAGGAAATGAAAAATCTCTAGGAAGATCAACAAAGAAATAATAAAGATCTGATGCAAGTCTGATGAAGAAATTGAAGAAATTCGGTGGATCTGAGGGTTGAAGTCTTCTGCATAGAAGTGGAAACTTTCTGCCAGTTCAAGCTGGTGTTAAATCAGGGGGTCGAAGCTCCCTTTCGGGAGAGGCTAGAGAACGAGAGAAGGTTGAAGCCTTCTGCAGGTTGGTGCCTGCGTGCTGGTATGAGTCTGTGCCAGCACAAAATTGTAAGATGTTTTCTTTATAATAAATATTGAAGACTGAGACGACAGCAGCGGTGGTTTTCTCCCAAATTTGGTTTCCACCTTAAATACTGGTGTTCATATGTGTTCCTTTTGTGTAATGGCTTATTCTATTATTTCTTTTCACATGTTTACTAAAAGAATGATGCAATAATCTAAGTAAAGAATTAATAGCATAATAAGATCTCTGGTGAAAAGTTTTCAGTCAGCCCTAAACACTGATTCACCCCCCCTCTCAGTATTTTTCCCAACAGACAATAATTCCTACATATTAAAATATAAAGTTATAACATACCAGCTCATACTCGAACATAACATCTGTATCAATATTCTTCTTCTGTATCTTCTTGATCTTCATCCAACTAATCGACATCTATATCAACATCTGATTCAGAAACGGTGTTGAAATGATCGATCATGTCATCATCATCATCAATTATGTCATTTTCAATAATATCCTCATCAACATCATCATCAATAATTATTGCCTCATCTCCTATGCCTGGTTCATCTTCTAAGATATCTTCTTCGTCTGTCAATGCATCTTCCTGCTCATCTGCCACTGCATCATCTTCTTCTTGATCAATATCATCTTCTTCCTCTACAGTATACTCTACTGGCCTTCCTCTTGGATCATATCTAATAGCAAATGACCATTCGTTCTCACCTGGAACCTCTGAGTAAAAGACTTGTTCTCATTGGCTTGGAAAAACATAGTGATCTTTTCCTGCTTCAAACTGCGATGTTTTAACCATTGGAAATCCATTTTCATGTTGAATAAGTGTTCTATCATCATCACGTACATTCATTCGTAGCCTATACCATTTGACGTCGAACAAAACTATTTTGAAGGAATTAAAGTCACACTCAACTATATCATCTAAGAACCCATAATATCTATTTTCAAATTCTCGAGGATGTCTGTCACTCTAGGAGGAAACATTAGTGACTTGAAATACTGCAGTTATCCCACTATCAGAATTTTTCCTGTTATCATCCAACTGTTTAACGCGAAATTGACGACCATTGCACCACATAGCCTTGTGGTGTTTCAACTACAATATGCCAAACATGAAAAAGATGCATTCTCAATTAATAATTAAACATATAATTTACACAGCATGAAAATTAACTGAAAAATCAAACTTCTTGTCACATTATAAATATAGTATAAAATAAGTAATGAATAAAATAGGTGAATTAATTGCTTACCTTTCTATCTTTCAAACCATATGCTAAATCAATTTCCCTGTCCATAACGTTCCCATCTCCACTACGATACGCTTCTCTAATCAATTCAGACAGTAGTTGCCATGATAACCTACCGTCGTTACGTGCTTTACATGTTTCAATCCATTCACTCATCCACTCAAGATTGTTTTCAATGTATAAAAGTAGTGCCTCATAATCTTGAGCACCTGAATAAAAAAACAATAACTCACCAATATTAATAAATATTACTTATAACCATGGTAAATTATATTAATTAATAAACTATGAAATAATAAGACCTAAATGAATATAATGATCATATACATGATGTAAAAAAATGAAACATTATATGTATTATACATAATAAATATTTTACCTCTCACTTTCTTCATTCTACCTTTTCCCAACAGGTGCTCCTCTTCAAATTTTTTGATGGAGTTCACATCCCAAATGCAATCCACCACCTTCATGACTGGCGCAGATAATTTAGGAAGATAATGACTAATATACACCATGGATTCATATACCACATATCCCTCCACCATAGAACCCTCAGGTCGTGCTCTTTGTTTAACCAAAGCCTTCAAGGATTTCAGGTGCCTCTCGACCATCCACATTGATCTTGTGTGTACTGGTCCACACATTTCAATCTCCTCAACTTGGTGTATCAAGTAGTGTTATTGTGCATTGAAAAATGTTGGAGGTAGATACTTTTGCATTTCACACATTAGCCGAGGAATTTCTCTCTTCCAATACTTTATTTCATCTTGATGGTTTTCTTTCAATGACAACCATCTGCAAATCATTACGCAAGGTTATTTCAATGAAACATAATATATATTTTATTACAAGTAAATTAATACATCATTTCATTAAGTACAAAAATAAATTGTAGCAATTAGATTTTGCGTATAAATCAAAACTACTTACCTCATGTATTTACTAAGATCATATATAACTTGTTTGACATTGTTGTCGAAGTCGTTTGGGAGAGATACAGGTAGAACATACTATAACAATAAAAAATGAATCATTATTGGTTTCCAAATTAAACAAAAAAAAGGAAAATTTAAAATATGTATTCAAGCAATAACATACAAAAACGTATACCAAAAAAATTACCTTAACAAAGGTATGCCAATCATGTGTTTTCACCCCACTGAAGTCACCTTTCTTCGTTAAGATATTATTTATGTTTGAAGCAAAAACTATTGGAAATTTAATTCTTCTAACGACCTCTTTTACATCATTGCTTTGTTGTTCTGTTAATAACCATGGAATATTATTATAATTTCGACCTCCATTGTCATTTGATCCGTCGATCACACTTTTCATTGCATGATTTGATTTCTCAATGTCAGCACAAATTTTGTCAATTTTATCTCTATCATGTGCACCATCTATGGTTCGCCATAACATTTCTGTCACATTCTTCCCGACATGCATTGTATCAAACAAATGAGATATTTTTAGGTCCTCATAGTAGGGCAACCTCGCGAATTTAGAAGGATAACATTTCATTCCAGGTGGAAGTACAATATTAGTACCTTCACGGCGACGATGACCTTGATATCAAAGAATAAAATAAATCAGAACAATATTAATTATAAAATACAATAAAATAAATTCATTAGTTAAAACAAATATTCCAAACATTACATAAACAAATAATATATATATATATATATATATATATACACACATTACGTACCAGCTGCTCGACGATTATTAATTCTGTTATATTCCAACATCCACAACTGAGGTGTCATTCTTCGTGGTTTTAATCTAGTTTCTTCTTTATCATTGAAAATATGTTTTTCAGTAGTACGATACTTATGGTTCTTAGGGAGGAAGTGCCTAAACTCATCAAACACCATCTTTTTTAAGTCTGGTGAATGACGATACTTCATCTTAGGGCCACAAACTGGACATGCAAATCTACCCTTTGTTTGAAGACCTGCAATAGATGGATCAATAAAAATTAATATACTATGAGATCATTTTTAAAACATGCAATATGGTATATCTAATTTAGATAATTATGTATTATATTAAAGTGCAATGAAATATTACATACCACAAACATGTGTTAGTCCTGAGGCATCATGAATTGTCCATACAAGCATTCCACGACATTGAAATCTCTTCTGCTTGATTGGTTTAGTGATGTCATACATAGTGATGCCATGCCATAACTGTATTAGCTCATCAATAAGAGGCTCAATATATACATTCATATCTTTGACCTGGTACTTACCCAATTGTTCAAAATTACGGTACATAATAATTACTCCCATGATATATGTATATATAAGTAAGTAAATAAATAAAATATATATTTATGCAAACAACGAGAGAAATGAAAATGTTACAGTCAAAGAAATAATGTATCAAATACCTGGAATAATCATAGTCAACATTATGTGCTCCCTCTTTATTGACATCCAAGGAGGAATGTTATTGTTGATAATGAAAATAGGCCACATTGAGTAAGTATATCTAAGCTCTCCGAATGGATTAACACCATCAACTGCCAATGAAAGTCTAACATTACGAGGTTCATTTTTAAAATCTACATATTTTTCCTCGATTTCTCTAAATGCAGAACCATCTGCAGGCATTCGAAGAACACCATCTCCACTTCTATTCTTTGCATGGTAATCCATAAACTGTGCTATGCTGTTACACCTGAACATTCACTGCAAACGTGGAATTATGGGAATATGACGAAGAACCTTTTGAGGCACCTTTTTGGTTAGTTGATCTGTTCGATATCTACTGGTACCACATTTCGGACATTATGTTTTCAACGCATGTTCTCAGTAATATATAATATGATCTTTAGGACATGCATCTATAGTGTTATATTCCATTCCAAAGTGTTTCATAATAGCACGTAGATCTCGATATGTTCGAGGTAAAGTATTTGACGATGGTAACAAATATTCACCCAACAATCTACAACAGAAACAAAAAGTAGTGTCTTGTAAAGATTATTAATCATATATATATATATATATATATATATATATATATATATATATATATAATAGTTATTAAAACCGGAACCGGTGACCGGATCGGTGGAGCTAATGAACCGGGTTTCGAACCGGAACCGATCTAACCGGTAGCGATCAGATCTCAATGAACCGGTTTTAAAAAAAATACATTAAATAATTTTTTTTTAATAAAATGAAAAATAAATAAATAAATAAAAACTATTTTTAAGATTTGCAACCATGATTCCAAGCCAATAGAGACAAAATATGAAAATTTTGCTCATTTATATAACATGCAAAGGTGAATATATCAAAATGGCACCAAATGCAATACATATCATCGAAAAATACATAAGCAAACTTGTTGAAGTAATGTATCAGGTTTCTCTTATATTATTCACTTTGTTTTATTGTTGAGTTAATATTATAATATACAATCTGTCCCTGCTCAGATCTGTTGTTAATTCATTGTATCAGCCTTAAAGAAAATTCTGGGTTCATTATATATATATATATATATATATATATATATATATATATATCAGACCAGCATTTTGAAGATCTTGTATTCTTCATTATCTATGTTTGCTTGCTAATAAATTTCTAGAAAAACATCTACAACACTTAGAGGTATTGAATTGGTTTATGAAACCCACTATTAGTGCTATTTGTAACAAGTTGAGAGAGCATTACAACTTCAGCAGTCTGCTCACAATGTGTTTGAAAAAATTTATCACTGAAAAGATTCATTAAAACCTAGAAAACTCAGTAGCCAGTTTAGTGCATTTCCAAGCGGGAATTTTCTAGTGGTCAATTTATTATTGCCAGTCACATTTTCATTAGGTTGTATGTTGTTGTCCCTTGAGTGGCATCGGACCATTTGCATCAGTCTTGATGCCATGATCAAATTGCTTGTATGCTGTGTGAAAGGTTTTGTATTTATGTTGCTGCTATGTGTGAGCAGAGAGAGAGGGTCTGATAGTTCCTAGCTGAGTGTGAAATAAGGTTGCTGCTGATTGTTTTGAGAACAGAAATTGTCATCAAGTACACTTGATGAGTTGCATGCTGCCAGGGATTTTATGCTAGCCAGCCTTGTATTTATCAATCATCATGTGTATTGTTGCTACTATAAGGTGTTGAGTATGAGTTATTAGACAAGTTTGTTGCTAGTATAATAGAGGAATTTGCAGCTCATGGAGGAGACACTGAGGAATTTGCAACTCATGGAGGAGCACCTAACCGGCCGGTTAAGTACGGAACTGGCTGGTTTATGCATAAACCAGCTGGTTCCGTACTTAACCGGCCGGTTAGGTCCGGTTAACCGGCCAAAACAGGTGAGAATAGGCTATTGACCGGGTTGCAAGGCCGGTTCCAACTGGCCAAAACAGGTGAGAATAGGCTATTGACCGGGTTGCAAGGCCGGTTCCAACCGGCAGCCGTCCTGACCGGCCGGTTTTGATAACTATGATATATATATATATATAAGTTATTATTTTACACATTTATTACAACTAAAAAAAGGGAAAATAATCAGCATTTACATATATGTGATCATATATACATATTGCATACCTTAGGAGTTGTGTCATACATCTGTTCAACAAATTATTCATAACCTTTAAGTTCACCAGCTCTCTACTATTGTTGCTGGTGAACTTAAAGGTTATGAATAATTTGTCGAACAGATGTATGACACAACTCCTAAGGTATGCAATATGTATATATGATCACATATATGTAAATGTTGATTATTTTCCCTTTTTATAGTTGTAATAAATGTGTAAAATAATAACTTATATATAAGTTATTATTTTACACATTTATTACAACTAAAAAAAGGGAAAATAATCAACATTTACATATATGTGATCATATATACATATTGCATACCTTAGGAGTTGTGTCATACATTTGTTCGACAAATTATTCATAACCTTTAAGTTCACCAGCAACAATGTAGCAGAGAGAAGAGCTGCATTTGAGTGTTCAAAAAGTCGTTCACTTGACCTTTCAATCAGAGGTACATCATAAATACCGTCACTACTATCTCCACCATCATCATCTGACTCACCATACAAGTCTTGGAGCATTTGATTTTTCCCATCATTAATGTGAACTGTCTCATTACTATCATCATGATCTACCTCCATGGGATCATTAAAATTACCTTCATCATTTGCTTCATGTTCTTCACCTTGTACAACATCATTTCCAATACTAATATTTGTTGCAATATTCTCTTGTACTGGTGCAACATCATCTAATCTACTACTATTTTGCTGTGGAAGCTGGTTGATCATCTGCAAAAAGTTGGGGGGCAACTGTGCCTTTATGAAAATTACAAAAATTAATAATTAAACATTAGTGCGCATATAAAAAATATTAAAATAATATAAAATTTTACGATATAATCAAAATGAAGATAGATAATTAATTACCACGGGACGATAGTCATTCGATCCACCATCAATGTGCCCATATTTCCTACAATGCATTGTTGTTGTTGCTATTAAAACTCTAACATTATTTCTCATACAACATTTTTTACAAGGGCAATAAACTCTGCCATCACCCCTTTCACCCTTTTGAAATTTTTTTCCAGCTCCAATGTTTTCTTCCATTGATGCAAATTATCCTATAAAGAAAACAATAAATCTCTCTCAATGGTGTAGAAAACCCAAGACTTGTTGAACTCAATGGGAGCTCAATATATAAGAAAAAAGAAAATAAAAGTGGGCATTTTACAAATTGTGAGCTTTTTACAAAATGTGGGATTTTTACAAAATTGTGGGCTTTTTACAAATTGTGGGATTTTTTTATTCTTAATGCATTTTCTGTAGAATACTAAATAGATTTGTCCAAAATTTTAGATGCAAACTGTAGTCTCTACTACGTTTGGAAAATTGGAGGTTTATAAAAGATAAACTGCGAACAGAATTGTACCACTATGATAAGAAGTTGTCAGAAGCATTCCTTCTGCTTCACAAACGTGGAACTACCTTAAGAATTCTTATGGTTGATATAAATATTAGAGCATGGTAGTTAAATGTAGTAGTTATGCTAAAATACTGAATAACAGCTTGAGAGTGCTCTTCAGATACTGTACGAATGCACCAAATTAAGGCTGTACCATTCCTAAAGGTAAATGGCCAAAAATAGTCAATTTTGATATCGTGAAGTTATGTCTTTCTCGGTAGAAAACTAGGGATAGGATGGAAAATATGAGAGAACTAAGTTCCAAGGACTAAAAAACCAAGGCCAACATAGTTCTGCCTTGAATCAGAGACAAAACAAAGCTGCCCAAAAAAGTGTTTGAGAGCACCCATTGAAGCTCCTATATATAGCAGAGTCAACATTTTCCTATTGAACAAGTTTGTATAGTCGAAGCCACAGCAAGATCAGATAGCCACGATCCTAAATGAGAACCAGAGCCAAAGCTAAGACAGATCCACGTTTAGCAGAACAAGACAGCCATAGCAAAGGATTTGACCACAGAACCAGATCATGAGAGATAGCAAGATTCTTGCTTCCACTGTGGAAATGTAGAAATTGTACAAGGTCTTTGCTTCTAGTAGATTTCATTGTGACAGTAATTGCTATGGTGTTGTAAGCACTCATTAGTAGAATCTTAAAGCCATTCTGGAATTCTTTTAACCTGGAGAGGGTTTTCTGTGGTTATAAATCCTCATGTTCAAATTCCATTGTGGATTGGTTGTGTTTGATATTATGTTTTTACTGTCCGAAGTTGAATTTTCACACATAAAATTATCAGTCTAAAGTGGAGAAATTTTGCGATGTTTCTTTTGCTTCCTATTGTGAAGTATTTCACTCAGAACTCTACTCGTTGTAACAAAGGTCTTGGGCATAGAACAGGGACTTGGGTTTTTTGGAATCAAACTTCAGGTTAAGATGCTCATCTGAAGAATGGCACAGTGAGCCTTAGCATGGAGTTGGGAGTACCAATTTGAAGTGCAGGTAGGGCATTGTACAATAGACCAGTTAGATTTCTGGACCCTAATACAAAAGTTTCTTCTTCTTTCAAAACTTGTTTCTCCTTTTCTGTAACCAATGTGGGTCCTATTCTTGTTTCAATTGGGGATGGATGAGCATTTTTTATTGCTCCAGATGATCACACTCTGGGTAGCCCTGGAGGCTATTTGGGGGTGATGAGTCCAATAGGTCTCAATGAACTGTTGCCCTCGCTGGGGAATACTATTGCAGTGGAATTTGATACTATTTTGGATGTTGAATTCCACGATCCTAATGAAAACTAGTACCTTCAGCTCCAGTACCTATTCACAAAAGAGGATGCCATAGTCATTCATGTGTGCAGAGAGGGTGAATTTTAGGCATTGCAATAGGAGGTGTTGTTGTTGTTGCATTGACCACTAGATTGTTTGTTTGGTTATGTTACAAGCGCAAAGTATTGAAAAGGACAGACAAATTTAGTTCAGATATTGTGAAATTGCCTCGGAAATTCACCTACAAAGAGCTCAACAATGCTACAAAATACTTTTTTTGAATGTGATTGATAATCGATAATTGCAAGCAAGGGTAATCTCCTTGTGAAACCCAAATTTCTGAGCATTTTATAAAACCTGATGACGGAGTCATTGTAATGAACAAGCGCCTAGGTCCATATTACGTCCAAATATACCAAGCACCAAGATCTATAAAAAAAAATCCACAGTATCTACGAACTAAGAAGAAGAGGCAGAAAATGTATTCTGCTTACCTGTTCGAATAGTGGTCGGGGTTTACCACGGAAAAAAATTGACAGAGCCCATGTAGCATTTCGTATCATTTAAATTATGGCAGTATCATTCAACTGGGCAAGCACCTGCCTCGGAGCTCCATGAATGAGGGCAAGATCCCTAAATGATGCAGAGTCTCCAGCAATATTTCCCAAAGCCCAAACAGCCTTACACGAACACCAGTTGAACTCAAAGTTGGGTAGTAGTTTTTTAAATCAAATTCCAAAATTACAGACGTATAAAGATAGTTGGGAAGAATAATTTTATGCCTCTAAAATGAATGTGCTACCTGTTCTAGAACATTATCATTCCTAGAGGTAAGAAGTTCCACAAATATAGGTAGTGCCCCGTAATCAATCACAACCTTTGTATTCTCAGAGGCTCCAAAAAAACCCAAATAGGGTCAACCCTACTATAGGAGGAAGGGCCTGCAGTAAGAACTTACCATTTTGCAAGAACTGAGGGTGAATGCTGTTCTGCAAGAGCTAAGGGCGAATGCTGTTCTGCAAGAGCTAAGGGCGAATTCTGAGGGCGAATGCTTCTCTGCAAGAGCTGAAGGCGAATGCGCACGTGATATCAGACGTTAATGTAGTTTTTAAAAAAATCATTTTTATGTAGCGCGCATTTGAATTTTAGCATTTCAAATCATTTTTATTTACATTTGATTTTTGCATTTCTAATACAAGTGACAAACAAATTTCTACAAGAGGTTGAAATTTTTACTAGATAACCATGAAAGACTAATTAAAATGGCTTAAAATGCAAGTGGAACTTCAAAATAAATGTAATTGAAGGTTCTCTCCACTAAATTTTTGCAAAAGTGCTTACATTATTTAAGTTATCTAGGATATTTTTTTGTATTACACAATCAAAATTAAATAATGAAATCGTTGGGTAGTCTTATTGTTTCAAATTAGGACACAATTTTCAAATGGTGATGAAGTTTCATGTGATGATTAACTGACAATATTCTCCTTTCCTATCCTTGAAAAACTATACAAGGTTCCTTGTTGCCACATGAAACCCAGCTGAGGGCGAATGCTGAGGGCGAATGCTGTTCTGCAAGAGCTGAGGGCGAATGCGCGCGTGATATCAGACATTAATGTAGTTTTTAAAAAAATCATTTTTATGTAGCGCGCATTTGAATTTTAGCATTTCAAATCATTTTTATTTACATTTGATTTTTGCATTTCTAATACAAGTGACAAACAAATTTCTACAAGAGGTTGAAATTTTTACTAGAATAGCCATGAAAGACTAATTAAAATGGCTTAAAATGCGAGTGGAACTTCAAAATAAATGTAATTGAAGGTTCTCTCCACTAAATTTTTGCAAAAGTGCTTACATTATTTAAGTTATCTAGGATATTTTTTTGTATTACACAATCAAAATTAAATAATGAAATAGTTGGGTAGTCTTATTATTTCAAATTAGGACACAATTTTCAAATGGTGATGAAGTTTCAAGTGATGATTAACTGACAATATTCTCCTTTCCTATCCTTGAAAAACTATACAAGGTTCCCTGTTGCCACATGAAACCCTAACTCATGTAGCAGCATAGGACTAGTCCTCCATTTTGCCCGTCATAAGGCATTTTGCACATATTTGACGACTAGAATTTGCAGATTCCCGTTTTCCATGAGGTGCTAGGAAGGATAGACGACTTAATTTTGACGTTTGAAATTTTTTCAAAAACGTTCTTACGCCCTTTAATTTCCACTTACCAATAATTTTGCAACACTAGTCCTCTTCGCAATTGCAAGGTTGTACTCAAAAAGTAAGGAAAGTTACTTTTTTGGCTCACTCAATGATCCAAGTGGACACTGGTGGCCACTCGCCTATTCCACTTGGGGACCCACCATTGTCTCTTTCAGTTTTTCAGTTTCGGCACAACTTACTATTTTTAGCAGTTTTTCGGGTCCTGAACTTCTGGAGCTGTTTTGAGGCCCTAAACGACGTTTTTTGGGCATTGCGCCTCTAGTGAATATCATTATGTATCATTTTGTTCTGGAATTATATTTGTGGCGAAAGTTGTAGTCCTTAGATAGATCTTTCTAATGATGTATCATGTGCGTCAAACAGAGATAGTATGCCAAAGTTACGTCCTTGGGAAGTTGAAACACCAATTTACCCAAACGAGGCCCATAGTTTTGGCACTTCATCTCCAAGGGTTTGGTTTTTGGATGTTTAGGGTTCTCCATTATTTCTCAATAATAAATAGGCCCTCGAGCCTCATTGTAACCTAGTTCAAAGGCCTGTAGCTGCCTCATCTCTCCTCAGAGATAGCTACCAGCGCCCTAGCTAGTTTTATTTCCATTCTGTCTATAAGCAAATTTCAGTTCTTTGATATTAATAAAATGAAGTTTTATTTCCACTGCATCTCTGTATTTATGGTTATGTGTTTATTTTGTTGAATTCCTGCATAAATCTGAATCAATGGTATCAGAGTGGTCTGCTTTTTCTCGATCCTTCTTTGCATGTCCCCAATGAGGTCAGGGTATAAGGAGTTAGGGCTCAATTTGGTGGAACCTTTGCAAGATCAGCCTCGCAAACCCCGACGGATGCCCATGGGGGACGAAAAGAAAGATGAGGGAGCAAGAGATCCTATCAAAATATTGCTCAAGGGGGGCCTCGAAAAACAAAGGAACGCGATGATGGATAAATTTGCCCAGATCCTTCAACGGCTGCCCACTGGTGGCGCATCTACATCCAGCAGCCACTTTGGAGGTGTGACACCTTTTAAGGTACAAGTAAATTTTGACATTCCCATATTTGAGGGTCAAATAGATGCAGATGCCATAGATGGATGGTTGAATCTATTAGAAGGATATTTCTCGGTTCATGACTTTTCCGATAGGGAGAAGATTATTTTTGCACTCCTCAAAGTTGCCCCCCATGTCAAGGACTGGTGAGAAAGCCACTGTGAGAAAAAGGACGAGACAGAACCCTCTTTGTTCTCGGTCGTACCCACTTGGAATTCTTTCCGAGACATTGTCAAGGAACAATACTATCCCGTGGGGAGCTATGAGGACAAGTACATACAATGGACCATGCTACGGCAACAAAGGGATCAAGATGTGCATGAGCTGACAAATCTATTCCATACCCTGCGCACCAAGTTGGGTATCAAAGATTCAGAGAAACATCTGGTGCTAAAGTATCGCAGTTGTCTGCATAGATACATTTAGGAGGTAATGGAGTTCCTCGACATCTCCTCGCTTGGTACGGCATACCGGTATGCTGCCAAGATTGAGCAGAAATTCAAACAGAAGAAGCGAGACTTTGGATCTGCGAATCAAAAGCAAGGGAAAGGTGCTCCCAAACCACAGAACAAAGGATAGA
>CM076579.1:1354216560-1354519203 GCA_034641835.2 Pinus albicaulis | reverse complement strand
CAAATTTATTGGCATGGGATCATAATGCAGATAATGAGTACAGAATGAAAATGACTTTCATCCAAAGGGTCATATTTATTCATAATGAATTCATAGAAAAATGTGGTGGGGATAAGACACAAGTTAGTGTAGCATTTCGAAAGGAATGTTTAATGGAAACAGGTTATCAAATTGATGAAAAAAAGGTAAAATATGGAAAATTGAATACAAATCTCTTTAGAGGCACATGTAACATTTTTCAGTTGGCATTTAGAATTGGGGAGGTATGGGATTTGATTGATGAGATTTTTGATCGGTGGGAGAATATTTCCATAAAAAATCATAAGGTTAGAAAGAGTAAACCCATAATATGTACCAACAGTAAGGGGGGTCTTGAAATGAAGCAGCTTCCAGAGGATATGACTATCACACCTTGGAGAACAATGCAAGGTGTGAAGGATGATAAATTAGTCAAATCAGTATTAGCCCGTGTGAATTCGGGTGAATTATCAATGGAAGAAATGTGTGCATAATTTCAAAAGTAAGTTTCTTGAATTATTTCTTATTTTTCTTTCATTATAATTTTCTTTTAAATAAAACATAATGATGTTGGTAGAATTTGTTATACATGTCAATATATTAACACTTTTAACTTGATTTATTCAGTCAGAAAATTTTTATGAAATACAAGAACACATGGTTAAAATGTTGAATGAAGACAGTTGGGATGATGTTGTACGCAACTACCCAGAAGAAAGTTCTACATCAACACTAAAAGAGTTTTATATTGCATTCAATAAGGTATGTTGATTTATAAATTTATTTTATTCATATTTTAACTATTTTTATTTTATTACTTATACATACATCTATATATATATATATATATGTCATTAAAGATGTCGAAGAAGGATGGAAATGGAGTACCAGATACTTTCAAAAGATTTATTGAAAAAATTAAGATGGAGAACATGAGAAAGAAGCGTCTTATGAATGTTGAACTAGATCCTACTCTTAATCATTACATTTGGAATGGGCTCGACAGTGTCCAATATCAAATAATACAAGGTGACTGTGAAGACATTGCATCACTAATATCTAAAAGGGAATATGGCCTAGTTATTTCAGATATTCCTCATGGTTTCAATTTCCTAGACATTGAATATGATAGAGAACCATATACTTATCAAGCTTTTAGTAAAGTGGTTACGGGTTTTCAAGAAGTGACAACATCACCACTTTGGCGATTTGTGACATTTCATTCAGACACACAGTTTCTAATGTTATTAACAAGCTTCAAGGGTAAAGCAAACTCAAGGATGCAACTTACATGGTAAGATTTTGAAATTGTATGTTTGATTCCTCCTAAAAAATTTTATTCATGTAAAATTTAATTGAACTTTTACTATGTTATGTTACAGGAAAAAGTCAAATATTGTTTCTTCCGAAGATCAGCCTATTATAAATGATTGCGAGTTCATCCATGTTGAATGTTGGACAAAAGACGATAGCTATAAGCATATTATTATGAATCGAGTAGATGGGAAGAGTCATAGTCAAGTATTGGTTTATGATGCATTTGTAAGAAAACTAACATATGAGGATAAAGATGCAAAAGGAGATATAGTTAACATTTATCAAAAACCACAAACATTGATTAACTATCTTATAGATCTATGTTCAAATGAAGGAGAATGGGTTTTGGATTTATTCTCAGGTTCAGGTAAGTTTTAATATACAAATTTAAATTTAAATATTGTCTTTTTTACTTTTTATGTCTCCATACTAATTTTCTTACTTGTTTTTTTGTGCTTGATGATTAGGTACAACACTAGCATGTTGCCTACTAAAAGGAAGAAATTGCATTGCCATTGAGAAAGACCCAGTTCAATGCAAATTTATTCAACAAAGAATTAATGCTCTTAAATTCCTTCCAGATGCGAAGCAAGAAGTTGGTTTGAGGAAAGGATATTTTAATGAATCACGTGTGGCAAGAAAAGCAAAGGAACCTCAACCACCATTATATGGAATGATTGGAAAGGGACACTTTGGAAGATTCACTGACATGAAAGATCCATTAGAATATGACAATGATCAAAATGAAGAAGAAAATGATGTGGAAGAAGCCATCAATGTTGTTCTAGATGATGTTGAAGATGTATTAGTTGATCTTGTTGATGATGTTTAAGTTATGCTTGCAAACAAAGCTTATTTTTGAAAACTATTAATCAGTTTTACTTGTAATGTTTAGACTTTGATATTTTATGAGAACAACCCTTTTTTTTTGCAAAAAACATGTGATTGCTATTATTTTTTGACATAAAATTCAATAAAAATGTTATTTTCTTAAGTTTTTTTATTAAGATTCTCCCAAAACATTAGTTTATTTAACATGTTTTTTCCAACAAAAAGTCTGTAAAAGTGTATTTTTTGCATTGTATTTATATTGAAAAATTGTATTTTTTTGTCATATGGTTCAAAATATTAGTTTTTTAGCGACAATTTTTTGATGTGCATTGAAAAATTATTTAACAATACATAAACATGTAGAAAATATAAACTTTAGAATATTGACCCTTTTTCCATCTTTTATCTATGTGAAAAAGTGAAGATATCATTACAAGTTTTTATTTTAAAAAAAATATTTTTTTTTAATTTTTAAAACACAAGTACATAAATGCACTTAAAAATAAACATTTCACAAAAGAATAAGACATTAGAAAATCTATAGTGTCAAAATCAATCCTATAAAAAAACATTGGTGATGATACACCACCACTATTCAAAATCGACATAAAAAACATCACATAAAAAATAATAATAATAATAATAATAATAATAAAACAAAACAAAATGAAAAAAACTTAAAGTGCCAAAAACATGCTCAAAATTTTTTTTCTTGATTCTGCATCGCCACTTTTTCAAAATCAGGTGTTTTTCTTGATACTTCAAAAAGTAGGTAACAATGAGGTTACCTATTTCATCGGTAACATTGTTCCCTTTCAGCCTAATTTCAAAGTTGAGAGTCGAGCAAAAGACCAGTCCTTATACCCACACTCCTAGGCCAAACATAGAACAATTTATGAATCAGAGTCAGTGGGAGGAGAACACACTACAAGAAGTCGAAGAACAAATCATATCCATGACCACCTCTCAGACCCTTACACCTCAAGAAAAATAGGAGAAAAGGATAAGGGAAGAGGATTCTTCTCCAGTGACAGAAACTGGAGCCAAAGGGTTCTTGATATATAAGAAGAAACATAAGACTAACTATGGACCAGTTTTTTAGTAGGGAAATAAAGAGTAGGAAACTATAGTTATGATAGGTCATTATGTTTCTACAAGGGAGGATGACCTTTTCATAGGATCTCCCACTTCATCAACCTCTAAGGATCCTCCAGATACAACACAAACAACAGACTTGGCTCAGGACAGAGTTGAGCCGAACATTTTTTCCAAATACAAGGAAATCAAACAGAGGAATGAAATGCTCAAGGCCACAACATACACCCAGTTTTGGAAGAAAACAACTACATCACAGCACTTGATTCTCTCAGCGTTTGAAACAGAGAAAGGGAAAATGCAAATTGCATTCCTTGAATAAAAAGTGTCAGCCCCAAAGACACCAACATACTACAAAGAATATTTATTTTCCTTTGATGCACAACAGATTCACCCAATTTTCGAAATGGATATGCATAAGCAAACTAGTGAGATGATGTATTCTACTTTAACTAATGTTGCCATGCCAGCCTCCAGATTGCAAGTATCATTCAACAACATAAAAACACAGTTAAAGTTGGAAAGGATCTTATCCTTAGGCAAGGATACCAAGATCAATTCACTCGAAGACTTGGTGATCAAATTGGGATACAACCCCAATGGCTTAAAGGCAACAGAGGAGACTATGAAGAGGAAAAATGATGATATAGTACCATTAAGAAAGCAGCTCAAGCTGCCCACTATTGAAGATCCATAGGCTAAGGAAGTTGGAGAAATGGAAAAACAAAAGGAAGACATGTTCAAAATAATAATTGAACAAAACAACCAGATAAGAGACATGGAAGTGGAAATGGAAAAATTTCTCAAAGAGAAGGACCAGTCATCACTGTCGGCCATAGTTCCACTCACAGTAGTCCCCATTTCGGTTGCAACAACCCCAAGGGCATCTACATCAACTTCAGCACCATCACAGACACCAAATCCTTCAAGCGAGCTTGTTAAGGCGATGGACAATATGTCCATTCAAGGGAAAGAAATTGCAATATTCAAGGCCCAGCTTAAAACTCTGCAAGACCAGAAATTAAGAATAGACAATTCTTATGTTGCATAATGAAGAAAACTCACCAGCTTACTCAAATAACTGAATAGTTAGAGGGTGAATCAACAATGGCACAGACTTTGGCACAAGAAAAAGAAATATGGCCTTCAATTCAAATTTTTTTTTAGCAGCAATAATTGATACATAGATCTAAAGAAGTCATGAAAGAGATTAAAAAAAATTTGGGACAGAAACTTGGTGAAGCAAAAAAAATTATAAAAATCTTAAATTCCAAAACCAGAGAAGAACTAGAGGAGATCAGAATTCAAGACATAACAAAAACCATATTGGAGGTGAAGAGAGTGCATACTAAAAGAAACCTTATGTTGCAACTAGAGAATAAATGCAACAATATGGAATTCAACATTCAAAGATTCCATAATAAATTTCATTTTCTCTATAGGAAGGGCTGCCAGGATTAATTGGGATACGAGACAAGCTAGTTAGCTTGAAATATTATCAAGAGAAATAATGAGCTACTGCCCAAGATAAATCAAGATTTGCAGGTATAAAATGAAATATCACAAGGAAGGAATTCACGGAGGCCATATAATTTGAATTATTCATCATTCATGAGGTCAAACACATGTTTATCATCAAGCCTACCTTCCAGAAGTACAAGGATGTGGATGAGAAATATAGAAAGTTAATAAAATTTTCTATCCCAAGTGAAGACAGATGGGAAAAGCTATGCGAATTTCTAGAGTAAAACAGTTTTGTCTTCAACAGCAAGGCAAACAGCGCAACATTTTTTGAGGTCTAGTGATGAACGATCATCCTCAAGAATAGAGCCAACAGCCACATCAGTTTCAAATTTCCTATTATCTTGCTTTATTTTTGTAAACAGTTTTTGATATTTTGTAAAATATCTTGAGATTATCACTCAATATATTTTTGTTAAGTTTTGCATCAATACTTCCAAATTTGAAGTATTAGTGTTGGGATTTGTATGAAGAATTCTACTATTGAATGTAAAGTTTTTCCTTGAGCTCAAGTGGACAAATTTCAGTGATACAGAAAGCTTTTTCAGGATTCTTGTGTCAGACTTGGTGATGTTATTATTCTTTTTTTAATGTGTTTCTTTCTCTGTTAATTCATATGTTTATATTTTTATTCTGTTCTAAGAAAAATTAGAATTAGAATTTGTTTAAGTGCACTCAATTCTAGCTTTTGAACCAAATAATGTTTTCCATTCAAGTTAAACAATATAATTCTTAACTGATCTATGTTTAATGGATACTTAATATTTTCTTCTTTACCATATCATAAATATTTTTAGATCTAATAAATTCAGCCTACCCTGCCCTGTAAAATTTGTATGTCATTGCTGCAATTAATAAACTGAAAATTTAATTGACTCCATCAATTGGCCAATATTGTTCCAAAAAAAACAATTTAAAAATCAAACTTTGAACTTCACATCTAGCCTAAAATTTAAAATAAGCAAAGTTAAATCTGACGGAGAGATCCCTCTATGAAGTTGGTAATGCTAGATCCCAGCTTCCAAAGCAGTCCTGTGGTTACCTCTACAATTTTTTTCATAACCATAGGAAATTACGGAGTGTTAACATTCTAGTGACCATACTAGGGATGAAAGGTTTAATCTTACTCATAAAAGAGTATCAAGTTTCAGACCTGATTGATGTTGGACAATATTCAAACACATTAAGGCTTAATTTTTCACCTGGCGAATCCATGTTCAAGAATCCAGAGCTTAAATTGCATAGTTGGTTGTTGCAATATTCACGATGTCAGGGTATGTAAAAGTTTCTTTTTCGATTGAAACTTTAAAATAATTTTGGAACGAGTTTGCGAATTATCAAATTGTTGAAGTTTTTTCAACGATCATGTTTTATTGTTTGATATCATGTAAATTTTCATCCAAAATTAAATTTTGTTTTATTGAGTCATTTGTTGAAAGAGTTGATAAGGATATTGAACTCTTAGATACTCAGATTCAGTCCTACAATTTCCATGATCCGAAACAGTTCTTTGAAAATATTCCTTCACCAAAACGAGAGGAGACAATACTACCCTTTGATTTTCATATTTATGAATGTTCTTTTTTTAACACAAGGTTGACACTATACAGTTTAAATCATGGTTTAATATTGAGAATACAACTGGAAAACTCAGTCATGTTAAATTGATCATTGAATACCTGGAGGGTAAACTAATAGATCATGTCTTTATTGATCCAAGATCAAAATACATGAAGGGTTTTTTCAGTTTGAGTTTTCAGCCATTTTTCACTGTAAGAACCAAATCCATCATCAGTTTCCATTGTACTACATTTTCCAAATTTGATTTTGTTGACACACAGTCAAGCAGTCCACTTATTTCAGGAGCTATTTAACTGGCTTCATTGGCATTTTTGTGTCATTTAATTTAGCAGTGTATGGTAGGTTGTTGTGTGCCAATAAGCTCAGTACTCTGAGCATATTTTCAACATCTTGAGTTTCAGTTTGCAACATATTTTTTAGTTTTCAAGTATACAACTCATATTTCAGTTTGAAGAATGGATTTGATTCAATATGAGGATTAGAACAGATAATCAATTGGTTTTCAGTTGTAGTGGTGTCATTGTAGAGCATGTTGCAGGCTTGGAATCAACCCAATGGATCAGGCTACTAGTCTACGATGTTCTTAGCACCTCACAAGGAGGATTCCATCCCCATTGGAGCCTATGTCAGGGTCCTATGATTCATAAGACCAGTTGATGATTGTTTTTTGATTTTCATATGATGATATTGTAAATATTGTTTTATTCTGCAAACTATTTCTGAGAAAGAAATAAAATATGCTTGCAAGTCAAAATGAAACATTAGAGGTTAATTATGTATGTTTAATTTAATAATCGTTTCTTTTAATCATGATTAATTAAATTTTAATATTTTTTTTTGACATGACACTTTTTTTCTATGTAATAATATTGGTGCGATTATTAGTGATCATGATACGCCCCACCAGGATCAACAACGGAGGATCATCTTCGGTCCCCCCAAGCCCCTCCATTGTTTATTTTTTGCTGAGGGGGGGTTGTCCAAAAAGGCTTAATTGATTAGCTATGTGGAGGATTCCCATCACTTTTCACCCCCCCTAATACCGGTAACAACCCCACCCCCCCAATGAAATACACTTTCCCGCTCTCGCTTACCGCTCCATTCCTGCGCCTTCCTTTCTCCCTCACACGTCAATTATTTTTGCCAACCATGTGCCTCCACATCATTCCCTGCCTCCATGTCATATATCTGTTTCATCCCACTCTTTCCAAATCAACAGTGAACGTTGGAAATTAAAGTCATCACTGAGTTGGAAAATGGTCAGTTAAAACTATGTTTGTTTTCCTATACAAAATAATAATTTTGAGCATGGTTTAAAAACATATTAGAATGAATTTATAAAAACTGAAAGAGGTTTTTGTCCAACCCAGGCCCATTTAAAAAAACCTCTCTTAGTTTTCTAACATCTACTATATTGGGATATTCGAATGCATCTTTGAAGGAATATTTTCCAGAAATTTCAAGTTCCAGCCATGATTTTCAAATGCATTTTCTGGATAGGTGGAAATGAATTTTAAAAAACTGAAAGACGTTTTTATTGGTAACATACTCATATACAAAAACCTCTCTCCATTTTTACATATATATCTTGAATTGAGATATTCAAAGAGATCACTGGAACCTTCTTTTTTTCAGAAATTCGTGAGGAAAAAATTCATAGAAAGTTAGTGACTTGAATGCCACCTCATCAAATTGGACTTGCTATCAAATTCAAATTGTTGTTCCTTACCACCAATAATCCTAAAAAATAGTGCCAAGCGGCTTCAACAGTTTAGATGTCCTATATTTTTGTTCTATTTTTAAAAAAAAGTTTAGGATATTTTATAAAAGATCTTAAGGTTTTCACTCAAGATATTTTTTGATAATTTTGTATAAATACTTCAGAATTTGAAGAATTATTTTTGGTACTTGTATGAAGAAATAGACCTCTGATGTAAACTTGTTCCTTAAGATCGAGTGGACAAATTTTCAATAATACAAAAAGCTTTTCAGGATTACTGTGTCAGACTTATTGGTGAAATCATCTTCTCTTGTTAATGTGTTCTTCTCTATCAATTCATATGTTTCTCTTATTTATTTTGTTCAAAGAAAAATAAGAATATTAATTTGTTTAAATACACTCAATTCTAGCTTTTGAACAATATTGATGTTTTCAACTGAAATTAAACAATAGAATTCTTATTTGCTCTATGTTTAATGGATCCTTAATCTTTTCATCTTTACCATCTCACCAAGCTCATAAGATCTAATAAGTCTGCCTATCTTACCCTGTTAAACTTATTTGTTACTACTGCAATTGAATCTACTTGTAACTTAATTTACTCCATTACCCAATGGCTTTCCCTTATTGTTCCAACCAAACTATTTTAAAACCCAAACTCTGAATTTTCACATCTAGCCTAAAATCCTACAAAGAAAACAAAGCTAAATCTGATAAAGAGGTCCCTCTCTGAGTTTAGAAGGGCTAGCTTCTAAACTTAGAAGTGGTTATGTGGTTACCTCTGGGTTTCTTTCACAGCCTTAAGAAATTACAGAGTGATAACATTTTGGTGACCATACTGGGGAACGAACAAATTCATTTCAAATAATTTTTCCCTGCTGAAATCTCTGTTTCAGTGCTTAAAGATATTTCTAGGTTTGTGACTAAGAAATAGATATTTTTTAAGGTTGTTTTCCACTCAAAATTTGTATATATTTAATATATGTAAATATATTGTAGTAGATCTGGCTTCTAAAATAATATACACTAGATCAAACCCAAATCCAGATCCTACAGAGATTGTAAATAATCCTGAAAGAATAATTAGGAAGAAAAGTGCAACTGAGAGTGAATCAAGTGAAAGTATTCTTCCAAGATTTAACTCGCTTCCTGAATTTTTTTTTACCTTAGAAGACATAGAATTTGATTTGGCTCTTGAATATACACTTTTTAGAAGTAAATTTGATAGTTTTGTGCCTAAAATTGTTGTTGATAAGGACCTGCTACCACCTCATAAGTCAAACCAGACAGAGCACAAATATCTAGACCTTCAATCAGCCAAATCATCATATATTACTTCTACTACATCATCCCCTGTTCCACAACCAAGTTCACCAGTTAGTGTTGTTCCTCCATTAATTCCTCTAAGCAGTTCTACACTTAGTTTAATTAGTTTGGCACCTAGTTCATCTACCTTTCATTCAACTTCCACTACAACCCATCACATTGTTATAACCCCCCTTTCATACCAACTATACCCACCCCTCCTACTGCTACATCTTCCTCTCGTCCCCATATTCCCATCATGGTTGCTCATTATACTCATCTAATTTTACCTGGGAAACTTAATCCCATGCCACAAGGTTATCAAACTCAGATACCTCAGTTTGATAGCATTGGACCCATTACTGCTCAACAACACATAGATCGAATGAATGACTACTTTGATTTACAATAATTTGATGAAGATAATGTTAGGATGACGTTATTTGCCCAAAGTCTCACATGAGAAGTTAAAAAATGGATTAAATCATTAAGAGTTTTTCTTAGAAGGTGGTAAGTCAAGAAAAACCTCTCCGGATCTTATTTGAATATGAGAATATTAGGAGAGTTCTATGAGAATCCATCCAAGATTAGTGTACTAGTTTTAACAATGTTTATAATTATATTCCAACCACAATACAACCTCCTCCTGGACTAGCCTTGCCGAAGTTTCCAGATGGTTTTGACCCTGATATGGCCTACCAACTTAAGGAAGAAACCCTACTACCTTAGAAGAAATGTAGAAGAATGCAGTTAGTGTAGAATAAAACTTGTTAGCAAAGAGAGCTAGGTTGAAAACTGAAAGAAAATTCCAAATCAAAGAAGAACCAACTTCTTCTTCTTTAAATTCTAAGTTGGATACCCTAGTAAAAACTATGAAGAGAATGATGGATAGGATGAGCATAGCTGATAGAACTCCTCCAAGAGAAAATCAAGGAGCTCCTCCTATTAGGAATCCTAATTTCAGAATAAATCCCCCACAAAGAGAACAAAGAGAACAGAGGAACCTGAAGACAATTAGATAAATCTATTTGGAATTAATGAGATAGATAAAATATTCTTGAGTAAAGAAGAAGAAAATCAGTTTTTGTTATCACAACCAAAGCAAGACCCTTTAGAATCTGAGGAATACAAACAAGGTTATCAAAATGGTATGATGGAGTTACACAAGCAATACAACTTGAGCAAGAAAGGAACTAAAATTCCTCCTAAAAAAACTAAAAAATATCCTCCCTCAACTAGTCAAACAAAAATAGACCCTCAAAAAGAAATATCTAAAAAACTAGATACTCCTTTAACTAGTCGAACAAAAGTTGATCATCTAAAGGAAATACCACAGACACCAGATGCAAATGTCAAAGAGGTTGAAAAATCACAAACATAATTTAGCATTGAAACTAAATTGGCTAAAGTGAAAATTCCCATCCCTCTGACCGAATTGGTGACTAGATATGTTTATAAGACTCAAGTCATGAAAACCTTGAAGATAGCAGAAAGGACAAACATAGTTAATTTAAATGATGATCGACCTGAGTTATTGTTTGGACCTGAGGTCGAAGGTAAATCCCAGGATGGAAGTGTTCCACCATTTTACATTAGCTTGAATATTCATGACAAAATCATACACAACTCAATGCTCGATTCTGGTGCTTCCCATAACTTAATGCTCGGGGTTGTCATGGAAAAACTAGGACTAGACATCACAAGACATTATAAAGACTTATACTCTTTTGATTCTATCAAAGTGAGATGTCTAGGGATGATTAAAGAATTGTGTGTCACTTTAGTTCAAATACCAGCCAAGAGTCTAGTCATGGACATTATAGTAGCAGACATACCACCCAAGTATGGGATTATAGTGTCAAGATCATGAGGTATAAAGTTACAGGGTACCTTACAAATGGATATGACCTATGCCACCATTCCTGTATTTGGTCAGCAAAAAAGGATATATAGAGAAACTTTAATGAAATACATGGTCAGTAGCCAAGATAAACCAAATAACTACCCCCTGTACTCTCTGCACTTTCACTTAGATTCTTTCATTATGTACAATGAAAAACCAATTGAAGAGGAAAAGTCACAACAAGAGATTGAACCCACCAAAAAAAACCAAATAGCTGAAACTGAAAAGAAATAAGTAAAGGAATAAGCTCTGTGGAATATGGATTTTGACGGAGCTGTATGTAAAAATGGTGCAGGAGCTAATGTTTTTGTCATGAGCTCATCAACCAATTTGTCCAAGGGACATGGATATAAACTAAATTTTCAGTGTACCAATAACATAGCAGAATATGAAGCTTTGATCTTAGGGCTACACATTTTATAGATATTAGGAGCTAAAATTATTTTTTTGCATGGGGATTTTGAGCTCATAATAAAACAGACCAAGGGTGAATATGCCACTAAACACCCTAGATTAAGATGCTATAAGAATGCATATTTAGACTTCCTGAAATGTTTCACTAAATATGATTTGCTTATCATCCCTAGAAGCCAGAAAATTTTAGCTGATGTCTTGGTTGTTTCGGCCAGTACTTGAAAATTCCTTTTCACCCCAATAGAAAGTATGTGGTAGAAGTCAAACATAGGCCAGTTGTCCCAGACAATGTTAGACATTGACAAGTTTTTGGGAATGATGAGAAAATTGAAATTTTTTTACAGATGAAAGATGAATTTGATTGTGTAAATATAGACATAGATAATGATAGTGATAATGATGTAAATAGAAAGAAAGCAGAAATGGAACTAAATGAAACTGATGATAACCAATAAGAGCTAGAAATTTTACAATTGAAAGGCATTGTGCTGCCAAGAGGATTGATACCATTGGAAGAGATTTTTTGTTTCAATGATGTGGCAAAAAAACCGAAAATTGAACCTGTGGGTGATAATGTAGAAGACTGTAACATTGGAATGTAAGAAAGTCCCAAAATTGTAAAACTGTATAAATCCTTGCCTCCTAAAGAAAATTAGAAATACATTGAAATTCTTAAGGAATTCTCTGATGTGTTTGCATGAAGTTATGAGGACTTAAAATTTTATGATACTTCTATCATTAAGTACACCATCCCCATCAAAGAAGACCAAAAGCCCTTCAAGAAAAAACTAAGAGTAGTAAATCCAATATTGTTGCCTCTGATTCAAAAAGAATTGAAGAAACTATGTGATGCAAAAATCATAGTACCATTGAGGTTCTCAAAATGGGTTTCCAACCTAGTACCAACCAAGAAGAAAATAGGTGAAATTAGACTCTGTGTAGACTTTAGGAATTTGAAAAAAGTATCACTAAATGAAAACTATCCATTGCCTAAAATGGATCATATATTACAACAAGTAGTTGGTTCCAGTAGAATCTCCTTGTTAGATGGATTTTCAGGTTACAACCAGGTTCTAGTTCATCCTGGTGACCAACACAAAACAACATTTACTACACCATGGGGCACTTTTATGTATGTAAAACTTCCTTTTGGTCTTATGAATGTTGGGGTAACATTCTAAAGAGAAATGGACATAACCTTTGTTGATGAAATTGATAGGGTCATTGTAATATACCTAGATGATATTACTGTATTCACAAAAACATATGAAGAACAGTTGGTACATTTGAGAAAAGTTTTTGAAAAGTGCAAGAAATTTGGTATCTCTCTCAACCCTAAGAAAGCTCTTTTTGGTTTAGAGGAGGGAAAACTTCTAGGTCATATCATTTCCAAATAAGGCATTAGAATTGATCCCAATAGCGCTGAAGCCATACTCAAAATTGATCCTCCTAGAAATAATAAAAAAGTTCAATCCTTCATTGGAAGAATAAACTTTCCTAGGAGGTTTATTCCTAACGTGGCTGAAATATTACGATCAATTAAAAACATGTTGAAAAGGGAGACTGAGATTAAGTGGAATATTAAAGCCAAGAAATATTTTAGTGAAGTCAAATTAGCTTTAACCACCACTCTGGTTTTGATAAGCCCTGACTTTACTAAGGATTTTATGATTTTCTCTTTTGCTTATGAACAGACTATTGCAGTTGTTTTATTGCAAAAAAAAAGTGAAGACCATGAACAACCCATATCCTTTTTCAATAGAGCTTTGAGAGATGCATCATTAAATTCCAACGTCATGGAGAAGCAAGAATTTGCTTTTATTAAAGCATTGAAAGACTTTAGGGTTTACATCTTACATTTTCATATCATTGCATTTGTCCCAGATGTTGTGGCAAAGGCTATTCTCACACAAGTAGACTCAGACGACAGGAGGGGGAAATGGATTGTTGTGGTCCTAGAATATGAATAGAGATAAGACCAACCAAGCTCATCAAGGGCCAAGGGTTGGGAAAACGGATGGAAAAATATAATTTCCATGCCCTTGATATCAATTTTAATTTTGCACTTGATGAACAGGAAGAGTTGGTGACTCCATGACTATCGGAAGCCTTTTATACCTCACCCTGGTATGTAGACATTATTTTTGTACTACAGAAATTACAAGCTCCTCCTGGTTTAACAAAGACTAAAGCTAGATTTATAAAATTGAAAACCATGAAATTATGCATTTTAGATCAAAGTTTATATTGGAAATATTTTGGAGGTATCATGCTAAATTGTTTATTGAAAGATGAAGCAGACAAATTCATGCAGGAGTTCCATGAAGGATACTATGGAGGACACTTATATTGGAAAACTACAGCCAATAAAATCTTAAAAGTTGGTTTTTACTGGCCCACTTTATTTCCAGATGTGCATAAGAAAGTCACCTCTTGCCACCAATGCCAAATTTTTGAAGGCAAGAAAAATATTTTACCTTTACCATTAAAACCTATTTCAGTTGAAGTCCCTTTCTAACAGTGGGGTCTATATTTCATAGGTGAAATTCATCTAACCTCCTTAGGCTAACACAAATGGATCTTGACAGCCACTGATTACTTTACAAAATGGATTGAATCTCTCCTTACTAGACAAGCCATAGATTTAGTCATTATCCAATTTCTAGAGGGTAACATTCTGTCTAGGTTTGGGTGCCCCTATAAAATTATCACTAACAATGTTGCAGCCTTTAAATCAAAGAAAATGGTGGACTTTGTGATAAAAACCATATCAAAGTAGGACACTCCATTGCCTACTACCCACAAGGAAATGGATTAGTTGAGTCTTCAAACAAAAGTTTTGTCAACATTATCAAAAAGTTGTTGCAGGAAAATACACAAATCCTAACATAAATGTTGATTAATGCCCTATGGGTTGACAAAAGTACTACCAGGAGATCTATTGGAATGTCTCCAATTCAAAAAGTATATGGGATTGATGGAATTTTTCCTACTTCATTAGGAATCCCTATACTAAAATTATTGCAGGAAGCACAAGTGGAAACAAATTGTTTACAAAGAATAATCAACCAGACCATCCAATTGCAACGATCCAGAGAATAAGCCTACAATAAGACTCAACTAATTCAAGAAATTTCAAGAATATTTATGACAGTAGGACAAAAGTTGATGATTTCCAGATGGAATATTTGGTGCTGAAATGGGATTCAAGGAATGAAGATAAGGGAAAGCATGGAAAGTTTGACAGCTTATGGAAAGGGACATACAAAATTGAAGCTATTGGAGACAACAATGCATTTTTATTGAGGGAATTAAATGAAGGAGCACTGCCTGGTGGACCTGTGAATGGAAGACTTCTTAAACATTATTTTTTTCCAGAACAAATTAGTTTCAATTTAGAATCATTGTAAATGTCATTTTACTTTTTATTTGCAAGAGTGAGGGCAGTGTTCATCACAAGTTGAAGTTCGGAGAGAAGGCCCTAAGCTTGTGATGATTTGTTTCCCATATATATGAGTAACAACAGATGGATCAGATTTAGTTACAGAAGATAAAGCCATTATGCCCAATGGATTTAGGCTACCGATCTACCGTCGTTCTTGGCACCTCACAAGGAGAGTGACATCCCCATTGGAGCCACTATTAGAGTCCTATATTTTATAGGACGACTTGATTGTTGTTGTAATTTTGTACATGATATGTTGTAAATAAATTTCCATTCTGTAAATTTATTTCCAAAAAATAAATAAATAAATAAATAATAAGCAAAAGGGGATAAAAAATAAACATGTGAAAAGAAAAAAAATCAAAAAACATCATTAAAAAAAAAAAGAATAAAATACCCCATAAAAGAATTAAAAAAATTTAAGTTTATAGGAGTGAGTAAGCCTAAATGCCACAAGAAATTAAAAAATGCATCAATCATAACATAGGAAGTTTTGAATAAGTGTGATGCTAGTTAAAATGCCACATTGTAATAAGAAAAGTAGGATAGTTGGGCTAATCACATTGTTTAAACGTGATTAGGCTGAAATAAAATAGTTTAGGTTAGTGAATGAATCAATCACATAGTTTAATCGTGATTGAATTATGATAGTTAAAATAAAGATGAAGTTAATCACATAGTTTAATCGTGGTTAATTGAGAATTTAAGAGGAAAAAATAAAAAATGTCTTGCAAATTTAAATGCAACATTAGTGGTTAGACAAGTAATTTTAGAAGGTGATTGAGTTTGTATTAAATTAGTTTAATCGTAGTAGTTAATCACAATTATCGCAATGTAATAAAGTTAGGATATAATGGTTTTAATATTATGTAATAAGCATTTGAATGCTTTTTGACAGCCACGATGTTCCCCCACCCAGATCAACGACGGAGAATTGGTTTCGGGACCCCTAAGTTCATTCACGCTTTATCCGCAGGGAGGGGGGGAGGTTCGAAATGGAGGGGCCTACCAACTAACATGGCGCCACCATATGAGTTTGCACCCCTCCCCCTCCGAAAAGTCATCCCTCCATTGACTGCACACTTCCATCACTCCCACACAAATGACCATCCGCCACGACAACTCTCCCGACCCCACCATCGCTTCTCACCACGATCCATCCTCCTCCACTCAACATCCACCACATCATCTCTATACCCACTCCAATCCCAATAAGAAGCTTCCATCTGACACTCTCATGTCCGCGTTAATCAACCATTGTACCAATAATGTTTCCTGCTTCCATGGAAACGAACCCGATCCTGGTTAAAAGGTAAAATGCAACGGTAATTCAGAAAAAACCTCTATTAAACATTGTAAAATTGTTTAATTCCCTTCTTCATTGTTTTAACGACCAAGCAGAATTTACAGTGCTACACATTTTCCCAGCATCCGGTCAATTTCCCATCAACTGTGATCAAACCGCCATCAGTGAACCCACTTCAACATTCAACTATTAGTTACCCCTTCCAGGTAATCCTATCATCCTCATCCTTCTGCTTTCGATAATGGCACCGAAAGGAAAGACCCTGAAGAATAAAGCCAAGAAACCTTAAGAAAATCCTATGTTGCTCCCTAACATTGACCTTGATCACCTCTCTCTAGTCGATCTACAATAAAAAGTTGCCAAAACTATCTGAGAATTCAACATGTTTGAGCTTCACAGGTCCTTGAAGCAAAAGTATTTGGACCTTAGTGACGAATTAGGCCTGTGGAAATCCTTCCTGCCCCAATTCATGTTCCCACAGACCCATTATTTTCCTGAACTAATATCTTGGTGCCAAATCAGGTATGTACCCAGCAAAAGAGAAATTGTTAGCCATAATGGTGAGATTTTTCTCACCATAATTGTTGAATCCATCCCACAGGTGCTGCAAATTCAAAACCATGACTCCCTAAATCCACTATCAATAAATTCTCTCACAGACCTCTACAAAAATTTAACCTTTCCATAAAGAGCCAAGATCTTCAAGTTTTTTCTCCCCGAGGATATTCAATTGCCCAAGTCAAACCCCCCATAGCCATCCTCTATGTTCCCTGAGTTAACCAACTAGGTAATTGAAATCATTTCATGCATACTTGGCTACCACTCTGATCAGTGGGTTGATGAGGCCATTGTTAGCTTCTTGTATTTTTTTACAACAGATGAGAAACCTGCTATTTTCAATTACAATGAGTTCATTACAAAGGCAATGCATGACTAGTTTCTGAAGTTTCCTACAGAAGAAGCTTTCAAATACACCATTGTTTTAGTTTATTTGTCTATTTATCATCAAGCAGACAGGTTTCAATTTTCTTTGCAGAAGTTGGATGAGCAAGGTAATTACAATTACTCATCCATTGGACCTCCTTGGCGAGGAATAATTCCACTAAGTTAACCTTTGCATACTATGTTGATAAATTTCTTTATATAGTTATTTGTCTATTAAACAGTGATGTGGAACCTACAACAACATCAGATATTTAGAGATTTTTGTATCTTAGTGACCATGTGAAAATAGGTGATTGGTATTTATACCAAAACTATACTAAGATCAAAGTTTATGGGCGTGAATTTCCACCCTAAAAGCTTCCAAAATTTGTTCCCATGAGACTATTCTCATTAAAATACATAAGACAAATTATACATATGGATGAATTACACTTTGTTGCAAGTAATAATAAGGCACGATTTAAAACCAAAGTGCAAATTGGGCCATTTATTTGCAATACTAGAATAGCTGGTAAAGACTCACAGGGAAAATTTTAAGGGCTAATATTTGCAAGTGGGCTAATTTTCCATGTTTTTTCCAAAAAAAAGATTCGCCAATCTCAAGTTTTTTCTAAACGTTATTTGCCCACATTTTAAATTATAAAATTATTATACCCAAAAATCACCAAAATTTTAATATTATAAATTTATTATATATCTAAGTATTTTATATAGAATATTTTAAAATTATTATATATCTAACTATTTTTACAAAAAATATCCCCAAACATTTTGAAATTTGCATATGAGGGACTAGTAAGATTCACCAATGCTTCTAAACTTTAAGATAAATTTCCATCCTTAAAATTTTCCTTGGTAAAGAGATAGATTTGATTTTGAAGAAAATGAATTTCAAATTGAAATTCACTTGGTCTTATGACCCTTTCGGCCTAATTTCAAATTTGAGAGTGGAGCAAAAGACCACTCCTTACACCCACACTCCTAGGCCAGAGATAGAACAATTTATGAACCAACTTCGGTGGGAGGAGAACACATTTTAGGAAGTTGAAGAACAAATCATATCCACGACCACCTCTCAGACCCTTACACCTCAAGAAAAACAAGAGAAAAGAATAAGTGAAGAGGAGTATTCTCCAATGACAGAAATTGGAGCCAAGGAGTTCCTGATATATAAGAAGAAACAAAAGACTAACTTTGGATGAGTTTTTCAGCAAGGAAATAAAGAGAAGGAAACTATAGTTATGACAAGTCCTCATGTTTCTACAAGAGAGGATGGAATTTTCACAGGATCTCCCTCTTCATCAACCTCCAAGGATCCTCCAGATACGGCACAAACAACAGACATGGCTAAGGACACAGTTGAGCCGAACATTTTTTCCAAATACAAGGAAACTAAACAGAGGAATTAAATGCTCAAGGCCACAACATACACCCAGTTTTGGAAGCAAACGGCTACACCACAGCATAGGCTTCTCTCAGCCTTTGATATGGAGAAAGGAAAAATGAAAATTTCATTCCTTGAAGCAAAAGTGTCAGCCCCAAAGACACCAACAGACTACATAGAATCTTTATTTTCCTTTGATGCACAACAGATTCACCCAATTGACCAAATGGATATGCATAAGCAAACTAGTGAGATGATGTATTGTACTTTAACTAATGCTACCATGTTTGCCTCCAGATTGCAGGTATCATTCAACAACATAAAAACATAGTTAAATTTGGAAAGGATCTCATCCTTAGCTAAGGATACCAATATCAAGTCACTAGAAGACTTGGTGATCAAATTGGGATACATTCCCAGTGATGTAAAGGCAGCAGAGGAAATTGTGAAAAGGAAAAATGTTTATATAGCAGCATTAAGAAAGAAGCTTAAGTTGCCCACTACAGAAGATCCATTGGCTAAGGAAGTTGGAGAAATGGTAAAACAAAAGGAAGACATGCTCAAAATAATAATTGAACAAAAAAATCAAATAAGAGACATGGAAGTGGAAATAGAGAAATTGTTCGAAGAGAAGGAGCAGTCATCACAGTTGACCATAGTTCCACTCACAACAGTCCCCAATTTCAGTTGCAACAACCCCAGGGGAATCTACATCAACTTCAACACCAACACATACATCATATACTTCAAGCGAGCTAGCTAAGGCCATGGACAATCTGTCCATTCAAGGGCAAGAAATTGCAAGATTAAAGGCCCAGCTTAAAATCTGCAAGACCATAAATTAAGAATAGACAATTCTTATGTTGTGGAATTGCAGAAAACTCACCAGCTTACTCAAAGAATTGAACAGTTAGAAAGTGAATCGAAAATGGCACATACTTTGGCACAATCAAAAGAAAGTATATGGATAGAGACAAATGGAGCCATGACTGAAATATGGCCTTCAATTCAAATTATTTTTGAGCAACAAGAATTGATACACGGATCTAAAGAAGTGACGAAAGAGATTAAAACAAATTTGGGACAGAAACCTAGTGAAGCAACAACAGTTATAAAAATCTTAAATTTCAAAACCAGAGAAGAACTAGAGGAACTTGGAATTCAAGACATAACGGAAACCATACTGGAGGTGAAGAGAGTGCATACTAAAAGGAACCTTATGCTGCAACTAGAGAATAAATGCAACAATTTGGAATCCAACATTCAAAGATTCCATAAGAAATTTCATATGCTCAACAGGAAAAGGCTACGAGGATTAATTGGGATAGGAGACAAGTTGGTTACCTTAGCTTGAAAGATTATCAGGATAAATTATGATTATCAGGATAAATTATGCGCTATTGCCAAAGATAAAACAACATTTGCAGGTATAAAAGGAAATATCACAGGGAAGGCATTCATGGAGACCATAAAATATCATCCATGAGGTCAAACACATGTTTATTATCAAGCCTACCTTCCAGAAGTACACGGATGTGGATGAGACATATAGAAAGTTAATAAAATCTTAGATCCCAAGTGAAGAGAGATGAGAAAAGCTATGTGAATGGATAGAGTAAAACAGTTTCATCTTCAATAGCAAGGCAAACAACGCAACATTTTTTGAAGTCTGGTCATCAACAATCATCCTCGAGAAAAGAGCCAACAACCACATCAGTTTCAAATTTCCTATTATCTTGCTCTATTTTTTTAAACAATTTTTGATATTTTATAAAAGATCTTGAGATTATCACTCAAGATTTTTTTGTTAAGTTTTGTATAAATACTTCCAAATTCGAAGTATTAGTGTTGGGATTTGTACGAAAAAATCTATTGTTGAATGTAAAGTTGTTCCTTGAGCTCAAGTGGACAAATTTCAGTAATATAGAAAGCTTTTCAGGATTACTGTGTCAGACTTGTTGGTGATGTTATTCTTCTTTTGTTAATGTGTTTCTTTCTCTGTTAATTCATATGTTTATCTTATCTATTTTGTTCTAAGAAAAATAAGAATTTGAATTTGTTTAAGTACACTCAATTCTGACTTTTTAACAAAATTAGTGTTTTCGATTGAAGTTAAACAATAGAATTCTTAACTACTCTATGTTTAATGGATACTTAATCTTTTCTTCTTTACCATATCACAAAGCTTTTTAGATCTAGTAAAGTCTGTCTACCCTGCCCTATAAAATTTTGATGTCATTGCTACAATTAATAAACTGAAAGTTTAATTGACTCCATTGCCCAATAGCTTTCCAATCTCGTTCCAACCAAAACAATTTAAAAATCAAACTTTGAACTTCATATCTAGCATAAAATTTAAAATAAACAAAGTTAAATATGACAGAGAGATCCCTCTCTAAAGCTGGCAGGGCTAGATCCCAACTTCCAAAGCGGTTATGTGGTTATCTCTGCAATTCTTTTCACAACCTTAGGAAAGTACAAAGTTCTAACAACTTCAAGAGACAATTAGTTTATCCGCTACTGAAGAAGAATATATCACTGTCTCACATGCCTACAAAGGAGAAATTTGGTTGAAGGGTATTTTTGGTGAACTTGTAAGAACACAAGACAATGTAACTATATTCTATGATAATCGAAGTGCTATCCATTTGACTACAAATCCAACTTATCATAGTGAGACTAAGCCTATTGATATATTAAGTATCATTTTGTAAGACGAGCTATTGAAGGACGTGAAGTAGATCTTAAAAAGGTCCACGCCCAAGAAAATTGTGCAAACATGTTTATAAATTCAGTGTTATTAGAGAAGGTAAGGTTGGTATTTAGCTTCTCTTTGGTTTATAGAAGAGGTGATGAATGAGCTTGGGGAAGGCATTAGG
Source organism: Pinus albicaulis (assembly GCA_034641835.2). Lineage (NCBI taxonomy): Eukaryota > Viridiplantae > Streptophyta > Pinopsida > Pinales > Pinaceae > Pinus > Pinus albicaulis. Next base: position 1,354,497,539 of record CM076579.1, on the reverse strand, counting down.
TAAATTGTTGTCAATGTGGAGATTTCAAGGTATTATTTTATAATGACATTTTTCAATTATAATTCTATATATATATGGACACACACATTAATAATAGATATTAATATATATAATGACTAATTATTTTTATGTTATTATTTTATTTAATATTATTTAATCTTAAATCATTAATTATTAATATTATTTGGTCTTACTTTGTTTTAATTTTTTAATAATTTAATAATTATTAATTTATCTTTTCTTAGCATTTATAACTTTTGTATTTGTTCTCTTTTGACTTCCCTCTTGCATTCATATTCTCATTAATTATTTGAATGTTTGAATCTTATTTATTCCTTTTTAAAATAATTTTATTTCTGTCGAGGATGAACCATACTTGATAGCTGGAAAACGCTGACCATAAAAGCTTTATTTCTGTCAAGGATGAGCCATACTTAATGGCTCAAAAAATTGACTATAAAAGCTTCAATGTGAGTAATCAGGAAATGCCAGAATTTGTGACAACAATTAAAAAAGTTAAAATCAATATATTGTAAAATCCAAATTTTACTTTGTGTATATTGGTTGGTAATTTGTATAACTGTGTTGGTTTATGAAACTAGTGTAGTTTATGTAACTCATATAACAGTGCCAAAATAGATATATTTATGAAGCCTAATTGTCTTTTAGTTCAATAAACTACTTTACCTTACCGTATGGATGTTTTTTTCACACACTATCAGAGTTTTACCGTATAAATTTTCATGGTGTGAGTTATTCATTTTCTTTATATCATGATTTCTTGTATAAATTTTCATGTTGTGTGAGTTATTCATTTTCTCTGTATCATGATTTCTGTGAAATTATATACAGGCTCCTGGATACCAACAGTATTGACAAGTAATTTCCTATAAATCAATGACATGGGCTTAAAGTTAATCCTTGTTTGATATTTATTTATGCACATAAAATCACCCTTTATGTTTCAAGGCTATATTAACTTCAATATATAAGACCATTCAAATGCTTTTTGCAAGAGGATTATGGCTTCAAATGAAATTCTGCCGAAACACCTGCCCTTAATTGTTGGGGGACTCTGTATTGCTACCTGCGAGGCTTTGAAATGTGAAACCAACTCATTGTGGAACTAATATAAAATTAACGTATACCTCTTGACATTTTTCCATGTGAACAATAAGACTTATCTGATAAAGTGACTAAAATGTACAGTCTACAAATGAACAGATCGCCTGTCTGTCAGAAAGAGAAACCAGTTGGCAACAAATGAGCAATAGTATTCAAGTTCTCACATTTGATGCTATGAAAGGATGCCAAACGATGTCCTTACAAGCTTTAAAAGAACTTCTGGTCTTACAGTTACGTCAGGAAATCTGGATGAGGTTTCCCCTTGAACTACAATTTGATGGAATTGAAGCCACAACTCCCAAAGTTCTTGCAGGATCAGATTCATTTTTATGAATACTTGAGAAGTATTCAACTATCACCTTCGCTTTTGATGTGGCAAAACACAAATTACTTCTCCATTCTTGCCCTTACCAAACTAAATCTCCAAATATATCGAACATATATGATAGCAGTATGTTGCATAGCCATGCCAGCCTTGCAGGCATTTCTTTATACAAATTGTAATACAGCCACTGATGCTTTCATTTCAAGTTCTTTTCTTTGGTTCGGCATAGCAAATGGGGACCCTTAGTTTCTTCTCCAAACATTAGATTGCATATAAATGTGTCTAAATCATTCCTTAACTACGCTCCAAGGATGATCATATATTCCCTCATGGAAAAAGGTCCACATAACCAGTGGCAACGGCCAGTCCTAATATGACCACAGGAGGAAGAAGGACAAATAATGCAATGCTACTGAAAAAGGGGATATCATTCCTTTGGGAAACTTTGTTCAGATAATCCTGTCTCTTGATGTTTCTTTTTTGTGAGATTGTTAAGGAGTTATAATTATTAGGTTTGAAACGTTTGCCAAGCGGTATTGTGACTTCATTGACTTCATCATCGACTAAAGCACTAAGCTGCTCACGAATAGTTTTTGTGGATGAAGCCTTGTCTTGATCATTCTCTGTTTACATAGAAACATAATGATTATCATTTAGAAATTATACTGTTCTCATAGAAATCAACTACCGAATTCAAATCTTCTCTAAAAGGAAAGTCTTTAAAAATATATTTTATTAATCTATTTTTTTAACGTTTATTTCTGGAACATGATGCATCTCTGCTATTTATACTTAAAGATAGATTGGTTTTTTCATCTTTGTCTTGAGGATAAACCATATTAGATAGTTCGAAAAGTCGACCAACAACTATAAAAATGCATTGTAAATAGTAGGAAGCCCAAATGTTTACTCTTCATGTGCCAAGTTATTCAATTTTGACTTGTAGAATTGTTTGTAAGGGCATGGGGAAATGTCACAGTAACAAACCTTTAATGTTGTTTTTTGATGTTAGCCGTTCTAAGAGATCCAACTGAGACTGCACCGAGGATTCTGTCCAAAACAAGCATCAAAGCTGACAAACATGAGCAGTCAATAGTACTTCAAACTTGCATAAAAACACATAACTGGGGATCAGTTCCACTAGATTTGAAGTTTGAAAGCAAAGAAAGCACAGGGTAAACCATAAAATAAGCTTACTTGTAGAAAGTTAAAGAAAATCCCCATAATTACTTAAATAAGGTTATAGTTACTAGTGAAGAAAAAAAAATCATGGGACATCTATATTGTACTGATATTGACATGCCGAGTCTGTGAATTGACTGTACTAGGCGGCTTACATGTTAAATTTTGATGGAACCAATTGTTTTGTGTGTATACAGCAAATATTATATGGTCTCAAGAGATCAATCAATGGGTGAACACAGAAGACATACTATATTGAAAAAAAAAAATACATGATTATACAGAGACTCCATTCAGAAAAGCAGACTGCTTTTGGGCAAATATTTAGATGCTAGAGGCATTTGCTTTCAAGAGCTATTGCCCTGGTCAATCATGGATGGTACATTTGGAGATGCCTTTACCCAAGGGGTAGATTCCTTTGCCTCCTAGAATCCAATAAGAAAGCCTTTACCTCCCTGGCATCTCCCTAATTCCTCATGTTTAACAGGGAAACTATGACTCCGAATACAATGCCCAGGAATATAGACTTTTGGTTTTAATTCAGGCACACTTCATAAAGACAACTATCCAGGATAAAAATGTTTTTATAACAAAGATACTGTAAATTCTGTCAAGCTTCTTGAAATATCTTTGCAAGCTCCTTCAAGAAAATTACAAAAAGAAATATAGTAAATCTTAAGAATTGAAGTGAACAGATATATTTCAGCTTTGCCCATCCTAGTTTTACTTTCCAAACCAAAATGACCACGAGTGACATTTATTCTGTTTAGTTACTTCCTAGCATAGGATGTATTTACTATTTTTCCTTTCTCCATCAATCGAGTCATACCAAAGTTCTAGTATCCTCATCATCTAAATGAATCAAGCTTTATATGCACCTGGAAATTTTGCAGAGATGCCTGCAGTCAGCTGCCGTTATGCAACCATACTTCATAAGTACTTAGTAAGACAATATAAAAGCAGACTGACGACTCTGTTAGAAGCAAACTACTTGGTTGCTGTAATATTCACAATTAGCAATAGCTAATTGGAAATATTAATTTTTGACTACTTTACTTTAATAAAGTTAAGTTAGAAATCAAGTGGGTGAAGAGGGACACTTAACTCACACTTAGGATAAAAACATTTCCTAAAGTCACTTGGGAGACATTATTATTGGGCAGCGTGGGGCCTAGAGGTCAAAGTGGCAGCGTGGTCAGTGTGGGCCCAAGCCAGCGCAGAGCGAGAGGGACAGCGTGGCTCGAGGAGACAGCGCAGTTGATGGTGGGGCCAAGGTGAGAGCAAGGCTCTCCCAAGCATAAAAAGGGAGAGTCTCCTCATTTGGATCACTCTGATTATGCATCTATGTTATTTGTCTTTTGACATTGAACACGCTTTCGCTGTTGAGCAAAGTCTGCACGAACTGTTCAGTACATCAGGTGTCTCCGTGCGGAGATCCCAACCTCAGCCCCGGGGGACTTCGAGTGCCTGCTCGGGTGAAGAGTTCCATCCTTGTTTTGCCAGAGAAAGTTGCGGCAACCACAGTTGGGAGCATTCACTAGAAGAGACAGCGCAGTCAGTGAGAGGGATGACGCAGTCTTGGAAGGAGGTGATTCCGGATTGAGGTTCTATCAGGGGATTCAACCCGGGAGAGTTGAAAAGGGGTCAGCCCTTCCCTATTCCATCATTTTGGTAGAGTTGGAGGCCATCATTTACAGCAGATCATTCAGGGCCAGCGTTCATCATTGGGACAACATGGTGTCTCAAGGGAGGTCATTTTGGGAGGTCAGCCATTTCCGAAAAACTCTTTGGGCTTTTCTGGGTATTGGGTAGAGAGGCCATTCCCAAAGTTTCACAATTTTCTGAGGTGGGGAGCAGCCCCAAATAGTCAATTCATTCCAACAGTAGCAGTAGCACCAGCAGCACTGGAGATTATACAGTCACTGAGGGAGCAGCCATTTTGGGATATATTCTGAGAGTATTTCTACGCTTGCCTAGTGTAAGCCAAGGTGCTATCATTCTGATCATCTTTGTACTCATTTCATCTTTCAGTATTTAATAAAATGGCTCAGCGTTCTCCATATTGTCTATTGTTCATGTGATGTCTCTCTAGTTGTTGTAGTTCTTTGTTTATGTGCTTTATATTGTTGTTTATTTCTATTCGGAATATTACAGTGGTATTGGAGCTCATAGACTTGGCTCAGCCTGTGGAGCAGATTGTCCATGACACCAACAGGTAAACCATACATCTGTTACCGAGGGAGGAAGTACAGAGACCAAGAGCGAAGGTTAGAGATCACTTTCGGGGAAGGTGACGGGGTTCTAGTAGTGGACGCAGAGGAGGACGAACCAAAGGCAGAGGAAAGAGATGTCGGGAAGGAGTTCGGGGAACTTCTCCTCAAATCAGTGCAGGATTTGTCACGACGGATAGAAGAGATGGGGCAAAGGTTCACGGCAGAATCTAGACAGCGTGAGACCCCAAGGGGTTTCCATATCAGAGAGGGCTCAGGCACATCCCATCATTTGCAGGAGCACATCACAGCGCAGCAGGAGCAGGAACCGGCCCACATGGGAGATTACTTTGCTGAGTATCAGTCCTACGGTTAGGAGTTCAGAGATGCCCTCACATTCCATGACTTCGTTCAGCTCAAGCGGGACAGCAAACCCCGCAACCATCACAGGGGGAACAGGCATTCACATGACGGGGATGTACAACGCACTATAGGCAGATTCTATCTATCGACATTTAACGGATCATCCAAGTGTTCGGCAAAGGCTTGGGTGGAGAAGTTGGATATATATTTCCAGCTTAACCAGATGGCAGAGACAGAGGCCATCAAGGTGGCAACGCTGCACCTGGAGGGCGAGGCCCATGACTGGTGGTTTCACGGGATGGCTATGCTGGGACACTTACGAGTGACAACATATGCCGAGTTTACATGGAGGCTGATAGAGCGATTTGATCAGAGGGATCCAGAGGAGCACTTTGTTGAGCTGACTAAGCTCAAGCAGACCGGGAGTTCGAACACATACATTTCAGAGTTCTTGAGACTTTCCGTGATGGTGCCTGATTTATCCACAGTCCGGATGATCTATATGTTCATCGATGGATTAGCAGAGCCTCTACAAGGGTTAGTCAAATCGACGACGCTAGCTACACTCCATGACGCAGTTGGGAGGACTCGGGATTTGCAGGACGCACTACCCCGGATTAGAGCTCCTTTTCCCTAGAGACTGGCATTCCAGCTGAAGGGGAAGGACATGAGGGTTTCGCCTCCGAAGGGGAACCAGAACAGAGGGCCCTTGGATGATGAGGCTAGGAGAGATCTGAGGCGGAAGAGGCTATGATTCACATGCCAGGAGCCATGGGCACCAAGACACCGTTGTGCCGCAAGGAAGGCACATTACATCGAGGTTTTCTCCGATAGTAGTGGGGAAGAGGAGGAGTATGAGGAGATAGAGGCAGGAGGCAGCAGTGCAGCGCAGAGGGGAGATTATCTGCCACCTCCACCACCAGGAGTGGGAGGTGTGGCATTTGCACCTACCAAGGGATCCTTTGCTTCTTTGCAAGGGATTCCCAAATACTTGACACTGTGTGTTCGAGGCACTGTGCGAGGACAGCGTGTTTCAGTATTAGTGGACAGTGGAGCCACCCACAATTTTATTGATGCCCGGTTGGTAGAGCGGAGGAGCATACCAACGGAGAGCTTTGATGGATTTTCGGTATTCGTTCCAGGTGACAAGACCATGCAGTGTGCCAGGTATGTGCCAGCCTTGGCAGTGACTATGGGGACTTAAACCCTAATAGATCACTTCTTCGTGGTGGACATTCCGGACACCAACGTGATACTGGGGGTGCAGTGATTGATCACGCTAGGGAAGGTCACCACTAATTGGGAGACCTTGGAGATGGAGTGGATGAATAAGAAGACTGGGAGGCACGAGAAGATTCGTGGTATGCACACTTACCCACCACAGACAGTTTCAGCACACCGGATGGAGGCAGATTTCTGGAAGGGAGACATAGAATGGGCAGTGGAGAAGGGTGTTTCAAAGAAAGGATCTACAGGGCAGGCCATACACCCAGATGTACAGTCCATTTTAGACAGATATGCCACGGTTTTTGGAGAGATACCACCAGGGTAGCCACCAGATTGGGGATTTGAGCACACGATTGAGCTAGAGCAGGGCATCCAGGCTGTCATCACTACACCCTATAGGCATCCTAAGGCCTATCGGGATGAGATTGAGAGGGCCATTCATGAGCTTTTAGCTCTTGGGCACATCCGCCCTAGCACTAGCCCCTTTGCTTCTTCAGTAGTAGTGGTGAAGAAGAAGGACGACACACTGGGGATGTGCATTGACTATCGAGCTCTCAACAAGAAGACCATGAAGAACTGGTACCCCATCCCACGAATAGATGAGTTGATGGATGAGCTGAAGGGATCGAAGTTCTTCTCAAAGATTAACTTGAGATCTGGGTACCATCAGATTCGCGTGAGGGAGCAGGACATTCCCAAGACCGCTTTCAGATGTCATTACGGTCACTTTGAGTTCTTGGTGATACCCTTTGGGCTGACCAATGCTCTGGCCACTTTTCAGCATGCATGAATCACATCTTCCGCAGTCACTTGAGGAAGTTTGTGTTAGTGTTTTTTGATGACATCTTGATTTACAGCAGGACATGGGAGGAGCACCTACAGCATATTGAGGTTGTATTGCGCATATTAGAGGAGCAGCAATTTTATGCTAAGCTCTCCAAATGCGAGTTTGGGCTGACAGAGATGCTCTACTTGGGGCACATGATTGGGGTGGACGGAGTGAGGGTCAACGAGGAGAAGATCAGGGCCATCAAGGATTGGCCAGAGCCGAAGAATGTGATGGAGCTTCGGGGGTTTGTGGGTATCTGCACCTACTACCAGAAGTTCGTCAAGGGATTTTCCCAACTTTCTACACCCCTTACAGACCTTACCAAAAAGGGGGAATTCAGTTGGACTGATATAGCGTAGAGGGCTTTCGACAGACTCAAGGAGGTGATGAGCAGCTGCCCGGTTTTGGCATTGCCAGATTTTAAGCAGCCCTTTGTCCTAGAGTGCGATGCATCAGGGGAGGGGATAGGCGCAGTTTTGATGCAAGGAGGCCACCCCATAGCTTTTGAGAGCCGGAAGCTATTGCCACATGAGAGGTTGTATGCTATATACAACAAGGAGATGTTGGCCATCATGCATGCATTGGCCAAGTTTCGGCAGTACCTGGTGGGGAACAGGTTCAGAGTGAGAACAAACCACAACAGCCTCATATTCTTTCTAGAACAGAAGCAGTTGCAGAAGAGGCAGCAGAAGTGGGTCAGCAAGATCCAGGCATATGATTTTGACATCGAGTATGTCAAGGGGAAGAACAACGTGGTGGCCGATGCACTTTCACGCAGACTGGCAGTGTTGTCCTTGATGAGTTTGGATACGGACTGGAGGGCTCAACTTCTGGTAGAGTACTCCAAGGACCGTTTTGCCTGTGAGGTGTTGGATGGACAGGTTACAAATGACAGGTACAGGGTGATGGATGAGGTGATCTACTTCAGGGACAGGATCTTCTTGACCGAGAGCTCCAAGCTCAAGGAGAAGATATTGCACGCCTCACATGACTCGCCATTATCAGGCCACCAGGGGTTCACCAAGACCTATAGGGCCATCAAAGAGAGGTTCTCATGGAAGGGCCTCAAGGAGGACGTACTCCGACATGTCAGAGAGTGCAGAGTTTGTTGGCGCAACAAGGGGGAGATGAACCATCCGGCAGGGCTACTACAGCCTCTTCCCATACTTGAGGGGAAATGGGAGAGTATTTCGATGGATTTTATCACAGGGTTGCCCACTGTACAGGGCAAGGATTGCATATTTGTAGTCGTTGATCGGCTGACAAAGTATGCACATTTCTTCTCCATATCAGCACGTTACATTGTAGCACAGGTGGCGGAGTTATTTTTCAGGAATGTTTTCAGATTGCATGGTGTAAATTTATGTAGATGATCTATGCTTGATGCAACTTTACTTTTATCAACAACAATCCCATGAATTTACAAGTAAAATGCAGATAGAACATACCAGTAATCCTTTAGAAGACAAGTCAGAAACAGATAAAGGTGATGGTGCGTTACGGCGGTCAACAGGATGCTTCAACCAACAAAGACTTCGCAGTCTGCCAACCCAGCATGTGTCACAACAGTCCTCAAAACAGTCACACGATCAACTTAGAAGTCAACCTCAAAAAAGTTAATGCTACCCAGAAAAGTCAACGCAGGGCAGCGGCACTAAAAGTCAACGCAGCTCAACTTATGGTCAACCTTTGACCTCGGTTTCTGTGCCAAAGAGTACGGCCTCCTTAGATCGAAGTCTCCTCCAAAATTCAGCCCAATCAAACCATGCATTGACCAAAGTCAACGCTGGTCAAACTTTCCCAGAAACCCTAACCGCTGATTTCTGGCTGCAGTGAATTTCGTCCTTCTTGTTGCGGTAAACTTCGACCTTCTTGCTGCGGTAAACTTTGTCCTTCTTGCTCCTTAGATGCTCGTATAAGAGGAGGAGAAGTGAATTGAGATGATTAGAAAAATGCTCCAACGTTGACCCTATAAATACCAATCATGAGAGGTGTGTGACACATCTGCTGGGGGTCAAAACCTTAAGGCCGACATGCACTTAAATTTATTATAAATAATAAATTCAAAATAAATGTTCTGCTCATCAGAATAAAATCAATTTTAGATCGATTTTACACCTCTCTAAAAGAGGAATCCAATACAAATATTGGAATCTTCATCTGAGCATCACAAGATGGAGTTTGGACCTAGTTGTCCAAATTTAACACTCCCTCTCAACTAGGGAGAACTCCATCCTGGTTGATCAGCATAATTGCATCATCTAGCTTAACTTGCTTTGTGGCCTCTGTTTCGCATGTTGGTAAGGTGGAGTCCACAAGACATATAATTTTCCCGGTGCACAGATTCATCCCGGAGGTCAAAAACCTCTACTTCGAATCAAACCCACACCAGCAACCGAAGTTGGTTCATCGCGGTGAAGTCGGGCGGAGGTACGAGACCTCCCACTAGACGATCCCGGATCAGAGTGGTTGGACATGCCATCTGAATAGAGAGGGCGACAATCACGATGCGTCCCAGTGGGTCTTTGCTACTAGTCTCTAGCCTTTCCCATCTCATTGGCCAAATGAGAGGTACTTCCCATGAGCCCTGAACTCAATGGGTAGGATGCATACGAGGCATAGATAATGAGAGGTGAACCAACTCAATAATCACAACGGTGGGGTCCAAGCACACCAACAAGGTTCGGCAAGCCTAGCCTTGTGGTTGCTCATAGCTCCGAGAAGCTGTCCCCAAAGCCCCCCAGAGCTCCCAGAGCTCATCGTCCAACGGGACCCACATCATAGGGTCGTTCCACGATACCAAGATTCTCACGGAAGGTTAGGAACTTGACCTTCCCCAGGGGCTTAGTGAGAATATCCGCGACCTGCTCATCAGTTCCTATATGATCGAGCCTTACGGCGCCTCGCTGTACCATATCTCGGATGAAATGATACCTGATATCAATATGCTTGGATCGGTCGTGGAACACAAGATTCTCGGTCAAGCGAATCCCACTCTGGTTATCACAGAGTATCACGGTGGTATCTAGCACATGTCCAAATAGCTCACTAAAGAGCTTTCGCAACCAAACTGCTTCACAACAGGCCATACTTGCTGCAATATATTCGGCCTCTACGGTGCTCAAAGCCACCGACTTCTGCTTCCTGCTCATCCATGAAATCGAAGCAAAACCAAGATTGAAGCAGCATCCCGATGTGCTCTTACGATCCACCACACTGCCAGCCCAATCGGCATCAGTATATCCACGGAGTGTCACACTCCCGGCAGTGTATCTCAGCCCATGGTTTATCATGCCCCGAAGATATCTCAGAAGATTCTTGGCACCAACCCAGTGAAAGTGATGAGGCTCAACCATCTGTTGACTCAAAGTGTTCACTGCAAAACATATATCTGGACGGGTGTTCACTAAGAACATCAGAGCCCCTACGAGTTGATGATACTCAGTAGGATTGGCCAATACAGGCCCAGCAGCGCTTCCACTCAACTTCTTGAAGTTGAGTTTCATTGGTGTCAACACGGACTTGCAGTCCACCATACCAAATCTTTCCAGAAGTTTCACAATGTATTTTTCTTGACAAAGGAAAATCTCGGCAGGTCTCTGCCAGACCTCTAGGCCTAGGAAGTAGTGCATCAGTCCTAGGCCCTCTATCTCGAACTCAGCAACGAGCTCCCTCTTGCATTGATGAATAAGAGGGTCAGCACCTGTCAGGAAGAGGTCTTCCACATACAGCACCAGAATGAGAGGCTTCCCCTGGACAACCTTGAAGTAAAGGTTCGGATCAGCATTACTTCAAGTGAAGCCCAGCTTCATCAAGTAGCTATCTATCCTCTCGTACCAAGCTCTGGGTGCTTGTTTCAACCCATAGAGGGCTTTCTTCAACCTGCAGACATGGGTGTCCCAATCCTGGACTTCAAACCCCAAAGGTTGTTCTACATACACCTCTTCATTTATTGCACTATGCAGAAAAGCGGTCTTGACATCCATCTGATGAAGCCTCCATCCTTGCGTAGCAACAAGGGCTATGATTAATCGAATGGTGGTATATCGTGCCACAGGTGCAAATATGTCATCATAGTTTATTCCTTCCTTTTGAGAGAAGCCACGGGCAACAAATCTTGCCTTGAACATTTCAGCACTTCCATCAGATCCATGCTTGATCTTGTAGAGCCATTTTGCAGTGACAACTGATTTGTCCTTCGGTCTTGGAACCACATCCCAGACATCATTCTTCATTATGGACTCATATTCTTCGTACATAGCATCCTTCCAGACTTGATGCTTTATGGCTTCCTCAAAAGATCCAGGTTCAAATTGTACAATAGTACTCATGGCAGCCAGATACCATTGGTATCTACACGGCTTCTTGCTTTCTCGGAATGTCCCCCTCAGGGCAGCATGTCCCTCAGCATCTTCGAGAGTGTCCCCGAGCCATGATGGTCTCTTTCTCAGTGAAGGAGATGGATCAATTGGGTCCATTAGTCCTTCAACATCAGGCATTGTCTCATCCTGCGGTTCTTCTTGATTTCCAGGCCTTGCTTCATGATTTTCCTCAGATCTCAAAAGATCTACTACTTTCTTTAGGGAAGCATCTTCGTCAAAAGTGACATCATGGCATATCTCTACTTCCCTTTGACCAGGTACATAGACTCTATAGGCCTTAGAAGTTTCGTTGTAGCCCACAAATATTACTTTCTTCCCAGAAGCATCCAGCTTACTTCTCTTTTCTTTTGGCACATGAAAATAAACAAGACATCCAAAAACTCTAAAATGTGAGACGTCAAGTTTCTTACCAGTGAAAACCTCTTCGAGAGTTTTGGAGTCCAGAGCAGAATGAGGGCATCGATTTTGAATGTATACAGCAATATTCGCAACTTCTCCCCACAAAAACTTCGGTAGACCCTGGTCACATAGCATGGCACAGGCAGCTTCCACAATAGTCCTATTCTTGCGTTCAGCAACACCATTCTGCTCAGGAGTATATGCAGTGGTAGTCTCCCTCTTAATGCCAGCTTCTCTGCAAAAGTCTTTGAACTCATTTGACTCATATTCAGTGCCATTGTCAGTCCTCAAAATCTTGGTCTTCTTTCCGGTCATATTTTCCACCAAGGCTTTGAATGTACGGAACCACATAAAAGCCTCATCCTTCTTCATCAAGAAGTATATCCGAGGTTTTGCGGGAGAAGTCATCGGTGAATGTCATATGGTAAGAACGTCCCCGGGATGTTACGGGTAACATACCAGTAGATCGGGAGAAGAACCGGAGTTGCAAAATATCGGATGTCTTTGTGACACTTGTGGGGAAAGGTCCCCTTGTATGCTTTCCTTCGGCACAACCCTTACATACACCTTCATGATTATTTCCAAAATCGGGCATCCCTGTCACCACCTTCCTTGCTTCGGGAAGGGCCTTGTAATGAAGGTGTCCAAACCTCCAGTGCCATAGTTCAGTTTGTTGAATAGTATCACATGTCATAGCTCCCAGTGGACTTCCTCCAACCTGGTAGAGTGTTCCAACTCTAAAACCAATCACGATAGGTTCCTTGAGATTCTTCTTCCACATGCGCACCTTTCCATCAGTGAATGCCACGTTGAAACCTTTGTCTTCCATGGCTAATATAGACACAAGGCTCTTCTTCAATTTTGGTACATAGAGTACATTCTGCAAATGTAGGACTTGTCCTTGAGACAAGTGGAGGGTCACAGTCCCTGTCCCTTTCACAGGATATGTGGCATTATCTCCAAGGATAATTTCCATATTAGTATCCTTCTCACCCATGTCAGAAAGTGCTTCCTTAAACCCAGTGATGTGTCTTGAGGCACCACTATCTATCAGCCAAACATCCATAGTGTCAGGCGGGGATGCAGCAGAGAGGGCAGATACAAGAATGTATTCATTTCTTTTATCAACAACATTTGACTCCTCATACCTGGAGTTTCTAGACCTTTTGAAAGGTTGATTGTTTCCACCAGAGGGAGCCTTCCTCTTTCCTTTGGACTTGTTGTTTCTTTGATTTCCATTCCTTCGGTTGTTGTTGTCATCACTATCGGGAGAATCCTTCTTGAAAGGACATTCTCTAGCATGATGACCTGGCCTATGACAAGTGAAACACTTGCCCTTCTTTCCTTGGGCCCCTGCTCTTCCTTTGTTCCTTGAACCACCAGAGTTCTTCTTTCTAGAATGAGCAGCATAGGCAGCATTTCTATCATTTTCGTATTCCTTCATTCTTGTCTCTTCTTGCATGCATCTTGACAGTAGCTCGTCAAAGTTAGGAATTGTATTATTATTGAGAACGGTAGTGTTGAATACTTGCCATTCATATGGGAGCCCTCCAAGTGCGGTAAGTACCATCTCACGATCAGCTATTGTCTCCCCAATAGCCAGCAGATTGTTCCTGATCTCGGTCAGTTTCAGAAAGTATGTTTGGACAGACTTATCTGTGCCTTTCTTCAGATTCTTCAATTGATTCTTGAAGAATAGCACCTAGTTTGCATTGTTTACTTTGAACATTTGTATCAGCTTATCATACATCTCTTTGGATGTGCCTAGATCAGATATGTAGGCAACCAGACTTTTATGTATGGATTCCCTAATCATTAGCTTTGCTTTGATCCCCCCCTTCTTATACTTGGTTTTGGCAGCAGCAGTAGTAGTGGATGGAGGTTCTTGTATCTTACCCACTACATAGTCCATGAGATCATGGTCTTCTAATTTGAGATCTAATATCATCTTCCAAGCATGGAAGTCATCCCTTCCAATCAGCTTGTCATCCTCCTTGAAGCCATAACTTGTGGCACCCATTTTTCTCTTTTGGTGATTGCTATAAGTTAGGGCTTGTCTTCACCTCACCTCTGATACCACGTAAATTTATGTAGATGTTCTATGCTTGATGCAACTTTACTTTTATCAACAGCAATCCCATGAATTTACAAGTAAAATGCAGATAGAACATACCAGTGATCCTTTAGAAGACAAATCAAAAACAGATAAAGGTGATGGTGCGTTACGGTGGTCAACAGGATGCTTCAACCAACAAAGACTTCAAGGTCAGCCAACCCAGCATGTGTCACAACAGTCCTCAAAACAGTCACATGGTCAACTCAGAAAAGTCAACACAGGGCAGCAGCACTAAAAGTCAACGCAGCTCAACTTATGGTCAACCTTTGACCTCGATTTCTATGTCAAAGAGTACGGCCTCCTTAGATCGAAGTCTCCTCCAAAATTCAGCCCAATCGGACCATGCGTTGACCAAAGTCAACGCTGGTCAAACTTTCCCAGAAACCCTAACCGCAGATTTCTGGCTATAGTGAATTTCGTCCTTCTTGCTGCGGTAAACTTCGACCTTCTTGCTACGGTAAACTCCGTCCTTCTTGCTCCTTAGATGCTCGTATAAGGGGAGGAGAAGTGAATTGAGATGATTGGAAAAATGCTCCAACGTTGACCCTCTAAATACCAATCATGAGAGGTGTGTGACACATTTGCTGGGGGTAAAAACCTTAAGGCCGACCTGCACTTAAATTTATTATAAATAATAAATTCAAAATAAATGTTCTACTCATCAGATTAAAATCAATTTTAGATTGATTTTACACCTCTCTGAAAGAGCAATCCAATACAAATATTGGAATCTTCATCTAAGCATCACAATATGGAGTTTGGACCTAGTTGTCCAAATTTAACACATGGTCTCCCAAAGACCATTTTTAGTGACAAGGATAGTCGCTTCATGGGCGGGTTTTGGCAGGAACTTTTCCGTTTGGTGGGCACTGAGTTGACCCCGAGTACTAGTTACCACCCACAGACGGAGATAGTGAACAAGTGGTTGGAAGGCTACTTGCGAAACTATGTCAGCAGGCAGCAAAAGACATGGTTACGATGGTTGCACTTGGGGGAGTACTATTATAACACCACTCACCATATGTCTACCGGTATGTCACCATTTTATGCTTTATATGGATATTATGCTTTATCTTTTGCCGACGTGATGTTTGGTGCTAGCAAGGCCCCTAGGGCCAAGGATTGGATCCAAGAGAGTTAAGATATACTCCGAGCTCTTAAGGATAACATAGTTATAGCACAGAACCAGCAGAAGCTGTATGCCAACAGGGGACAGGTTGAGAGGCGGTTCGAGGTAGGAGACTTGGTCTACCTATGATTGCAGCCATATCGGCAATCCACGCTGAAGCAGAAGGGGGCTGAGAAGCTCAAGCCCGTTTTTATGAGCCATACAGGGTGATACACAGGATTGGAGAGGTTGCATATGAGTTGGAGCTGCCCACGGGTAGCAAGATTCATAACATTTTCCATGTATCGTGCCTGAAGAGGGCACTGGGACAGCAGGTGACGGCAACTGAGGAGCTCCCACCCACAGATGATGAGGGGCATTTGGTACTACATTCGGAGGCCATTATTGACACTAGGGAGAGGCAGCTGTGGAGTAGGACAGTCAGAGAGTACTTGGTGAGATGGAGGAATCTACTGGATGAGGATGCCACTTGGGAGAGTGAAAAGATTTTACAGCATCCATCATTGCAGTTGCTTGAGGACAAGCAACGTTTTGCCGGCGAGGACTGTAATATTCCCAATTAGCAATAGCTAATTGGAAATATTAATTTTTGACTACTTTACTTTAATAAAGTTAAGTTAGAAATAAAGTGGGTGAAGAGGGTCACTTAACTCACACTTAGGATAAAAACATTTCCTAAAGTCACTTGGGAGACATTATTATTGGGCAGCGTGGGGCCTAGAGGTCAAAGTGGCAGCGTGGGGAAATGACAGCGTGGGCAGCGTGGGCCCAAGCCAGCGCAGAGCTAGAGGGATAGCGTGGCTCAAGGAGACATCGCAGTTGATGGTGGGGCCAAAGTGCGAGCAAGGCTCTCCAAGAATAAAAAGGGAGAGGGTCTCCTCATTTGGATCATTCTGATTATGCATCTATGTTATTTGTCTTTTGACATTGAGCACGCTTTTGTTGTTGAGCAAAGTCTGCACGTACTATTCAATACATCGGTTGTCTCCGTGCAGAGATCCCAACCTCAGCCCCGGGGGACTTCGAGTGCCTGCTCGGGTGAGGAGTTTCATCCTTGTTTTGCAGGAGAGAGTTGCAGCAACCACAGTTGAGAGCATTCACTAGAAGAGACAATGCAGTCAGTGAGAGGGAGGACGCAATCATGGAAGGAGGTGATTCTGGATTGAGGTTCTATCAGGGGATTCAACTCGGAAGAGTTGGAAAGGGGTCAGCCCTTCCCTATTCCATCATTTTGGTAGAGTTGGAGTCCATCATTTACAGCAGATCATTCAGGGCCAGCGTTCATCATTGGGACAGTGTGGTGTCTCAAGGGAGGTCATTTCGGGAGGTCAGCGATTTCCAAAAAGCTCTCTGGGCTTTTCTGGGTATTGGGTGGAGTAGCCATTCCCAAAGTTTCTCAATTTTCTGAGGTGGGGAGCAGCCCCAAATAGTCATTTCATTCCAGCAGTAGCATCAGCACAGCAGCACCACCAGCAGCACTGGAGATTATGCAGTCATTGAGGGAGCAGCCATTCTGGAATATATTCTGAGGATATTTTTACGCTTGCCTAGTGCAATCCAAGGTGCTATCATTCTGACCACCTTTGTACTCATTTCATCTTTCAGTAATAAAATGGCTCAGCATTCTCCATATTGTCTATTGTTCATGTGATGTCTCTCTAGTTGTTGTAGTTCTTTGTTTATGCGTTTTATTTTGCTGTTTATTTCTATTCGGAATATTACAGTTGCTGATGTCTTAAAACTCAATCACCGTCATTTACATCTCCAGATTACAAGGTACTGTTTTCATAATTAACTATTTCGTTAATATAAGCAGGTGCTCAACAGGCTTTGCATTCGATTGATAAGCAAGAATCATAACAAACCAGCAATCTGGTGAAAACATAAAGGTGCACTGCAAACTATTCTCTTTCATAAAGTCGCTGAAAGCACTGATCTTCGATGGATCTTATGAACCTGATAGGTGGGCCACTAATAAAACGGAGAGGGCACTGCAGTAAAATTCAGTCCATCCATGGCACTCATCTCAAATGTTGCTGGCAAAGCTGACACTAATTGTAAACCTCGCAGCTAAAAAGGGAAAATTTATGACTAAATATTCAACAACTACAGACACATTAAGTGCAAGAAATCCTTCTGCCTTTGAGAAAAGCATACATTTTAGACCACCTTTAACATCATCAAAATAGCAAATCAATCTCAGAGATGTTGACAAATTTCCTCTGGAAACAAATGTTCAACTAATTAAGCACGCCGTTAAGTACCGAACTTGGTAAGATCCAAGAAAGCACGTTCATTGGACAGTAGAGAAAAACTAATCTTGAACTAAGACCTAGAGTGCATTCTAATAGCTAGGTCTGTTGAGCTGCGGTCTAGAGGCAGGTTGAACTGTGTTCTGGCTGCAAGTTGAAGATCTTCCAGTGATGATGACCCAGGTTCCAAAACTGGCAGGGTCACTCCCCGTAATAACACAGTTGGCTAAAGTCTTTCCAAGGTCTGGGTAATGGCTCTGTTAATGCCAAATGGCGGTTCCTCTACAACAAGAAGAAAAGAAAGGTGTGTTCTCACTGCTGCTAATTCTAACTACTGCTAATGTTAAATTGAACTCTTCCAATACTGCATAAATGATAAAAACCTTTTCATTGGGGTTTTTTATTTTTGTTTTGTGTCGATGACTGATAACAACGCACTTGGTACGCATGTCCTCTGTATGGTTTGGGAGGTACATATTGGCAATTTTGCGCAGCAATAAATAGCAAAGATATATTTAGGGTGGATTCTCACTCTTTGCTATGTCATACCATCTTTAATAACGCTGCAACAAGAAAAAAACGCAATGGCTGACATGAGGTAGATTTTAGTACCATTTATCTCGGTCTAAATTTGATCAAGTTAAAAGATATTTCAGTATCAGTGCTCAGGATAATAAGCTATTTGATACAGTATTCCCACTACAGGCCTCAAAATAACCAGCGATTGAAATTTACACAAAACAAAAGGAATATGAAGTAAACTAAGCCCTTTTAGCTCACAGATAATTTATGAATTGAATGGCATTGGGTTCAGATAGCTTATGCATATAAAGCCATAAATTCTCTGAATTTAGCACTCGTTGAATTACCCGTAGAAACTGATTCATCAGGGGATCCTTCGGAAACACCAGACTGTGTCTTAGATGTTGCAGCAGGTGGGCTTACAATCCTCTTGAGGCTGCAAGAATTTGTGCATGGAAGAAAGGACCCAACTGAAGATATTCTCATATTCTTGACAGAGCATGTATTGTAGCCGTTGGCCTTGACACTTATCGATATATCCAGGGCTGCAGAAGTTGGATGCCTGAGTTTTAATGCCATGATTTTCTGCAATTTCTCAATTGGATTACAATAGTATTCAATCAATGGTTCTTACTTTATGTTGTCGGGGTCAGTGTGTGATCCACAAGCAACATGAGGTTTGGATTTGTTTTGGACCTACTGTGGCCACCTATCGTACAAAGGAACGCTGGAGGTGCCCAGAGGTGGTAATTCTACCAAGAGGTGCAAAGAACATAAAAAAGAAGAGTAGGATGGTTGAAAGCAATAATCAAGTGAAATATAAGTATAATGAAATGTAATTGAGTTTTTATATATATATTTTTTTTAATGAATAGAATAGAATTTAAATTTAAGAAGAAAATTGCACTAAAATAAATGTTAAAAAACAATCACAATTTGAGTTTCTATATATCTTTTAACGAACATAGCAGGAAGCTAAATTTAAGAAACAAGTTGCACTAACATAATTGTTCTAGAACATTGGCAATCCTGGCTCCCACAAAGTGCATAACAAAGAAGTTCAATTTCATCAACACTGGGGAGAAATGACTTCTACTAGTAAATTATTGTGAAGATTATAAAAAATTGGATTACACATAAAATTGTTGTACAAGTACTTGTGAAAAGCTTTGTGATTGGAACATGTCAACAATCAACAACTTTAAAGATTTAAAACCTTGTCCACCCAATCTTTGATGCAAATTAGGGAAGAAAATTTGTTTTTCCTTTACCAAAAAGATTATAATGCTAGATTATGTGAAGCCAAAATTACATCAAGTTAATTATAAAGATCAATATTGGAAACACTCATGTGCTAAATCCTTTTTCTTTTTCTTTTTTTGGTAAATGCTTGTTGGCACAAGGGTTCTAGTGGCCAATGAAAGCACAACTCGTATCAAAGGGTACACTAGAAAGGTTTATCCATTTTGGCATTTGGTGTATGAAAATTTACATAAAATTTGAAATTTGTTGCATGATCCACATATTGGATAGACATTTAAATATATTTGACATTTTAAATTTTTGAAGATTAATAAGATAATAATTGAAATTTATTTAGATAGGTAAAATTAAAAATAATTATGTTATAATTTAATAATAATTTTGATGTTAAATCTAAGACTTTTGTGATCCATAACGTAGATGAATGTCTTTTCGATTAATTACATAATTAAGATTTGGCTAATTCTTCTATTTATTTTTATAAAAAAAATTACCCTCCCTAATCCTTATTATATTTTATGATTATATAAAATTTCTTAACCCCTTTTCAATAAAATCTTTAATTTAATTAATTAATTTTAATTCTTAACTAACTTTCTAATGGCTAGTTCTTAACATCTAGTCTTAACAGCTAGTTCTTAATGACGAGTTCATAACAACTATTTCCAGGCAATGATGCACCTCCATTATTTATTCATCAACATCAATTTGTTTCTCCACCTTGTCCTCAAGATGAACCATATTAATTGGTTCTAAACGTCGACCAAATCCTAAAATACATTAAAAACATTCATCTAAATACTTTAAATATTATAATTTAATAGTTAATAATTTGAATATTATTTATTACGATTTAAATTTTAAAACAAGAATAAAATTTCAATTAAAATAATTAATACTTATATTGTAATAACAATTCAACCATTGTTAATTTAATTTTTATAATAAAAATACAACTTCAATTAAAATAATTAATAGTTATGTTATAAAAACAATTCAATCATTTATTAATCGTTAATAATTTAGTAAAGTTCGAATAATAATATAATATAATAAATGATAACTCATATTTTTTTATAAATTTAGCATCACAAAATCAAATCTTCAATTCATATATTATTTTATATAAGTAGATACAAACTCAAACGATAAATGCGAGACAAAGTAAAAATAGAAACAAAATGAATAATTAAATATATATATATATATATATATATATATATATATATATATATATATATAATGAACTTCGATTAATAAATGCTTCATGTTACTAGAACTTTTATCTGTAATCACACCTCGTAATTAAGTTTATATCCATGATATCATTTTGTTTTATTTGTGTCATTTGTGTTAAATAATTGGTTGTAACTTGGGGTAGGTAGTTGTTTGCTATAAGTCACACAAAATACCTCCTCTAATGAATTATCAACCTCATCATTGGGTTAGACTGCATTGTATAATAACCATAACATGACAGCTTCCTAGGCCATACAAAGTTTTTACTAATTTCCTAGTATGTGGTAACAATCAAAAGATCATATTAGCCTCTAGTTTATTAGCGAAAGAGGTGTCCTCTAGTCTATTAGCAAAAGAGGTGTCTACTCCTACTAGGTTGAGAGAGCCACCTTATGAGTCATGATGCTTCTCGTCAGTTGGGCGTTGTTTTGACACCTCATTCTCTTTTGCACTGTCAAAGTCCCTGACTCGAGACTATTTTTAAGCCAATAAAATTTATGCATAAACTTAACTCATAACTCATGTCTTGAATATGGTGGCTTGCCTACTAACAAGATTCTCTCTTTCAAATACGAGACCATTGGAAACTGTGGCAGCCATGTGTTCTTTGGGTTCAAACATGGAGAGTGAGGCGTTGCATGGAAAGCATTTGTTGCTCTCTTTTTTGTCTTCATGTTGTGTTCCTCAGACACATTCATTTTCTTCCTTGACGCAAAATGGAAAGGACGATGATTCTCTCTCTCAATACATGTATGAAAATTTCACTCGCATTTTGTTGTCAAGATAAATCCCCTCTATGGAAAAAGGTGATCTCTCTAGCCCTAGAGTGGGTCTAGCAACACAAGATTATTTTTAATGCAAAGCTTTCTTAACTAATGTTTACAATGCAATGAGGAAATAGACATAAATACATTTTTCCAAACGCTATACTTGGATCCGTTGATGGTGACCTCGATCCACAATCCTCATAAGCCTGTTTTCTTCTACTGATGGCACGCAAATACCTGCGAATGATCAAGAGACAACAACAAACATGATACAATACATAATAAACGTAAACACTAGCTATCTAGCAGATCAAGGAGTACCAAAAAATTTGCATAAACATGTAGAAAAATATAGAAAGAAAACATCAGATGTAATTATTGATAAATTAAAAAATGATAGCTTACAACCCAGGCCTTGATGTTGGAGGTGTCCTCAGTGAAAATCTGAGTCCTTCACCGAAACTCAAAAATCTTTCCTTCTCCCTAGCACTTAGGCTTTATCATGATGCTAGCATGTAAAGGGATGAGAGTTCAAATGAGCCTTGCAATGATCAACCAAGCTCTAAACTTGGGGGAATGATGAATGTGAATTTATAGGAAGGGAGAAGAGGTTGGGAGCCCATGAAAGGAAGAGGAAGGTCCACTTTCTCAGGGATGATCCCCCATGGATGAGATCAAGGCTCTAAAATGAGAGAGCTCGACCTTATCACCATTGTTCAACAACCAACTCACCACCCTTGAGCTTCTAGAGGTTGAAGCTTCTCCTCCATTTGAGGAAGCACTGCCAAAAAGGGGATCAGTGTGGTTTTCCAAGAAATTAGAGTGTTGACAGCACTGGGCCAGAACTGTGAAAAGTAAATTAGTGCAGTCATGGCACTAGGAAGGGCGTTGACCAAGGAAACTAGGAATTTGACCAAGTTTCTTCAGGAATCTTCCAAGGAAATCTTCTTTGGATCTTCAAGGGGATATGTTAACATATTTATTGATGGTAGAAACATTGCACAGTATTTATCACGAGGCATTTTAGGATCAGGGATGGGAAAATGAGCATGGTGACAAATCATTGTGTAACAGATGTCCCCTAAAGCATGAAGGCATAATAGGGAGTGATGGATGAAATGCTTTATGAACCAAGGCAAAGAACGCATAACACCTCCTGAAAACCTGCCAAATCAAACATTTTACAATATATGACATCTCTACTATGAATATGCCTAACCACATAATGCTACACTAGGCATGAAATAACACATGAACCCACGAAATGGTCACAACCATCCATCTAAAGAGATCATATAAATGGATTTGCAGTATGGACGCAACCATCTGTATAGATAGGATCATGTATACAACCATGAATACTCAATAACTCCCTGCAGCCTAGATCAAAATCAGATGTGACCTAATGTATTCACTGCGATCTCAATCAACCCAATGTACGAATCTAGCCATGTGAATAAATGTGTTGGTGTCGAACATGGTAGAAACCACCTGATTATCGGTTAATGATGAAAACTGTTAACATGCACGAGAGAGACTACCAATAATGACGATGGACCTCAAGGTACAACAACACAATATACAAGTGTGAATGAATTTATTGAAGTCAAACACTTGCAAAATCATTCGATCGAAGGCCAATGATGTGAACCTATCGTCAAACACGAAGAAATTTCCATTGAGGCATGAAAGCTCCAAGGTATTGAAAAGAATTTTCTAAATCACCTTCCCAGATAATGAGTTGAAGTCAACATGAAGTGATTCATCAAAGGAGGGCCATGATGATTCCCACATCATCGACACGAAACAACAGATATCTTAAGATGATAGGAGTGATTCGGGATTGTAACAAAGGAGGTCATATAAGTAAAGGATGTTTGACAAAAAGGACTACTCTTGGAACATATTGGCGACACGACTCCGGAGTGTGGCAGCATTTGAGTCAAATAGGATTAGAGGTCATGTTGACAAAATTTGGTAATCAAATGAGAGGAAAATGGATTTCCCAAACCCGTGGAGGAAAAGTGACAAATGTAGGATGTCCCCAACCCGACATGAACTACAGATGAGTGTCATGTTCAAGAGCGAAAATATGCCCAAAATACACAATGGATGTTCACTTTCAATTTTCCCTCGTTATTGCTAACGAGAACATTTTTATTTTTAATAGCCAACATGAAGATGATAGCATATGTTGAGTGTGAAATTTCATTCTTCAAATGAATCCATCCTCCTAAGTTTAAGGAGCCCTAGGAAGGAGGAACTCAGTCTCGTCATTGTTGAGCAGGTAAATCCCCTCTACGGATAGAGGTGATCCCTCTAGCCCTAGGGTGGGTCTAGCAACTACAAGAACATAATAACATCTACCTTCCTAGATTGTAAATGAAATTAAGAGCAAGGAAAATGACCTACCTTGTTCTGATGCTATGTTGTCGTCTTCCGTCGAAGCTTCTTGATGCGTCGCTCTTCTCAAGCTCAATACAAGTTGCTACCAACGTTCGATTATATGTACAGATAATCAAGACACCACGAAAAGCGTAAAATCATGACAAACATAAAACAATTACAACTTATCTAACTGATCAAGGAATGCTATAAATCTCATTATAAATGTAAAAAAGAGTGGAAGATAAACATCAGTTGCATTTTATTATGGTAAAGACAAGGGGAGTTTACAACCAAGCCTTGATGTTGAGGCTCTCCTTCGACAGGTCTGTGTCCAAGCATGTTTGTGACACCCTCATACAAAAAGGTTGAATATCTCACTATGTTCCTAACACACAAAAACAATCACACTCTTCTATATTCTCCTGGAGCTATAATTGCTTCTCCTCTCTATGATTTCCACTTCTAACCAGCAAGCTCTAACTAACTCTAACTAAGGCAGAAAAGGTGAAAGAGGTCTCCTTATATAACAATGGAGGAGGAGGATATGGGTCCTCAAATAATGGGAAAAGAGTTTATCCTTTGGAGTAGTTCCTATTTCTTGAGAACAAGAAGCCCAAAGGGGAATTCCTCGGCCATATCCTCAAAACAAACTTCCAGCTCGCCACTCGCGAAGCTTCTAGTTGTGGAAACTTCGTTTCTATTTTAAAAACTTTCTAAGAGAGGATCGACACGGGTCTAACATTAAGACAAAGCATCGATCGGCACAAGTCTCAGTGTAAATCTCTGCTATCGGTGTGGGTCATACACTCAGAGAAAGCGTTGGCCTTGAAAACTAGGTCTTTATAGAGATCTTCTAGAAAATTTGTATAGGGAGATGATTTGGCAGACAAAGTGTGGTTCAGGGGTATGTATTCCATGCTTGGAAAGTACACAAGGGTCACTATATGGGTCCTCCAGGATCAAGGAACGGGGAGTACAGGGACAGTGACAAATTGATGTGTAACAGATGCCCCCTAAAGTATGAAGTCCAAACAAGAGTGAGGGGTGAAATGCTTTATGAATACGTGTAAGGAACCAGACACTGTCGTCAGGAGACTTGCAAATAAAACATAGATGCGTATACATAACTAGAATCTTTGATGAAAATACATGAATCCATGGCATAGGCACAACTATCTGTAAAAGAGACCATGGTTTGGTCGCAGCCATCCATCTGAGAAGGATCACATATAGACTCATGGTATGGTCGCAACTATCCATCAGAAAGAAACATATATCCAATCATGGACAAATCATATCGCCTCTCAACATGGACTCTAGAGAATAAAATCCAGGGTCTTGCGCTCCTTCACGACCCGATAAAGTACAATTTCAAGCATGCGAATAAATGAGCTGAAGTCAAACATGCAAGAAAGTCACCTGATTACCAGCCAATGATGAAAGTTGTTAACAGGTGCGAGAGAAACCACCAATAATACTAATGGCTCTCAAGGTACAACTAGCACAATCCGCGGAATGTGAACAGTGAGCTAGAGTCGAACACCAGCGAAATCACTCGATTGAAGGCCAATGATGAGGACCTGTCGTTGAATGCGAAGAACTTTCCATTACGACATGCAAGCTCTAAGGTACCATAAAGGAGTATCTAGATCGACTTCTCAGATAATGAGCTGAAGTTAACAGGAAGCGATCCATTGAAGGAGGGTCATAATGAATCCCACATAATCGACACGAAACAGAGAATATAAAATGAGTGTTAACCAAGATTGAAACAGAGGATCAAGGAATGTACACATTGTAAAAGGATCTTCTCTTGAACATATCGGAAACATGACTCTGGAATTTGGCAGCATTTGACTCAAATAGGATCAGAGGTCATGTTGAAAAGATTGGTAATCAAATAAGAGGCAAATGAATTTCCCAAACTCATGGAGGCAAAGTGACACATTGAAGATATCCCAACCCGACAGGAATTGCAGACAAGTTTCATGTTCAAGAGTAACATATTGCCGACACAACTGATGAATAACTTCCATTTCCCCCCACCATTTATGGCGAGTACCTCTTTATTTTTACACAAGTTTGAAGAGGATAGCATATGCTTGTCATATAAGTTTTTCCTTTAGAAAAATCCATTCTAGTACATTTTACGAGCCCTAAGAAGGAGGAACTCAATAATCGTCATGATGACAGATCCAATGTCGTAAAAGTTTAACAAGCCCGACAAAGGTGAAACTCGACATATTTTCATATTTAGAGAGTTTGAAAAGAGGAGAAAAGAAAAATCCAGTTGGCCCTTTTCATAAATATTCCCTCATACCCAAAAAGGTAGAAAACAAAATATGAGAGAACCTCTTAGTCGTGATTGGCTAAGGTATTCCTTTTTCGTAAATAGTTTATCCCAGCCTGAAAAATGGGTAAACGTATATTGGGTAAATGACGTCAGCCTTTAACGAGTTCAAAACAACAAGAGTCTCGGCAATCTTTTCAATTTTCAAGAGTTAGAAAAGATCTGAAAGTTGACTCCTCCTGGAGGAATGAGTGGCTTTAAGGGTAGCAACTGGTTCCGGTGATGTTGGAACTGCTTAGAAAAAGTAAAGGTCAAGAGGCTAGCTAACAAGTCCACTCATTGCAGTGGTTCCTTAGGAATGGGTAAAACAATAAAGTGAAGGTATATTATCGACTGAGAAGATGGTAACAATGGAATGAGAAAACCAAGGCTCATCTGGCAAAATAGGGTGATAAAATGGCAATAACGAGAGGTAAAATAAGAATGGTTTCATTTTTACACAAGCTTGAAATCAGGAAACTCTGCTTGAAGTTGGTTTCATTTTTACGCAAGATTGAAACAAAGATAAACTATGTTTAAAAAAATATTTGCATGCCCCCAGCATGGTGACTCAATTCAAGGTACATGCCCCCCATGTAGAAAATTATATACATTAAGCATGCATATGTCCTAGATTCCCCTGATCTCACAATATTTAACTTCTTGCAAAATACAGATTCATTCCACTATTAATCTTTTGCAGAAAATAAGTTGCACACATATGTGAAGCATAAATAAAAATAATCGCACATAACACGGTTGTTTAATAGGAAAGCCTGAAGCTGAAAACCCCAACTATCATATATTATGTATCATGGAGATCATATGAAAATCTCATATAAAGCCTAGTACATCAAGCTCTTAGTACAATCAATCGTCACACACTAATCAGGAAAAATCTGCAAATTCATGCACCGATCTTTGCCCCCTGCTAGCCTGCCTCCACTGCGCAATCTCTGTTGAATAATAGCTCTAAATGAATTCAAATTACCCTTGCCTTGACTGCGCAATCCTCATTGGCAACTCCAATGTGTGTGTGATGCAATCAATGCATCATTATATTCACAACAAATAGTCCATCTTGCCCTTTCACCTATCTCTCCACTAGGTCTCTACTGGAAGTGCCATGCACTGTAGTTAACTGTTGTATTGTTCAGTTGATTAATGAGTTATTATTTGTGAATTAATTAACTAATTAATTCACTCCACTCTCACTAGTGTATCATTCAGTTAGACTAGATACAACTAGCTCAATTGAGTCTAATTGAGTTAAACTGAATACAACTCCATAAACTACTCTTCCAACTCTGTCATAACTTTGTCACTTCAGTTCTAACTGAGTCCTCCATGCATGAACTCCAGTAAACCCTTAGGAATTGCGTAATTCCTTCAGCCCACTGATTTTCAAATCTGTGCACTGAACTTAAGTGCTCCAAGATAATAAGTTGTTGTTTAGAGTCTGATTATTATTAAGAGCTAATAACAATCGACATGCATCTATTTTTAGATCGACGATCTATAAATAGACTTTTCCTAATATTCTAAAAATAGAATTTCATCTATTTTTCCAACTTGATCAACCATCCACAAATAGCATCCTGCAACTTCTGAAATATGATCACCATGTCTAAAAATAGACTTGTGCCAAAAATAGCCTGCGGGCCCACTTAGTGAAGGCGACTCTTTTCACTAAGCTCATCATCTTGTTGAATCTCAACACTCCCTCTCAACAAGATAGGGATTATATTTCACCCCGATCCTGCCTCTATGGTATTCGAATTTTCTCCTGGTGAGTGCCTTCGTCAGAATATCTGCATCCTGATCTTCCGTAGGAATGTACTGAAGCAACATGATCTTTCGCTGCACACAATCTCTGATATGATGATACTGGATATCAATATGTTTAGATATATTATGAAACACAGGATTAACCGCGAGTTTAATACAACTCTGATTATCACAATATATCACTGTGGGATCTAAATGTGAACCATTCAAACCAATCATGATCTTCCTCATCTAGATAGCCTCACATGTAGCTTGACTTGCTACCATGTATTCTGCTTCCGCTAAACTGAGTGCCACGGATCTTTGTTTCCTGTTGTACCAAGAAAATATTGTAGATCCGATACTGAAAATCAATCCTGATGTGCTCTTTCTGTCTGTTGGGCTTCCTGCCCAATCTGCATCCATGAAGCCATGCAACTTCACTTCATCCATCTGTTTGTACCATAAATGATGCTCAGATGTGCCCTTGAGATATATCAAGACATGCTTGCTTGCCTTCCAAAAGATCTTGGTAGGCTTAACCATCGCTTATGAAAGTTAGTTCACCGCATAGCATATGTCCGGTCTTGTATTGACTAAATACATGAGCGAACCCACCAACTGTCGATAAACAGTGGCATTCACTACCTCTACCGATGTAGCATCCTCTTTCTTCCAATTTACTAGAAGAGGAGTGTCGATAGGCTTGCAGCCTTGCATGTGAAACTTCTCCAGTATCTCCTAGGCATACTTGCCTTAAGACACAAACAGTTCACCTTCCCGCTGCCTATTTCCAATCCAAGGAAATAATGAAGGAGGCCCAAATCCTTCATCTCAAACTCCTTTGCAAGATCTGCCTTAAATTTTTGGAACTCCTACATTCTGTGCCGCATCAAGCTTCAGTCTCTCAGCTTCTTTGGTATGCTTTCTGCCTTGTCTGATGTTTGGTTCTACATGAGTGGACTCCTCCGCTCCATGAATCTCCTCCTGTGGCTGATCCACATCTAGAGGCTCATATTTGGGAACAAGAAGTTCCTCCTCTGCATGCAAGTGTAGCTCCCTCTCAAGTGACAACTTCATGGCTTTCACCTCATTGAATTTTATATCCCATCACACCACAGTCATCCAACTGTCTGGAAAATACACACGATAATTATGGGGTGTTTCTATGTACCCCACAAATATTCCAACTTCTACAGTCGACTCCAGCTTCTTCCTGGCATCCTTTGTCACATGAATGTAAACAGATGAGCCAAAAATCTTCAAATGAGAAATATCAGGCTTCTTACCAGTAAAAGCTTCTTCAGGTGTACTCATGCCAAGTACTCTATGAGGACAACAGTTTTGCACATAAACCATAGTGTTGCATGCTTCCACCCACAAGTGCACGGCGCAGGCCCCGGTCATGCAACATCGTCATGCAAACACTCCGATCATTCCCTGTTTCCTTCCTCTCCATATCCCCATTCTGCCAGGGACAGGAGGTGCTATGAGTTCTCTTTGAATTCCTTCTTTGCTACAGAAGTCTTTGAATTCGCTCGAGATGTATTCACCACCATTATTGCTCTGTAGAGATTTCACTTGCTTCCCCGACTCCTTCTCCACCAATTCTTTGAACTCACAGAAATTTAAGAACGTTTCACTCTTCTTCTACATGAAGAATATCCATCATCTACAAGAATATTCATCCACAAATATAACATAATACCTCTGTTTTTTGTTGAAGCAACCGAGAAAGGTCCACACACATCTGTGTGAATTCTCTCCAGGATCACCGAAGCACGGTTTTCCTTCTCATGAAAGGTGGTCTTCACAAACTTACCCATAGTAAATCCCTTGCATTGATATGACTGCACAAGATTACCCTTGGGAAGTCTAATAGAAATCTGCTGCAAAATCTTCAAAGCGCCATGGTGAAGATGACCTAATCTCCTGTGCCATAATTCGCCCTCGTCCCGACTCACCACTTCTTCTGCTTTGCCAACCATTGCAGCGCAACCATCTACCTCCAGCTTGTAGAGATTCTTAATTCGAACCCCTATCTTCTTGGTTTGACCCATTTTTTTATGTTGAAGGAAGGCTTTTCCCTCACTAAAAACAACATCATAAACTTTGTCTTCCAGCATTGCGACCGAGACCAAGTTCTTCTTCAGACCTGGAACATGCATAACATTCTTCAACAGGAATGGATTACCAGACTCCCTCTCAAAGGTAATGGTCCCAATGCTAGTCGCACTATACCGACCATCGTCGCCCATCTCTATATGCATCTGGAGGTCCTTCTCTTCCAAGTCACTAAACAACTCCTTGTCTCCCATCATATGGAAAGACGCACCACTATCAAGATACCACACCGATCCCATTGCACTTGAAACCAAGCATGCGATCAAAGAGAAATCAAGTTCAAATTGTGAGGCTAAGGCCTGTCCAACTGCAGCTCCAGCACCCTTCTTGTTATTCTTCTTCTGTGGGCAGTTAGTGGCGAAATGCCCATGTTCGTGACAGTGAAAACACTTCACTTTGGACAAATCCTGCTTCTTGCCTTTAGCATCAGATTTTGAAGAAAAATTCTTCCCCTTCCCTTTCCTTTCTTTTGTATCCAAAGCACAATTCTCTTCATATTCATTCTTCGATGAAGATCCATCCCTGGTACCCTGCCTTATCTCCTCCTGCACAAGATCCGACCAAAGTCGCTCCCATCCCAGCAGTTTCTCCCGTCCATCGACAAAGTATTCATAGCTATGCCAAATCTTTAGAAGCCCAAAGAGAGCCCAGCTCACCAAGTATTCATCATCAACATTAACCCCCACACTTCCCAGTTCATCCTTGCAATGGACAAACTTCGTGAGGTATTTTGGAATACTATCGCCCTTCTCCCTTTTTATTTCTCTGAGCTTGTATTTAAGCACCAACTTCCTCTGGTCGCTTTTTCTTTGGAACAAATTTGTCAAAGCCTTCCACATTAAGAATGGAGTGGCTTTCCCATGAAGGCTGGACACAATATGGTCCTTCACACCTTCCAACAGAATTCTTCTCATCTCTGCTATCTTCTTTTGCCATGCATCAAGTAATGCAACATTGCTAGATCCCAGCTTAGGAACATCGCTATCGATGACTTCCTTCAGTCCATTATCCTCCAGCATCGCCTCCATCCTATCCTTCCAAGCTATGTAATTCAAGGTGCCATCAAGGGCATACTCCAATCAAAACCCGTTGAAAGACATTTCAATGTATACTCAACTTCTGCACCAAGAATCTTTTGTAGCAAATTCGAACTGTCCACCAACACAAACTCAACAATTCTTCACAATTGCAATCTTCAAGAATTAAAAATGCTCTGATACCATGTAGAAAATAATATACATTAAGCATGCATATGTCCTAGATTCCCCTGATCTCACAATATTTAACTTCTTACAAAATACAGAATCATTCCACTGTTAATCTTTTGCGGAAAATTAATTGCACACACATGTGAAGCATAAATAAAAACAATCGCACATAACACAGTTATTTAATGGGAAAGTAGGAAGTTGAAAACCCCAACTATCATATACTATGTATCATGGAGATCATATGACAATCTCATACAAAGCTTAGTACATCAAGCTCTCAGCACAATCAATCGTCACACACTAATCAGGAAAAATCTGCAAATCCATGCACCGATCTTTGCCCCCTGCTATCCTGCCTCCACTGTGCAATCCCTGCTGAAGAATAGCTCTGAATGAATTCTAAATACCCTTGCCTTGACTACGCAATCCTCATTGGAAACTCCAATGTGTGTGTGATGCAATCAATGCATCACTATATTCACAACAGATAGTCCATCTTGCCCTTTCACCTATCTCTCCACTAGGTCTCCACTGGAACTTCCATGCACTGTAGTTAACTGTTGTATTGTTTAGTTGATTAATGAGTTATTATTTTTGAATTAATTAACTAATTAATTCACTAGTGTATCATTCAGTTAGACTAGATACAACTAGCTCAACTGAGTCTAACTGAGTTAAACTGAATACAACTCCATAAACTATTCTTCCAACTCTGTCATAACTTTGCCACTTCAGTTCTAACTGATTCCTCCATGCATGAACTCCAGTAAACTCTTAGGAATTGCGTAATTCCTTCAGCCCACTGATTTTCCAAATCTGTGCACTGAACTTAAGTGCTCCAAGAGAATAAGTTGTTGTTTAGAGTCTGATAATTATTAAGAGCTAATGATAATCGACATGCATCTATTTTTAGATCGACGAACTATAAATAGACTTTGCCTAATATTATAAAAATAGAATTTCATCTATTTTTCCAACTTGATCAACCATCCACAAATAACATCCTGTAACTTCTGAAATATGATCACCGTGTCTAAAAATAGAATTGCGCTAAAAATAGCCTGCGGGCCCACTTAGTGAAGGCGACTCTTTTCACTAAGCTCATTATCTTGTTGAATCTCAACACCCCAAGCTTCAGTGCATTCACCGAAGTAGATTTCTAGTTACTGACAGGTGGATGGAATGTTCAAATACGAGATTAGGCGAAAGACTCGACTGGGATTCTATGAGATCTAAACAAAGACTCGAATTGAAAAGGGAACCCTTTTCATTTTTTTAACGAGTTTGACACAGTAAAAGAACTATCCTCATGACCTAATTCATTTTTTAACGAGGTTGACATAGAAAACGAACTATCCTTAGAAGATTTTGTTTCATTTTTAAAGGAGCTTAACACAAGAAAATGAACTATGCTCCAACGACCTTGTTTCATTTTTTAAGGAGCTTGACACAAGAAAATAACTATGCTTTGAAAGAAGCTTGTTTCATTTTTTAAGGAGATTGACACAAGAAAACGAACTCTACTTCAAAAGACCTGATCATAACGAATAGGAAGTCATGGCTTCCAAGAGTTTCTCATCTGACTGGAGAACAAAAATCCTAAATTTAGGATCCAATGCCCCTAGTACATTGTATACTTCCTCACTGACTGAATTATCAATGGACGCGGACATAGAATAGGTGGCTACATAATTGACCTATGGTGGGAAGATATCACCGGCAGGTAAGGACCGGGAAGGGATGACGATACCAAATGTCACATTAGGACCAAAGAATGAAATTTGATCAATGGTCACGATCCGAACTTCGTGTGGAAAATAGATCACATGAAAGAGGGAAGAGACAAGCGTGCCCATGGCATAAGCATAGTCACACCCCAGGAGTAAATTAAAATTCAAGGGGCGTTGGACCACCATCACGTCTATATAGATGGTTTTCCCTCCCAAAGTAATAGGAAACTTTAGAAGGATCCCTAATGGTTGACTTTTTCCTCTGTTAAAAGCCAACAGATTCTGTGTAACAGGCACAAGTGGTGGAGAACCAAAAAATTTCCAAGTAATTGAAGGCATAATACTAACCGATGTGCCTTCATCGATAATCATGCCAGGTATGGTCACATTAAAGGCCTATATCGTGATCTCGAAAGGCACATAAGGAGGAAGACGATATCCTGCAAATCAACTGCAATCGAAAGAAGCAATCAACCAACTTAGGGGGGGCCACAGGAATGGAATGGTCATCCCCTTGTGTTACGGGAGCAAGAGGAGCGTCCTCCTGGACCAGGGGGGTGGGAGCAGGAGGAGCAGCTTCCTGAACCACAGGAATGGGAGGATCGTTCTCTAATTCCGAGGAATCTGAAGAAACAAGAAGAACATGAGGGGTATGAGATCCACTCTCGACGGAAAATACCTGATGAACCATAGGTGGGATTAGATCGACTCGTTCCATGACTAATGTTTGGTCAGGAATGGACTCACAAGTTTGAATTTCTGGGGGAGCGGGATCGATCGAAGATGAATCTTGACCGATTGCTTGATCAACTAGTGGAGGACTCAAAGAAAGCTTCTGGTAACCAACCAGAAGACATGACTCAGAATTTGGAAGGGTATCCAACACTTTAGAAGCTTCATTCATATACGAACAAAGGTGAATGGGATGATGCCCTTCAAATAACTTACATGGAATCTTGATCTTACCCTGTTTCGTACGACTCTGATTGTTACTAGCTGAATACGTATCACCATCATGACCTCCAGTGGTTGATAACAACGGTGGATGGCCATCGGACTACACTTCAAGCACCTTGGGGATGCCAGGGCAATCTCTAAGGAGGGTTGGAAAGTTTATCGACGAAAGGTGCATTTGGAGGAATAGCTGCATGGTTGGCCTCTTGCTTAGCTGACTTCTTCTTTTTTGTCTTCTTCTTCTTCTTATTAGCCTCCTGGTTACCGAATTCCAAACTTTCACTAGGCGAAGTAGAAGATGAGGACGAAGAAATAGGTGAAGAAGTAGAGAGGTCTACCTTAGAATCAACATGATGTTGTTTCGGTGAAGGAGACGGTTGAACAGAGGTGGGGACACTCGGGACCATCGAGGTCGAAAATAACCAAATGGGAAAACCAACAGTTAACCCAAGAAGGGACCAGGAGCACCAACATTCCTAAAAGAAGTAAAAGGACCAGGATTCCCTTCGGAGGGGATTCCTTGGATGGTAAACTCTGGAAACGTTGCCATTGGAAACAACCCTAAAAAAAACACTAAGGAAGATAATTTTAACGAGGAATATTTCGTGGGCAATTAATTTTTTAAGACACTGAAACAAAACTCTGCCTTTTCATATTTTAAGAGTCAAGAAAAGGACAGAAGGTGACTCTAGTCACTTTTAGTTTGAACGAACTTGAAAGGACAAGTGCTCGATGATATTTTCAATTTTTAGGAAGTCATGAAAAGACCAAAATGTCCATTCAAATAATCTAAACAAGATGGTGTACCAAGCTTCCATGAACTGCAATATACACCTTGGTGATTAAATGAAAGATAAATGACTAATGACTTAACGTACATGCAGGCAGTCTCCCCAAATGTTGTGTTGGGTGTATCACAGTTACAAGGCGGCATACTAAGCTTCCTATGGATAAATTATTGCAACCTATAAGGTTCTCCCTTTATATACTCGACGGTACAGGGAGCACAAGTCCATGCTAGCACTGTCTAATGCCAGATGGTGAATGACAACTACTAGGTTTAATGACGCTGGAACACGTCACTAGCCTAGAACTCTAAATATGAGCGTTAAGTTTCAATGCTTCCTTAGATTGTTTGAATTCATTTTAAAGTTGATCTTGAATTAATGTTGCAGTTTCAAGGCCCTACTGATGTCAACCGAATACTTCTATATGCGGCTATATGAGGAACGAAGCCTTTCAATTTGATGAATGCTATCTAGATAAGGGAATATTTTCAAACAATGATGCAACCGACAGTAATACTTCAAACGAAAAGTTTTCCTAACTAGATGACTTTCACTATCCAAAAGTAATCTAAAACATTCAATGATGCGAATTATTCAATGTAATCTATGCAAAATCCTCTTTTTGAAAACTATGCAATTGTAATCTATGCACAATTTCCTTTTCCTTTTGAATGAAAAAGAATGCACTCAATGCAATTTTTGATGAAATGAGAATCTGCATAATGTGTGATTTTAATGAAAGATAATGTACTCAATGCAACTTTTAGCTTTCAATCATTAAACAATGTAATCTAAGTTCAATGATAGATCTCAAAAATGACTTTTCAATGCAATGTGATATAATGCACTTTAACGAAAAGAAAACTTTTAGAGGAAAACTAACTGAATGAAATTTTTCTTAATGGAAGGATGAATGCAAAATGGATGTAAACAAAAAAATAATGCAATCATTGTTTTGAACACTTTGTAACAAAATTCCTCAAAAGGCTACAAGAGATATGAGTTCAAGCACAAAGAGGACTTCCAAAGTGTGGGCTCAAAACAAGGAATTCATTCCCTTTTACATCAATCAATCATACAAAGAAGACTTTTAAATTGAACAATTAGTAATGTAATCTATGCTCACAAGCGAACAAGTAGACCAAATGAATTCAGATAGACACTTGAGACTTGATCACTCAATCAACTAAAAAGAAAAAGGCAATCAACTAGAGATGGATCACCAAGCAAGGACACTGACTCAATCAGTAGGGTGATGTCTCGTGAAGCATACAACCATGCAATTGATGCACAATCAACAACCAAAAACCAAGCCAACGAGCTAATCAAACCAACTTGAGTGAATGGGAGAACATGTAAATAATTTAGAGAAAAGGACCGGAAGGACAAGACACACTAGTGAAATATTTAGGAAAAAACCTTAATTTTTCACACACACTGGAATTGGCAAGACTTTAGGGGTTGAAACTAGCACCAAAAACCCAATGGCACGACTTATAACTGAAAACTAGCGCCAATCAGTACGACTGTCAAAGAAATAAAAGTGTCAATTCCTGAAAAATAAAAAAAACAAAGAATTTCTCCTAAACAAGACTAGACTCACCACTTCAAGCAAAAACTAAAAAATTGTAAGGCATGAAAAACATTGGAACAAACAGGGAAATGGTTGTTCGACTAAACTCGTTGAATGGCTAAGACCTCAAAGAGTGACAAACTCAAAGGAAACTCCCCAGTGGAGTCGCCAATTTGTTGAGCAGGTAAATCCCCTTTGTAGACAGAGGCGATCCCTCTAGCCCTAGGGTGGGTCTAGGAACTACAGGAACATACTAACATCTTCCTTCCTAGATTGTAAATGAAATTTAGAGGAAGGAAGATGACCTGCCTTGCTCTGATGTTATGTTGGCATCTTCCGTCAAAGCTTCTTGATGCGCCGCTCTTCTCAAGCTCGATACACACTGCTACCAACATTCAATTATCTGTACAAACAGTCAAGACACCACGACAAGTGAAAAATCATGACAAACATAAAACAATTACAGCCTATCTAACTGATCAAGGAATGTTATAAATCTCATTATAAATGTAAACAAGAGTGGAAGATAAACATAAGTTGCATTTTATTATGATAAAGACAAGGGGAGTTTACAACCAAGCCTTGATGTTGAGGCTCTTCTTCGGCAGGTCTGTATCCAGGCACATTTTTGACATGCTCATACACAAAGGTCGAATATATCACTATGTTCCTAACACACAAAAACAATCACACTCTGCTCTATTCTCCCAAAGCTATAATTTCTTCTCCTCTCTATGAAAACCACTTCTAACTAGCTAGCTCTAACTAACTCTAACTAAGGCAGCATAGGTGAAATAGGTCTCCTTATATAAAAATGGAGAAGGAGGATATGGGTCCTCAAATAATGGGAGAATATTTTATCCTTTGGAGTAGTCCCTATTTATTTGGAACAAGAATCCCAAAGGGGAATTCCTCGGCCATATCCTCAAAACAAACTTCCAACTCGTCACCTCGTGAAGCTTCTAGTCATGGAAATTTAGTTTCTATTTTAAAAAATTTCTAAAAGAGGATCAACGTGGGTCCAAAATTAAGACAGAGCACCGATCGACACAAATCTCAGTGTAAATATCTACTATTGGAGCGAGTTAGACATTGAGAAGCGCCGACCTTGAAAACCAGGTCTTTACAGAGATCTTCCAGAAAAGTTGTAAAGGGAGATGATTTGGAAGACA
Source organism: Pinus albicaulis (assembly GCA_034641835.2). Lineage (NCBI taxonomy): Eukaryota > Viridiplantae > Streptophyta > Pinopsida > Pinales > Pinaceae > Pinus > Pinus albicaulis. Next base: position 1,354,460,173 of record CM076579.1, on the reverse strand, counting down.
AAGTGTGGTTCAGGGGTATGTATTCCATGCTTGGAAAGTGCACAAGGTTCACTGTATGCATCCTCTAGGATCAAGGAACATGGAGTAAGGGACAATGACAAATTGTTGTGTAACAGTCATGGTGACAAGTATTTCATCGTTTAATCTTTAACAAGTCCAACGAAAGGGTAACTTGGTAATTTTTCATGTTTAAGGAGTTCGAAAATAAACAAAAGGAAACTCTATCATATCCCTTTTCGTAAGTCGTATCTCGAATCAGAAAAGGTAGAAAACAATATCTAAGAGTACCTCTTGCCCATGTTCGATCAAGGTATTCCTTTTGCGTAAATAGTGAATCTCAACCTGAAAAAGGGATAAATGTATATTGAGACCACGTGAATTCATTCACTTTAATGATTTCTAAATGAAAATTACTCATAAATATTTTCGTTCTTCGAGAGTCAGAAAATAGCTTAAATTTTACTCCTCCTGGAGGAACGAGTGGTATAAAGGGTAGCAACTAGTTCTAGTGATGGTGGAATTGTTCAAAACATGTAAAGGTCAAGAGGATGGCTAACAAGACCACTCATCATAGTGGTTCCTCGGGAACGGGTAAAAAAACCAAGTGAGAGCGTATGATCGGCCAAACAAATGGTGACAATGGAATGAGAAAACCAAGGCTCATCTAGTAGAAGAGGAAGATAAAAGGGAAATCACAAGAGGTGTAATGAGAAATGGTTTCATTTTTCTACAATCTTGAAAACATGGGAAACTATGCTTGAAATTGGTTTCATTTTTACACAAGCTTGAAACATGTGGAAAAACTATGCTTGGATTAAGTTTGCATTCCCCCAGCATGGTGACTCAATTCGAGGTACATGCCCCCCTGAGCTTCAGTTCATTCACCTAAGTAGGTGGATGGAATGAATTTTCATTTATGAGATCAAGTGAAATAATAGATTGGGAATTTATGAGATCTAGTCAAAGACTAGAAGTGAAATGTGATTTGTTTCATTTTTTAATGAAGTTGACACAGTAAAATAACTATCCTCATGACACATTGTTTCATTTTTAATGAGCTTAACACAAGAAAAGGAACTATGCTCCAGACAACTTATTTCATTTTTTAAGGAGCTTGACACAAGACAAGGAACTCTCCTCCGGAGAGCTTGTTTCATTTTTTAAGGAGCTTAACACAAGACAAGGAACTCTGATTTGGAGAGCTTATTTCATTTTTTAAGGAGCTTGACACAAGGCAAGGAACTCTGCTCCGTAGAGCTTGTTTCATGGCCCATAAGAGGTCATGGCTTCCAAGAGGTTCGCATGATCCAATTCCCCCAGCACATGATTCACTATATCACTGAATAGATCATCAGTAGATGCAGGCATGGAACAAGTGGCCATGTAATTAGCCTGTGGCGGGGAAGATACCACTTGCATGTAAGAACCATTAATGGATTATGGTTGACGAGGAGCCAGAATAGGACCAATGAATGATAGTTGATCAATGGTCCCAATTCTTCCTTCATGTGGAAAACACATCACACGAAAGAGAGGAGAGACAAGAGCTCACATGACATAGGTATAGTCCTGCCCAAGGAGTAAGTTAAAGTCCAAAGGGCCTTGGACAACCATCACATCTATATATACAGTATTTCCTCCCAAAGTAATAGGTAACTTAGGAATGATCCATAACAGTTGATTGGTTCCTCTATTAAATGCCAACAAATTCTGGGTAATAGGCACAAGTTGCGAAGAACCAAAAGCTTTCCAAGTTGTTGAAGACAAAATACTAACAGATGTGCTTTCATCTATTATTGTGCTAGGTACAAACACATTATAGGCATGTATCGTGATCTCAAAGGGCACATAAGAGGGAAGACAATATCCTGTCAGTTGACTCTAATCAAAGTAAGTGACCAGACTACTTAGAGGGGGTGTCGTGGGAAACGAGAGAAATACCTCATTGTGTTACAGGAACGGGAGGATCACCCTCTTGTACCATGGGAATGGGAGTATTTCCCTCCAATTCATGGGAATCTGAAGAAACCAAAATAACCTGAGTGGTATGAGGTTCACTCTCTACGGGAAAAGCATGATCCACTGAGGGTGGAATCATATCAACCGTTTTCTCAACCAATGGTTTGTCAGGAACGGACCTATGGGGTTCACTTTCAGAGAGAGTGGGATTGACCAGATATGACTTCTGATTAATCACTTTATCAACTAGCAGAGGATGAGAAGAAATATTTCGGTAACCAGCAGGAAGATGAGGTTGAGAATCAATAAGGTTATCCAACACTTTCGAGGCTTCATCCATATAAGGACAAAGGTGAATGGGATGATTCCCTTCACATAACCTATAGGGAAATTTGACGTGACCCTTTTTCTTGTGGGCCTTATTATCACTAGTTGAGTTTTTATCACTAGCATGATCTCCAGAGGCCGATGAAAAAGGCTGATGTGAGCTAGTGGACCACACTTCTAATATCTTGGGAATACCAGGACAATCTCTAAGAAGGTGGTCACTCTTATATAGTTTGCAAGGAAATTTGAATTTTTGGAATGTATTGGAAGGATTTTCAACATCAGTTCCATTAGTAGTGATGGTTTCCTGGTTTCCCTCTTGCTTATTTTGCTTCTTCTTCTTCGTCCTCTTATTCTTCTTCTTAGCCTCCTGATTACTAGAATCCAAACTTTCACCATGTGAAGAGGAAGAATGGAATGAAGAAATAGGTGAAGAAGGGGAGGGGTCAACCTTACGATAAACATGAGGTTGACATTGTTCAGGTGAAGGAGAACTTGGTTGAGAAGCAGCTTGGACATTTTGAACCATGGGGGTTGAAAATAACCATAATGGAAAACCAATGATTAATCTCGGGAGGGACAACATTGCCATATAGGGAGTACCAAAATTTCCAAGAGAAGGAAAAGGACCAGGATTCCCATCTGAGGGGAATACTTGATTGGTAAACTCAGAAACTATTGCCATTAGTCTCAACCTAAGATCTGCTAAGGAGTTGTGCACGGGTAATATGTTATTCCGTGGGCAGTAAATTTTAGAAATTAAACACAAAATAAATCAAATAGGGGTAATATAGGCAAAAGGTTTACCAAGTATCTGTGAACTACATAATACCTCCTAGAGAACCAAGAAATACGGGTAGACAATCTCCCCAAATGTTGCGTTTGGTGTATCACGTTTACAAGGGGACCGACTCAGTTACCTATGGTAGGATTGCAACCTAATGGTGTCTCCCCAAATATACGTGACAGTACATGGGATTCCAGTCTGTATTATTATTGTCTAATGTGTAACCGTTCAATGAGAGCGCCCTAAATATACTTCTCAGACATCAATATACTTCCATACGTGGGACGAGATATCACCCCTGGATTGTAATGCAAACCATTAGTGATAGATCCTACATTTAACGACGTCGGAACACATCTATAGCCTAGACCACCAAATATTCTCATTAATTCTGATGCTCCTTAAGGTAAATTGGGTTCATTTTCAGTTGATCTTGATTAAAGTTTCAGTTTCAAGGCTCAAAATGAATGTTACCTAAATCCTTATAGTGCAAACTAAATGCAAAAAAGAAAGCTTTCCATTTTGATGAATCCTAAACTATTTAGGGAAGAGAGACGAGCAAGAATGCAATCATTGCAATAGCAATAATTCCCCCGAAACTAGTTCAAGGTTACGAAATGCAATGATTTTTAATTGAATTCACTTTCCCAACATATGCAACTTATTGAAAAATGAAAATGCTTTTCTTTTCACTAAGGCGCACGATTTTTTTTTTTTCACTTTGAAATGTAATCAAAGGCAAAACAAATGAACGAAAGAAGAAATGCAAATACTTTCATTTTTATTTCAATCGAACTAAACAAAAATCACTTTAAAGAATGCACGAATGAAATGCTTTTCACTCTTTTTAAAACGATAAAGATAATCTACAACAAAACTAAATGAAAATCACTTCCAATTCCTTTTTTATTTAGACCAAAAACACACCCTTCTAGACTTGTGCGCCAAACAATTTGTGATCTTATGCTTGACACTAAACCAAAGGTAAAATTAGAGATACAGAGATGAACAAAGCATACAAAAATTCACTTCGAAACCAGACAAGAACAATGCGACAAAAGGGTGTTTGAAATGGCGAAGAATTCCCAAAATTACAAACAAATCAAAGAGACAAAAAATACTCGCTCATAGAATATAGGTAAGTCAAACACACAACAAGGATGTCACTGAGATCTCACAAACTCCTTCAAAGGTCAAGACATACTAGAAAATCAAAAGGGAAACTCAAATTTTCCTAAGATTGAGATCAGTGCTTCTATGTTAAGCAGAAGGGTGGTGAAAGGCCGATCAGCGCAGAGATACTATATAGAACAGCGCTTCCAGCACTACAATGCAAACAGAAAGGGTGTTGGTCACTAAAAATAAGGAAAAAATAAAAATATTCTCACACAAACACAAGACATGAAACAGTGAAGTGACTAACAATACTTACACAAGATGATAGAGGCCTATGCAGATTTAAATTTCAAAAATCAATGAAACTGATCCAATATTAGTTCAGGAAAGGAGGACAAAAAGTCTAAAGATCCCCACCGGAGTCGCCAGTTCTATTGTCAAGATAAATCCCCTCTGTGGACATAGGCAATCTCTCTAGCCCTAGAGTGGGTCTAGCAACACAATATTATTTCTAACGCAAAGCTTTCTTAACTAATGTTTACAATGCAATGAGGAAAGAGACATAAATACCTTTTTCCAAATGCTATACTTGGATCCGTTTATGGTGACCTCGATCCATGATCCTCTTAGGACAATTTCTTGCTACTGATGGCATGCAAATACCTATGGATGATTAAGAGACAACAACAAACATGATACAATACATAATAAATGTAAACACTAGCTATCTAGTAGATTAAGGAGTACTAGAATATTTGCATAAAAATGTAGACAAATATAGAAAGAAACATCAAATGTTATTATTGATCAACTGCAAAAAGAGATATTACAACCCAGGCCTTGATGTTGGAGGCATCCTTAGGTCAAAAATAATTCCTTCTCTCGAGCACTTAGGCTTTATCATGATGCTAGCATGCAAAGGGATGAGAGTTCATACAATTCTGACAATGATTAACCAAGCTCTAAATTTGGGGAAATGAGGGATGTGAATTTAATGGGATAAGAGGTTGGGAGCCCATGAAAGGAGGAGGAAAGTCCACTTTCTAAGGGATGATCCCCCATGGATGAGATCAAGGCTCTAAAACGGGAGAGATCGACCTTATCACCACTATTCAACAACCAACTCGCCTCCCTTGAGCTTCTAGAGGCAGAAGATTCCCCTCCATTTTAGAAAGCACTGCCATAAAGGGGATCAACGTGGTTTTCCAAGAAATCAGGGCACTAGGCCAGAACTGTGAAAAGGACATTAGCGCGGTCATGGCACTAGGATGGGCGCTGACCCAGGAAACTAGGAATTTGACCAAGGTTCTTCAGGGATCTTCCAAGTTAGTATTATTTGGATATTCAAGGGGATATGTTAACATATTTCTTGATGGTGGAAACATTGCACATGATCTGTCACGCGGCATTTCAGGATCAGGGACGAGAAATTGAGCATGGTGACAAATTACTGTGTAAAAAATTTCACTTTCCTTTGGATGTTTCAAAAGTAACGATGGTTATTGTTGGTCATTTTGTTGCAGGGAGGCATATTTGGTATCAAAACCAATTTTTCATCACATTATTATTGTGAATGGGAATTCCTTTTCGCATTTCATGAGCAGCTGGGAAAAGTGTAGCAGAGACTTTCCTATTCCCAAGATTCCTCCACCATATGAGAACAATATTTCAACAGGATAATGAACATCGTACAATACCCAACATTTATTAGAGCGCTAAAGAAGTTGCCATCAATTCGATTAAGGAGTGCAAATTTTCAGGTTTGTTCAAGATAATTTAGTGCCCATAAAATATTCAGAATAAGCTCAAGCAATAGTGATGGCTCACTGAAAAAACAATAACAATAGTATTATGCAGAACTATGTAGAAGAATAAACAAATATATAAATTTCAAATTTTCATGTTAATGAAAAAAAATTCAAGATTTGGAGCAATGATTAGGCACGTCAACTTCATTTGTATCAGATTAAGTATAGTTTTGGATATGCATAATGAAATATCAGAAAGGTGTGTCGATCTCTCCACCATCATTGGCTCCTCCTCTTCGCATCTATGGCCTACACAACAACGATATAATTGATTAAGTGGTGCGTTCTCCTGGGAATTAAAGGAGGTGATGGAGAGAGTGGCACACCTTCTTAATACTTGCAACTTCCACCAAATCCCGCTCTCGTAATTCATTCGATCAAAGTTGTCTACATAATTAATTTGAATTTTTGATCAATGTTACCAAGATATTTAATTCGTGTTGTTGAGTGCATATTTTCGTCATATGCAATGGTGGGGAACAACATAAGCTTGTTAGCTAGTATAAAATTGCACTTGGCCAGCTTACTATTTACTCCAAACCTATTATTACCAAATTTAAAATTATCGTTGGAGAAAATATTAACATTGAAAAGGGCATTGCGACCACTGTTGGTGATAACATTATGAAGATAATTTGATTCTATGTTTTTTCTTCAGTCCAGTTCTGCCATAAGATCGCCGTTATGTCTATTTTCTCCCTTTGCTTGTTGTTATTTGGTTTTCATTTTTTATATTTCCAATGCTTGCCATTGTGAAAGGAAAAATTCAAGGTTGCGATTAAAGATAATTACTATGGGAAAAACAAGTTCAAGTTTCAAATGAACGCAGAACATGTTAAAAAGTTGTGTTAGTTTTTTCGACTGATACCCTCTCAGAACTCTCATGTTCCATGAGACAGTAGGCATGGGAAATATGTTCATGATAATACTAGGGTAGCAAGATGTGTACCATTTGTTGATTAGGTTCCCCAAGTTCCATTATATCGACCTAACACATTATTGCTTCAGCATGCACCATTGCTTGATGCTTATGTTTTGCAAGCATCATATCCTTATGCTTTTGCGTATTAGATATTGATCCTTATGCCTCTGCGTATCCTTATGCTCTACCTCCTGTTGATCCATTTCATGTGAGGAATGGGTTGTTATTTGATATTGATTATCATGGGGTAGATCCAGGGCTTGAATATTTACACCGTCATAGAATAAGAGAACGTGTTTTAGAGAAAAATTATCTCGATGAGATCAATAGGCCTTATGTGCCAAGAGAGGCTAACTACGGTGATTTTTCCCTTTGTAGAGTTTACTTCACACTTCTTCTTCATATAATTCACTCTTAGGATCGTCTTCATTGCTAGGGTCATCTTCATTGTATTAGTACTGATTGAAATTTTATAATTTCTGGTTGTTTTGGTAGCTTACATTTTTTAATTATGTTTGGAGTCTGGAATTATAAGGAGCTTGATAGTACAGTCAGCACAAACAATTCTATGGAAAATAACATACTATTTGTTTGAAAAAAAAGTTCCTATGCTCGTTACATAAGTTTCAAAGGTTATGAGTGTTTTTTCTTGTAGCAATTTATTCAATACAATGTTTTTGGTTGTAGTAATTTATTCAATACATTAGTAATCCAAATTAACATTTTAGAGAGACTGTGGACTATGATTATACCAAATTACTGAAGGAAAACTTTTTGTGTTGAACTTATAAGGTTGTACATTTTACGTTATCTTAGAAATAGAACATTTGAAAATATTACCTACAAGTTTGTATGCAGATATGATTTTCTCTTAAAAATGACATTTGACATGTAGTTGGGTAAGTGCCTTTACATTTTTTTTGTTTGTTTTCTTGCTTAAATAGAGTTTTAGATGAGCAAACATAAAATAAATTTTGAAAATTGTGCTATCATTTCCAAGAGTATTCTAATTGAAAGGAACAAGTTGTCGTTGTTTTTTCTCATTCAAATCTTTCAACTTACTATGCATTACTTCTCGTGGTGCTCTTCTTTTGAGGACCAGATGCTTTAGAAGCTTTGGTTTTCAGAAGAATATTGGAAGAGAATCCTGGTATTAAGCTTACGGTAATAAGGTTCTTTATTAGCACTAAGTTCGAGCACACCGCCATCAACTTTACTTTGTGGCATGCCCACAAGAGCGAGAGTCACAAGAAATCATACAAGTGTTCGGATGTAGAAATGAACAGATATCAGGAGAAGGGGTTGGATGAGGAAGTTTTGTAAGTCATTTCAGGTCTCATAAATTTCCCTGGGCAGGGAAGTGGTGTTGATAATGTGGATGATTCGATTGTGTATGAAGTGCGAGAGATCAATGGTAACACTAGAAGTAGTGCTAGAAATCACAAATACCAACAAATATCACACATTTTTGGTGGGGAGGGGTCATTTCCCATAATTTGTTGTGTCAAACTTGATGGATAGGACCGTAGATTTTTTGATTCGTATGTTCATCGTATTCAATGGCAGATGTTGTGTATATTCAACATGGCAGATGTTCATGATTTGATTTGACTGGGCTACATGCAGGAGGAGGACAAAAATGAGAGCTTGTAAATGGTTAGGGTGAACAGTTTCTACTCACCCCAAGCCCGCGGAGAGAATGCATTTCGACGTAAATATATAGGTATGCAACCAACATATTTTGCACATTTATTATTATTATTATTATACTACAATGGGAAAAATCTATCATGATTCAGTTGTCAAACCAATAGTTGAGATAGTCACTACTCACTGTTATGCTCAAATGTAAACTAATTCAGCACTTTTATTTAAGGAAAACCATGCTACCTAGAATTACTGGTTGGTGGTTCATAAGGGGGCAGGTTTTCACTCTTGTCAAATGCCTCTAGGTCTTAGGCTTTCACTTCTTCCAAATGTCAGTGGGTCTTAGGTGTTCACTCCTTCCAAATGCCTCTAGGTCTTGGGCCATTAACTTGTTTCCTTATTTCTAAGGAATATGAGCTCTTAGTGATCTAGGAGGATCCCAAAAGGCCTAAAAATATAAGTCCTAACATCTAAGAGAAATCAACACCAAGTCATAGAGCTCAACGAGATCTTTCCAATGGCACAAATGACACCTCAATCTAACTTCGTATGTGTAATTTATTCCCATATGAATTTCGAGAAAAAATAAAATTGCGAGTGGTACACAGGGTGCCATGTGGCACTCCCACAGACTACCATGTGGCAGCCTCGTAAACAGTACTGGACTATGTGGGCCAATTAGGTAGTGCCATGTGTCAGCCTCAGGATGTGTCATATGTCATGGTAGCAATTGAAGTGGCACAATCCACAAGCATCATGTGGCCCAATCACAGAGCATCACATGGCACCCCGTGGTTGGCCAATCAAACATGGGCCAAGTTCGGTGGGAAATTTAGTGAACCACTTGGTTGAGATTAGAGTTCGCATAACCGCCAAGTCTAGTGGCATAGGGCCAAATTCAGTGAAAAAATTAGTAAACCACTTGGCGAAGCACCAAGTCACACTAATGACAAGTCAAAGTTAACAATCAATGGAATTTGTTAAAGCAACGGGTTAGCGGGCCACCATTTTGGCATTCCCACCAAACCCCAACAAAAAATGGTGGTATATTATGATATAAACAACGAACTATTCATTGTAACAAAATACAAGAGGGGAGGTCGGTAGGCTTGACCCCGAGACCTCCCCCCAATCGAAATTCTTAACATAGCATAGGATAAATGTTGGGAAAATGGCTCATTCATTGGTTAGTCCATCTATTGTATTATATATAAAATCATACATATTCCATGATCAGAGAGGGGAGACCAATTGGGCCAACGAGTGAAGGAACTTGGAGGATTTTGGAACCAATAAGTAGGCAGAAACAGGCCTACAGAACCTCACGCGAGTGTCGATTTTGAGGGGTATATTCCCAAGGAATATTCTCCAATATATACCCAAAATATTTAGTTGTGGAATCTTGAAAATTTTGTGGGGGTCTGGAATGATAATGATAGAATCCAATTGATCTTATACTCATTTTACTCATAATTTAGGATTTCACTGGTGCAGTCATATTTGGGTTTTGAGCAGCCAATTTTAAGGTCAATCCCAGAAGTGAGGTATAATGATGTATTTTTCCATGTAATTTTCTTTATTTTTTCTGAGATGAATGAGGAGGCATCTACACTTTGAAGTTGGGCCCAGAGATATAGCCCACAGCGGGTGAAATTAGTTATCAAACATTGGTGTATTGTCTTTATGATCTCTTTATGTGTTGCATCTTTTTAAAGTGTCGCATTTATGGTTTTACATGCTCTTTTATGCAAGGCTAACATCGTTGAAGAAAATATATTGGATCATGTTGATATCAGAGTGGTCTTATTGATGATGTGAATTGCAAGTGTGGATGATGACTAGGGCCAAAATCAAAGAGGGTGAAGGAAAACTAAATTCTTGTGACCCTGAGATTGGGTGTGCAACACGAAGAAGGAAAATGGAGAATGACGATGTTTGCACCGAGAATGAAAATTTTTCCCATAAAAATTTCTACAATATGGTAGACATGGTAGACAATTATTTTGCAAATTATGAGAAGAGATTAGCAAAGAAGGGAAAGAAGAAGAAATAGAAAGTAGAGGACAATTATTTGGTAAATAAAGGAAATGGAGGAGACCCTCCTAGACCTCCATCTCCATCTTCGATTGAATTTTCTTCTTCTTCATCTCATTCTCATATTTCTAAAAATATTCAAAAAATTGTTGCTACAGTGCAACATGACCTAGATTTTCATTGAGGCGATGAGATGAAGATCACAGTTATTGGGATTGCAGGTGTTGGACTAATTATGGGAAGAACATCAAAGAATGCATGGCTCTAAGAACTTAAGGAGATCAACCAGAGAATTCAATTAGAAAATGTTGAACTGAGAAGAATGCTATAAGAAATATAAGAAGAGAAGCAAGAATTGCAACTTTAGTTATAAGCCATAGAAGAGTCCTTGGAAAATTCCAAGTGCGGTGAAGTCTTAGAAAATACATCATCACTTGCTTCAGAATCATCAATTGAGGTAAACAATGTCAGTGATTCTTCAATTTCATTTTCTCGTTATTATGATGATTTTGGTGCATCTGGAAGTCACAACAAGGGCATTTTTTCGAATCTAATGAAGAAGATGGGATATAAAGGAAAGGGCCTAGGAGTTAATGGTTATGGAATTGTGAATCCAATCCAAGTGGTGGAATTACCTCAGTATGCAGGATTGGACGATGTTAGAGAGGAAGTTGAAGGAGGCTCCAAACCCATGGAGGAAATAAAGTATTCAAGAGACAAGTCTGAGCTAACGTAGGATGCTAAGAGCACATCACAACCTTCTAGTGATAGTAATCACTTCAAATTAAGAATTAAGTCAAGTTCATGTCTCACTAGAGCCACAAAAAATACCCATTCAGGAAAGGATATGTCACCCAAAAAGGAGACACAAAACTAGGTCAAGAAGGTATGGCAGAAGAAAAATTATTGCAGTCATTATAACAAGGGTTGAAATCATAAATCCACATGTTGGAAACTCTATCCATAGATACGACCAAAGAAGGACTAAGAGCATATGAAAGCTCTTGTGAAGCAACTGATCAATGAATCAATTCAACAAGGAGGCCGGCTACAGGAAGGAATTCCATTAGCCTAGTTAGATAAGAGATGGGTAGCATTTTTTACGTAGTTGAGTATGGCCACCATTGTAAATCACATGTTTCTTTTTAATAACCCCATAGATATGCAAAAACTTGTAAAAGTAATGAAGTGTATAACATCACTTGAGTATGAACATTTTGGCCTTTAATTGGATAGCAAGTGTAACAACCCTAGGTTAAACTTCATGTAATAAAGTTAATAAAGGCAAAATAAGATCATGGTCATGGGACATGTATTCCAAGCGGAATGTTGGGAAAAAACATAGTGACAGGATCAATCATGAATAATAAATGGATATGGAAATTGGCAAAGGAAATGGAAAAGGATTTGGAAAGGAAAAGTGGCATTTATTGGCATTTATTTATGAAAATAATGGAAAATAGGAGTAAAATAATGGAAAATGAAGAAAATAGAGGCCTCAATGATAAAAAGGCTTTTGAGGATCAGTTTGTAACCCTTTTTCAGTTTTAGCTTGGATCTCTCTCTCTCTCTCTCTCTCTCTTCTATTCTCTCTCATACTCTTGAACACTTAAGAGCTTTCTTGGAGCACTCCTAGAGGAGTGTGGCATACTTGAGATTTGGAGCAAGAAGGAAAAGGAAAAGCAAGAAATCACAAGAGGACATTGCAGGTATCAGCAACTACAATAGGATTTGCTTGTAGGTACTGAGTTGCATGTATGATTTCCTTGCTTTTTTGGGCATGAATTATTATAGGTCAATTTTGGCACCATTCCAAATGACCTGGTTAAACTGGACATCATCCTCAGAACCAATGAATAGGTTCTATCGTCCCCTATCATTTCAGTTTCTACATGCCCTAAGACAAAGAACAAGAAAAAATCATCCATGACTTCCATTGCAGGGTTTCCGAGATTTGAAGTACATGTTATATCACCTATCAGCTCACCAACGTAGTCTCTAAAGGGACTAATTGCTTTGCATATGAAGTTACCTCCATTCAAGGGTGCTCTGCAAAGCACTTCCTGAAACTCAAGAGTGCGTTGGTAAATTGGGAGCAAAATTCTCATTGTTCTGGAATCTCCACATGGCCAGTGCCTTCTAGAAGAGTGCATATGTGTCAAAATTCGAATCCATGTGTCCATTCAACACCTCTGAGCTTGGGAACATGTCTTTCCTATTATTATAAAGTCATTGATTGTGAAAATACTTTTAGCTCATATATAAATTGAGCACAGATCCTAGTGCTTGAGAAGGAAGAAATTTCGTAGAGAAATGTTGTTGGATTCTCAATTGACTGTTTGATTTGAGTGATATGTTGCTAGAGAGATGTTCATTGTGATGAGGCTGGGATGATGTTGGATTTTGTGACATCAAATCAATCACTGGTTGTAACCTCCCCCTTCTATCCGTTAATAAAGATTGTTGCTCATTTTCCCACATATGTATATGTGTAAGCTTCTATCTTTCATATTATAGATTCTTAGTTGATGTATATGTTTCATGTTTCATTGATTTAACTGATTAAGATAAATAGCCATCTGTATGTTTCAATCTCTTTGTCTTTTAGTGTTTATACTTGCAGGAACTAGTCTGGCGATCAAAGTTGGATTGGAAGCTACATCAAGAGCAACATAAGGAGAATAGGAAGTGCTTAGACTCCAAGTAAGTTTCTCCATCTTTCTGTGTGTCTATTTACTCTTAGGAAAAAGTGTCTGCAAAGTCTTTGATCTGTTGTTCTAAATGCATAGCACCACATTTAGGGAATGTGTTTTATCCGTAATCCATAATTCTGCATAAAACATTGGCCACTCCGCTAGGGATTTTACCTTCATCGTTGGTGTATTTTTCCTTTTCTTATCCACCCAGTAGCATCTACTCTCAATTATTAGGCTTTTGAAACAAATAATTGCATCAGAAGTGTGTTTTAGTAGCTTGAATTTTGTTCTCTGATGCGCCCAACGCATTGTTGGTCAAGACACAATGCTTTGCATAGCATTGTCTCCCACTCAGTGGTGCTTTGCAATGCACTGTCTCCCCTTAAAGACTATGTTTCCCCCTAAGCCAACCAAATTCCCTTTGAATTTGTCATTTCCATCACTTTCAGCCTTTTGTTTCCTGTGTTTTCAATTGTCTGATGCCTCATAGAGACCAGTGACTTTACCTGAATCTTCCTCCTTTGAAAAGTATTTTTTTTCAATGTCTCTTTAAGTGTTTTTATTTATCATTGACACATCAAATTCAAAGTATTTTTATCTCTGCATTAGATCCATTTTTTTTCGTAAAGGAAATTGTCGTTAAATTCTTCGTTTCCTGTAGGAAAAATTGTACTTCCATTCTTCATTTTTCCTAAAAGATAAATTGTTGTTAAATTCATCATTCTCAAATAAGAAAGCATTTGTTTGTTGATTTGATGCATATAGTTTCCTTTTTGCATTACCATTAAGGGGATTGAAAAGAAAAACCTGCATTTTCATATAGTGGATTGTGTGTTTTGCATAGGAACAAATTAGGAAATCTGCATATTAGTTTGTGCTCTTTTTTGTTTGCTCTCAAAATTGATTGCTCTTTCCCTTTAGTAGCTAAGATTTTCATTGAAAAAGCTAAAATTGAAGTTTGATTATCATTTTAGTTTTCATTTTAGGAATTTCCATCACATCATCATGATGAGCCTTGAAAGGAAGATTGATAAACAAGATAAACTTAAAATTTACATCAATTTACCTAAAAAAGCATTGGAATCATAATGATAACATTTAGAAGGTCTAGTCTAGAGACGTGTTGCAGCGTTGTAAAACGTATCAGTTGTGGTTAATTTTCTGCGATACATTCCGAGTGTGATACCTCACTCCACGTACATAAGTATATCGTAGCTTGTCCACGTACCTTCGGTTATATCAGGCGGTGTTATAGTACGAAAAGTATAAAGGGGTGCTCTCACTGTGCGGTTTCGCATCAGACAATGCTAATACAGACTTGGGCGTCCACATACCTTCAAGTATATTTGGGAGGACAAATTTAGGTTGTTATCCATCCATAGTGAACTGAGTCAACCACCTTTTAAATTGTGATACACTGAACACAACATTCAGGGAGATTTATTGCCCGTACTTCTTGGTTCACCAGGAGGTATTCTGCAGTTCACAGTTTCTTGGTAAACCTTTTGCCTAACATTACCCTTTCATTTTGGTTATTTATTTTGGGTCATAAAATAAATCAGTCATCATGGAAGAAGAAAATCCCTTTCCCCATCGTTCGTGTAGACTTTCATTGAAACCACCTTTAGCACCAAAAGTCACTTCTGGTCGGCGAAGGCGACATCGCTCTACAGAAACCAGTACCATCAGTACCTCTGGTGAAGCATCATCTTCCCATATACCAGAGTCGCACAATTTATTTCTACAAATATTGGTTCATCTACTGTTGTCAAGATAGAGTCCTCACAGCTACCCGTGGTCACGATCCATCCAATCAGTGAGACCATACCTCCTGAACCCGATGTTGTTCAACTAGAAGTTGATCCAGATCCTCTCTATTTTTTTCTAGAACATCTGCATCCCAAAGTCAAACGATCGGAATTTGTTCCTGTATCGGTCACCCCACAATATATTATAGCCATTGAGTCTCCCATATTGCGCAGTCAACCTCCTGAATTATACTTTGGGCCTGACGGTGAAAACCTTCCACCTGGTTTAATTTCGATTGAAGAAATCCCACAAGACAAAACACCTTTAACTCCAACCCATTTTGGGGAGGATCTTTACATGTACGATTATTTTCCTCAATCACCATCCTTTACTTTTGTTGATCTTGTACCTATTCAAATTCTCGTCGATTCAAAAGGGTATACATTTGGTCAAGTAACCATGCCTAAACCAACATCTTCGGTTGGAAAATGCCTTTGAATCAAGCCACCAAAGGGAGTTTTTCATAAATCTACATATAATCCTCGAGCAAGAGCTACTAAAAATTATAATATAGTTAAAGATTTGGCTCAATCCCCTTCAGCGATTTCAGCTCTTGAGGTATTACAAAATTTTCCCTCCCAGAAACAGGATTTATTGTCGGCTATTGGTGGAATTGATCCGACTGATTATAATCTCGTAGTATTTAATCATACGAGCTATGTGCCAAAATTACCAGTAGAATTGGCATTCTCCATCCAAGTAAATGCTCTCAATCACCTTTTTCATCGTACTATTATTGATGAGGGAGCATCTACGTGCATTATGTCTCTAAACTGTTGGAAGTCACTTGGCTCGTTGTGCTTATGTCAATCATCAACGACATTGAAGGCTTTCGATGGATGTACATATAAGCCTTGCGGTATTATTAATAACCTGCATGTTGAACTACGGGGGGGGGGAATGAATGTTGATGTTGAGGTTGTTGACGGACCCCTTGACTACAATATTCTACTTAGAAGGCCATGGGTGTATGATATGGCTGGAATTCTTTCTACATATTTTAGAATGATTGCCTTTACATATAAAGGTTCTATCACAGTCATCAATCAACTTTCCTTCTTTGCCTCCACTTCACAGGTAACTAGAAGTGTTCCATTTGTTCACGCACCCCAACTTTCACTTCAGAACATTGGTGTAGGACTCTTAAAGGATTCCACTCTCATGGGAACCTTTACATTACCGCTGCCTACAACGTCGACAAAAATTGTAAGTATAAAGACCTACTACATGATATCTTCCACTCCATCTGGCTTAAGGAAGAGTACGGGTGATTCTGAAATTGTTACGTTGGATGAGTTTATGTCGCCCAACCCTATTGAGCTGGCATAAAAATCAATCTATCTGGTTTGGGTGACAAATCCGAAATCACTGTCGTCGGTTGTTTGGTTTGATCATTCCTTAGATTTTGGTACTCCATCTGATCCTTTTTCCTCAACTTTCTTAACATATGAGAATATTTTGGAAACCATGATGTCAGAAGGAGAACCATGGGAAGATTATCATCATCGTTCCCATCTTCCTGGATATGAAGAAAATAATCTTAGTGAACTATATCACCCATTAATCAAAAATTTATTTTCGAATTTTTTTCCTATTAATGCAATCTATTCCAAATGAAACTTGTCAAATATTGGAGAAACCATTTCTATCGATATATCAACCAAACCTCGCGTTGTAGAAAATATTCATGTCGGCGTATCTTGTTCTCCATCAGAACTCGAAACATATCGCTCTCTCTTTCATGAATTCTGTGATGCATTTGCTTGGTCTTATGAGGAAATTCCAGGCATAGATACTAGTATCATTGAACACACTATTAATATGTATCCTGTTGTCATACTGATACATTGGCGCCTTCTTCTTGTTCATCTGAAGAAGGCCTCTGCCATTAAAGCAGAAGTTGAAATCTTTTTGCGTGATGGTTTCACTTACCCTGTTCTGCTAACTGAGTGGGTTTCTAACATCGTTCATGTCCTAAAAAAACAAGGAACCATCAAAGTGTGCGTCGATTATCGGGATGTCAATCTTGCTTGTCCAAAAGAAAACTATCCTACTCCCTTTATCGACCAGATTATTGACGATTATGCTGGATGCGAAATCTTTTCGTTCATGGATGGATTTTCCGGCTACAATAAAATCAATATCCGCCCAGAGGATCAATATAAGACATCATTCATCTATCCCTAGGGCGCGTTCGCTTATCAGAAACTACCGTTTGATTTAAAGAATGTCGGGGCCACTTTTCAGAGAGCAATGGATTATGCTTTCAATGACATCAAGCACATTTTTCAACCCTATCTAGACGATTTACCCACACATTCATGAAATTAGACTGGTCACCTGATGCATTTGAGAGCCATCTTTTTATGGTACTGACACTAAAAAATACGCCTCAATCCACATAAATGTGTGTTTTGTGTTGGTTCTGGTCATTTTCTTGGATTTGTCGCCTCAGAATAAGGAATTCAAATTGACCCATTGAAGGTCCGGGATATTCTTGATTTGCTTGCACCATCAAATTTACTTCAGATATAGAAACTTCAAGGAAAGGCTAACTTCCTAAGGAGGTTCATAACCAACTACACCGAAATGGCTAAAGGATTCACTCGGCTCTTGAAAAAAGAGATTCCCTTCCATTGGGACCAAGTTGCACAAGCTTATTTTGATGTTGTCAAGGATACTCTTGTCCGGGTGTCATTAATGTACCCCCTCAATTATCAAAGTGATTATTTCTTATATATCGTCGCAACTGATACGACCATTGTTATGGTATTGGTCCAAGTAGAAAATGGGATAGAACATCTGATCTATTATTTGAGTTGTAATCTCAATGATACGTAAGTGAAGTATTCATACATAGAAAATCTTGCCTGGGCAGCTATTCAAGTTGTCCAAATATTTCGCCACTATATCTTGTTATGGAAGACCATTTTCATTTCGGATTGTAACCCCATGACTTATATCTTATCACGTCAATTGCTGGGGGGGAAATATTCAAAATGGATTGTCATTTTACAGTAATTTTATTTGGAATTCATCAAATCCAAGTCAAATAGGTCTTTATTTTGGCTGAGCTTCTCTGTGACCTTCCCTCTTATAGTACTGCGACTACGTCGAAACCATCTATTCCTGACGAGTCTCTGTTTCTGATCAGATCATCTGATCCTTGGTATGGGTATTTTATCATTTATCTCTAGACCCAGAATTTTTGGCCTGATACCTCTCGCTCTGACCAATGACGTATTCAATACCAAGCCAAAGATTATCGGATCATTAGCGATACAATTTACCATCATGGTGTTGATACAATTTTAAGAAGGTGCTTCACTCATGAGGAGGTCGAAAAGGTTTTAAATGATTGTCATGCTAGGGCTTGTGGTGGACACTTGTCTGGATACGCTACCGTGTAGAAGATACTCTGCGCTGGTTACTTTTGGCCTACCATATTTTGCGACTACATCCTCGCGGTCAGAAGTTGTCATGTGTGCCAGATATTTGATTGTAAAATTCGCAAACCGCCAGTGCCAATGCATCATGTTGTCTCTATGGGACCATTTTCGAAATGGGGTATTGACTTCATGACCTGTAACCCTCGTTCATCCAGGGGGCATGGTTATATTATTGTTGCAGTAGACTACTTTACCAAATGGGCTGAAGCGATGCCTACATTCAACAACACATGACAAAAATCCGCATTTCTTTTCTTTAATCATGTCATTGCATGGTTTGGGGTCCCACAGGCTATAGTCACAGATCATGGGAATCATTTTTGCAACCATATGATGACTGAATTGACTGCCAAGTTAGGATTTTCACATGATAATTCTACTCCTAATTATCCACAATCAAATGGACAAGTTGAAGCCATCAATAAGATTCTTAAATGTATGCTTCAACGAATACTAGGAGTTCCTAAAAGAAACTGGCATTTGAACCTATACTCAGCCTTGTGGGCGTACCAAACCTGGTGAGAAACAAAACCATATTTACTCCCTTTCAGTTGGTGTATGGTCTAGAATCTATCTTTCCAATCCAATGTGAAATACCGTAGTTAAAATTCACAATCGACTTGTTGCTTGAAACCTCAGAAGAAGAAGCACATCTTTTTAACCTCATCCATCTTGATGAAACATGTCTTGAAGCCCAATTGACCAATGAAGCGCATAAGAGACGTATAAAGGCGAAATACGACAAAAATGTCTAGCCTCGCATTTTCTCAGAGGACAACTTGGTCCTTCCTTATGATCAAGAAGCTAATGTAATAGGTACAGGGAAATTTGAGCAATTATGGCATGGCCCCTATATTTTCAAAAGAGTTCTTGCTAAGGGTGCTTACGAGTTAGTGGATTACGATGGAATTCCGTTGGCACAACCCCGAAATGGGTTTTATCTGAAACGTCACTATGCTTAATCATGAGCATAGTAATTTTTTGTATTATATTGTATATATGTTTTTGATTTTCATTCATTGTCTTAGTTTATTTTTTAGAGTTTTCTTGACGTTAGTAATCCGCTTTACATCTCATTGCAGACGTCTGAATCTTTGGAACCATTTTTTGGATATTCTGATGCTGCTAGTTGTAGTACGCAGAATCTATCCTCTATAACATGGGAATTTTTTTCTCCGAACAACGAGTTAGTGAGTTTTCAAGGGATTTGTATCGGTAGATCGACAAAAAATATCGTTGAGTATAGCGCGTTGATCAAACTTCTCTCTGATGCCATTTCATTTGGTATTAACCGCATCATCATAAGGTTAGACTCACAACTTGTGGTATTACAACTTACTAGTGTTTATACTGTTAGAAATCCAACATTGCATAATTTGTTCCTAAGAGTTCAACTTTTGGAAAGACACTTTGATTTTATTCAATATCAACACATTTCTAGAAACTTGAACACATTGACTAATTCTTTAGCTAATCATGTTTTAGACAGACATTTTCAACACATGTAAAGATACATTCACATAATTGAATAGGATTATGCAATAAACATAGGAAAACACTGAAATCAAATAGATAGATAGTTATAGGATTTTACAAAAATTTGTGCCCAAGACACATTGGTCATCTGACCTCAAAATGCATGCAACATGTCAAAAGTAAACTAGTGATGCTCATGGTAAAATGTTATAGGTCTAGCTATCCTACGCAGTAACCGCATCCAGCGGTTATGAACATCTATAGTATGGTGCTGCAGTCGCATGGGTAGCTCTTCGATCTGGTAATCTGGAATCCCGAAGGTAAACCCCTCTATGTGCTACCAAAGCTCAGACAGAGTCTTAACCATGTCTAGATCCTGAAGGACTGCTCTCTCGACAACCCTCTTTGTTGGATCATCCGCTCCATGCTCTGGTTCCTCCACCGGTTGAACTCGACCAACATTTTCATTACATTAAAACTTTAGTTTAGTCTTGGGAAAACACAAAAATACAAAAAAAATTGCATAAACCTTAGAAAAATAAAAAAAACATTGTCAAAACGATCTTACCTATTGCACCCCACTAAGTGCCTTCTGGTAAAGCTAAGTCTGGATTTCCTTAGAAATCGATGCCGACATATGCATACTCATCGATGGCGATAACCTGTAGCATGAACTAGGCGAAGAATACAGTCGAGAAAAAAATGGACGATTGGCCTGCATGCATAGCTACTAGTTCTACCCATCTCTTCATCCTTGGATCTCTAGGGTTAGACACACCCAGTGTCACATGCTGAGGTTGCATCAGTGGAATCTTCTCTAAGGCAAATTAAATGAGGATCAAACCGTAACTGAATTTTTTCTTCCTTCCTCCCTTTGCCTCGTTTAGTTGTTCTTTTATCTGAGAAAGTACAACTTCAGATCAGTTGAATAATGTTGGCTCCATGCACTCTAGTGCATACTACATATATGATCTATTCGCTACATGTAGTGTAACGGTGTCAGCAAGCTTTGTGATCTTGAAAAGAATGGTTCTCAAAGGAAAATCTAGAATGGCACAAATGTTTATTTTCCCATCCTTGCTTGGCTCTGCTCCTGGATAGAAATATTGCAAACACATAGTCTCTCACTGTCTCTCCTCCAAGAGCAAACCCTAAGAGAGAAATAGGCAAGCCTCTCCTCGACAAGCCTGTAAGAAAATATACATCCTCCATTGTAATAGGAATCACTTTGTTCCTAATTTGAAATTCCTCAATATCCGGATCCCATGCTCGAAATAGGAACTCCAAGAGTTCTATTTGTTGCCTCATCCCTGACAAACGGAAGTACTTTAATAACCCACAATATCTTATGGCTCTTACTGTACCCGGATCATTTAGGGAAATCATATTTTGTTCTTCATGCTCTCTTTCTCTCCAAGTAATCATCATTCTAGTCCTATGAAATCCTAAAACATAACCATAAGACTCATTAGACTCCTTTTCTTGAAAAAAATTAGGCAAATTTTGGGTACAATGCAAGAATAAAAAGTGTGAATTTCACCCAATGTAGTCTTGAACATGGGACAGTGTGTTTCATATGCACCTAGGCTTCAATTTAGGTGTTGCATAATGCAGTTTTCGATGCTCAAGGGTGTGTTGCCCTCTTTGGAAAAATAATTCACCCTAAGGGTCCCAAATCCCTAAAAAATTACAATGAAATGAAATGAATTGACCACTGAAAGGAGAGGGTTTATAGCACCAACCTGGATCAAACGGCGATGAAAATCATCCACAGAATCGATCGCAATCAACAACTGAAGTTCAGGGGAAAAAATAGGTTTAGAGCTCCAAAATGCAAATGGTAACTTTCAAATGCTAAAAATGAATAGTAAACTCTTTTAATTAGTCATTTGATTATTTGAAAATCATATTTATTGTTGTGACTATGGTTTTATTCTATTTTTATCATGGAACAGGTATTTTTACAACGAAGCTCAAAGCAATCCCAAGTGTCCAACCCTGAAAATGACTGAGAAAATACAAGATATAGACAAGACTAACTCATTCTTATGCCTCTAGGGGTCGAGTTCACTAGTTTAGGAGCTGTTTCAACAATATCTAAACTAAGAACTGGAAAATAGGCAGTGGAACAGCTTGCCTCTATAAGATAGGAAACTGATTCATTCAGTTACAATTCACTTTTTGGTGAATGAATCTACTTACATGAGTGAAAATTTGTCAAAATTACATCAAAAACCATGGAATTACATCAAGTTACATCAATATCTTTACATTTGGATATAAAAAAGTCAAACTGGCCAAAAATAGGCGAAAAACTGAGTTACTGAGTGAAAATTGAGCCAAAATCCCCAATGCGACGCGCCTGAAATCTCTATGCGTCACGCCACTTTGGAGCTGATTTTGAGGGCCTTCCTGGAGTTCAAATTGAGTTCAGGATAGCTCGTTGGAAATCTATGCCTGTCTAATTTCCAACCCAAGTGGAATTTCTAAATTTGGTTTACATTTTCCCCTCCAAAAATGAGTTTTTCCAACACTGCTTCTTGTGTGTCCAAAAATGGGCAGAAAGGTCAATTTTAGGGTGTTTTTTACCATTCTGGCAACCCAAAAATTGTCAAAATATCTAGGTAATGGGTAGGCATGCATAAATTTTGATGAAAAAACCAGAAATATCAAGTTTTCCCCAAGAGGAGCTGCCAATTATAAGCGTGCGCAAAGTGGCGCGACGCGCTGGGCAGGAAAATCTGTGTTAAGGCCAAAAAATTCAAAATTGACAAAAATTGTCCCAAATTTCTTGAAATTTGGGCTGAATTTCCACCATCATGTGCTATGCTAGGCCAAAGAAGCTTCAGCCAAAATTTTGAGTCTATCATGCCTTTTGCGATGCTTTAATGCTCTCTTTAGCTTTGCCTTCAGGATCTTGATTCGTGCCTTGCAAACGTGATTTCTCGCCCAATAATGATTTTTCATGTGCCTTAGCATGTTATTTTCCTTTTTGGCCTTCTCCAACAGCTTCTCCAAATGAATATTGACCCTCTCAAGCCAAGTCTCTCGATCAGCCTCAATATCTCGCTCAATGGATGTCATCTCGGTTTGGCTTCTTTGGGCAGCTTGTCGGTTCTCACGGATATTTTGCAACTCTATGACAGTTTTATGATCTTCCAATTGTTTGTTTCGCTGCTCAAGGTAGTTTATAATCCATTGGGCTCTTTGCAACTTGACGGACAAAGTGTCTATCTCCGCCTTCTCCTCCTGAATAGTCTCTCTCAACTTTGAGCTTGGTGAGCTCAAATCCCCATCAATGAGTATGAAAATTGTATCTTAGCCTCTTGAAGGCCCCTCATCCTGCATGGGCCTCTTACCTTTGTCCTGTACCTGTACCTGTGCTGCTGATGATGGAAGCGAGACCCTTTCCACCCCAGGTGGAGATAATACTCGCCGGGCTGCTGCAAATAATCCTTTGGTGCCTCTCTGATAAGTGACATACATCGGCACACTAGTAGTCTCTGTCTCCTAACCCTCATGCTGATATGAAGGTTCACCTGCATCATGAACAACCTCCGAAGGAACCTGAGGAGCTGTGAAGAAATCATTAGAAATGAAATCCTCCCATGAAATACCCTGCACGCTGAGCTGATGCAAAACCACAATCTTAATGAGTTCAAAGTGATAGATATTGTTGTACTGCTGCTCATGAGTTTTCCTTTGCATGAGAGTGGTCATTCTCTCAATATTCCGAC
The DNA here is from genome assembly GCA_034641835.2 of Pinus albicaulis. Classification (NCBI taxonomy): domain Eukaryota; kingdom Viridiplantae; phylum Streptophyta; class Pinopsida; order Pinales; family Pinaceae; genus Pinus; species Pinus albicaulis. Next base: position 1,354,436,406 of record CM076579.1, on the reverse strand, counting down.
ACATGAAATAAGGGAGGTTCATCATCCTCACCCTGGTAAAATGCATCAATAACCTGATATGATAGGCATAGAGACGTGAAAACCGTCCCTCACAACTGAAATATCTAATAATAAGTTTCATCAGAGGAGCATAGGAATCCTTTAGGAACCGAAAAGGAAACACCCTGCTGAGTTGTTTCACAAAGCTAGGCCTGATATATGGTTCATAGTGCACTCTTTCAACCTGTTGTCTTTTGTTCCATTGTTCTCCAACATTCGGTATTCTGGTTGCTTGAGAGATAGTTTCCGGTGTTAAAGTTAATGTCGCACCGGCAAGGGTGACCTGACCATCATGTAAATGCAACACAAACAAACGAGCCAACTCCTGATGATGATGGACCCTAGCAACCATTTCACAAAATTGATAACAAGACTGCTCTCGAAAACATGCCATAGCAAGTGGACAAGCCTGCAATTCAGCCAATGAGGTGGGCTCCTCCCTCACATGTCTGCCACTCTTATGAGGCCTTCTAGGTGCATGTAGTTCAGTGGTGGAATCATTGTCTCGGTCATAAGATGTATCGGTGTCTGTCTCCATGATGTCCAAGGTTTGTGCAAGGTCTATGTTATCTTAGATGAAAATGATAATTTTGGTGTTTTGATTTGATTGCCAAATATGAGGTAATATGGGAGGGAATATGGAGGAATAGGATAATGGGAATAATGGACTTTTATCAAGTGAAATTTGCCTTTTGAAAACTGTGATTTGATAATTTTAGGGACAAGGGACAACCACTTAACTTCTTGGGATAAACTTGGGGTTTGGAAAAGTTTACAAGTGGGATGGGGATAATGAGAATAGGAGAGAAATGAGTGACTTTAGGGATGTAAGGGGATAGGGGATGAGTTGCTATGATAAGATAACAGTGAGGGGGTGGAAAAAACAAGGTGGAGAATGGAAGTGTTTGACACAAAAACCAATTTTAAAACCCTAGGAGCAATCTTAAAACAAGAGAATAGGGTTTTGAGTTTTTGTATTCAAATATTCATAATCATTCTCATAATCAACACCAAATAATTGTTCATGGAAATTACAAGGTCGCATGGACTTACTTGGAGCAAGGGAGACCGAGTCAATTTGGAGTTTTTGAAGAAATGACCAAAAAATTTGTGTTCCGGCCCAATGCGCCGCGCAAGCAACCCAGTGCGCCGCACCCTTCCAATGCACCGCGCTGGTTCAATTTCACACACAAGTAGTCGACTCAATGCGCCACACACGCCCGATGTGTCGCGACACCTGCCCAACGTGTCGCGCTCTGCAACTTCAACCAGTCTGCCCTTCAAGATTCTTCCTTCACTCCTCATGGGTTCTCCTTGGCTCACTGTTGTCTCTTGGCACACAAATGAAGTTTTAAACTTGAAAATATCTTTTATGCCAAGGATTTTGATTTTTTCTATTTGAAAACCCACTTTGTAATGTTGAAAACTTGACATCTTTTCAAAAGAACTCTGTTTTGCTTGCTTTTGGCTTTTGGACTGAATAATGAGCTTTCTGTCTATCTTGTAGGGAATGGATGGCATGGAGCTTTGGCAAAGGTGACCAGGGTTGCAAGTGGAGTATTATTACAACTAAAAAAACTTGAAAAGTACATTGCATTTATTTACATGATAATGAAATAGACAATTTTTCTTCAAAACAGAGTTTTGAAGAAAAATGATTATTAAACATATAATAATGACAATTTTTGCACTGAAACCTTATTTTGAACTTCCTCATGTGCCTGCTGACCATTATTAGGCATTCTTATGACCGGATTAACTAAACCCTAGACCTAATGAGACAAAAAACCCTAAAATGACTCTTTGCCAATTTATGAGACCAAAAATGACTGTAAATTATTTTAATGAACAGAAATAGGCCAGCAGGTATATGACATGAGGGATATGAGTGACCAACCCCTACCGTCAGATGATCCATGCTCCTAATGGAATGCAGCTGACTGAACTGAGTGAGACACCTAAAATGAAATGCAACAAGAGAAATTTGATCTCTAACGGAGGGATGAAGATACCGACTCTAACAAGAAACATTCCAATGTAGATGACTTTCTGCACTATGTACATGTTATTAGATAGTTTATGTGTTGAGCATGGGAATACCTTCCCTCAACAATTCGTGATCAAGAGGATATATCATGATGTAATGTATTGTAATATTGATGCAGGTCGCTACTCCGCTTCATCTCCAGACCATCATAGTGTAAAGCATCTCATTCAAAAATATTGTTATTATTATTCTGACTTCATGCTTTAGGGGGAAATATCGTATAGGTCAATTTGGGCACCATTCCCAATGACCTGGTTAAACTGGACATCATCCCCAGAACTAATGAATAGGGTCTATCATCCCCTATCATTTCAGTTGCTACATGCCCTAAGACAAAGAACAAGAAAAAATCATCCATAACTTCCATTGCAAGGTTTCCAAGATTTGAATTACATGTTATATCACCTATGAGCTCACCAACACAGTCTCTAAAGGGACTAACTACTTTTCATATGCATTTATCTCCATTCAAGGGTGCTCTGCAAAGCACTTCCCGACACTCAAGAGTGCATTGGTAAATTGGGAGTGAAATTCTCATTGTTCTAGAATCTCCACATGGCCAGTGCCTTCTAGAAGAGTGCATATGTGTCAAACTTCGAATCCATGTGTCCATTCAACACCTCTAAGCTTGGGAAAATTTCTTGCCTATTATTAGAAATTCATTGATTGTGAAACTACCTTCAGCTCATTTATAAATTGAGCACAGATACTAGAGCTTGAGAAGGAAGAAATTTGGTAGAGAAATGTTGTTGGATTCTCAATTGAGTGATATGATGTCGGAGAGATGTTCATTGTGATGAGGTTGGGATGATGCCGGAGTTGGTGACATCAAATCAATAACTGGTTGTAACCTCCCCCTTCTATCCATTAATAAATATTTCTGCTCATTTTCCCACATATATATCTGTATAAGCTTCTATCTTTCCTATTATAGTTTCTTAGCTGATGTATATGTTTCATGTTTCATTGATTTAACTGATTAAGATAAATAGTCATCTGTATATTGCAATATCTTTGTTGTTTAATGTTTATACTTGTAGGAACTAGTTTGGCAATCAAAGTTTGATTGGAAGCTACAATAAGAGTGACAGAAGGAGAATAGGAAGTGCTTGGACTCCAAGTAAGTTTCTCCATATTTCTGTGTGTCTATTTACTCTTAGGAAAAAGTGTCTACAAAGTCTTTGGTCTATTTTTCTAAATGCATAGCACCACATTTAGGGAATGTGTTTTATCCGTAATCCATAATTTCGTATAACATGCATGGCACATGCATGTGGTTTCTTGGTTATGATCTATCATTGGCATGGAGGATTGTTTGGATTGACAATGGTTTTTCCTAACCTTTTCGTTTCCTTGATAGCCATGGTGTTGTGGTTTTATATTTGTTTTTCTAATTGGTTCTCATGTTCCTTATGGTTGTGGGTGTAACTAAAGATACACTAGTGAGACATTATTGAATTAAATATTAAATTAATTCACATGGAGTGATCTCACATGCAACTAAATATTTACTATTGTTAACTACATGCATGTTAGATCCAGTGGAGACCCAGTTGATAGATAGGTGAAAGGGACAGTTTGACTATCATTTGTGAATATATTTGGTGCACACTTGTAACCAAACACACATTGGAGGTGCCTATGAGTATTGCATAGTCAAGGTAGGCTAGAATTAATCATTCAAAGGTTCTTAACCATCAGGGATTGCGCAGTGGAGGCAGGCTGTCAAGAGGAAGTAAATTGGTGCATGTATATGCCAAAATTTGTATGACAATGTGAGACGATTGTATTTTGTACTAAGAGCTCTTGGATTAGAGTTTTGTATGATATTTTTTCATGATCCATAATATATACATAATATATGATAGTGGGGTTTTTAGCTTTATTCTTTCCTGGTAAAAACATCTATGTTATGTGTGATTGATCTTTCTTCATGTGTTTGAAATTGGCAATTAAATTTTCACAAAGATTTAAGTAGAAGGATTTTGTATTTAACAATGGCATATAATTGTTAGATTAGGAGAATCTAGGCAATACATAATTGTGTTAAAATTTCTACATGGTATCAAAGCAAAGAAGATTGCAATTTTGAAGCAATAGTTGAGTTTGTTGGTGGAAACAATTTGAATTTGCTGCAATAATTTCTTGGTGCGACGGTTGAGTAAACATTGAAATGGATTTCAATGGCTTGCATCTAGACTATGCACTCGAGGGCAGCTCAAACTACATTTCTTGGAAGGAAAGGATGGAGGCGGTGCTTGAAGATAATGGCTTGAGGGAATTCATCGACAGAGATGTTCCTAAGCCTACTTCGACAGATGATGCAGTACTTGATGCATGGAAAAAGAAAGTAGAAAGGGCGAGGAGGATTCTGTTGGAAGGTGTACGAGACCACATTGTCTCAAGCCTTCATGGGAAATCCACTCCATATGCTATGTGGAAGGCTTTGACGAATCTTTTCCAAAGCAGTAGCGACCATAGGAAATTGGTGCTAAAGGATAAACTCGAGAAAATCAAGATGGAAAAGAACGACACTATTACGGTATACTTAACAAAGTTTGTCCAATGTAGGGATGAGCTTGGGAGTGTAGGAGTAAGTGTTTCTGATGATGATTTGGTGAGCTTGGCTCTCTTGTGACTTCCTAAGATTTGGCATAGTTATGAAGACTCTGTCAACAGAAGGGAAAAACTGTCGGATTGGGAACGACTGTGGTCGGATCTAGTGCAAGAGAAGTTCAGGAGGAACACCAGAGATGGCTCTTCATCAAATCTTGATGATGAAGAGGATTGTGCTTTGGCTGACAAGGTGAAGAAGGGGAAGGGGAAGAAATTCCATTCTAAATATGAGGCTGGTGAATATGGCAAGGAGCACAACATGTCCAAAGTGAAGTGTTTTCACTGTCACGAGTATGGACATATTGCCACAAATTGTCCACATAAGAAGAAGAACAATATGGTTGATAGAGTTGCAGCTGGTGAGGCTCTTGCCTCTCAATTTGAGCTTGACTTCTCATTGATCGCATGCACGGTGTCTAGTGCATTGGGATTAGGGTGGTACTTGGATAGTGGTGCTTCCTTTCACATGACGGGAGATAAGAAACTTTTTAGTGACTTGGTGGAGAAATATCTCCAGATGCATATTGAGTTGGGCGACAATGGACAATACAGTGCGACTAGAATTGGTAACATTACCTTTCAGAGTGTGTTAGGTAAACTCTTTCATTTAAAATATGTTATACATGTTCCATGTTTGAGGAAAAATTTAGTCTCAGTCGCAATGTTAGAGGATAGAGGCTATGATGTTTTTTTTAGTGAAGGAAATTTTTTCCTGTGACACAAAGAAACAGGGCAAGCCAAGAAGGTTTGGATTCAAGTTATGAATCTCTATAGACTTGATGTAGATGGGATTTCTACTGAGCTTCCTACTGCTGGGAAGTGCAAGAAATCCATGCAATTGACGCTTGAGAGGGAGCAGGATTTGCATGCAGGTAAGAGTGAACCTTAGGATGTGGAGCTGACACAAGATGAGGATCATGGAGTGGGAGAAACCACTCATGCAGAGAAATTTTGAGCCAGATGGGCAGAGGGAGTGCATACAACTATACCACTAGGTGAGAGGTGGGGCGACATGCATGAGTAATCCTAAGAAGAAATTTTTGGGTAGGATTCATTGAGATGGTGTGGATCTCATGAATCAACCCTAGCTACGAGGAGCCCACAGAGTAGTAGTAGCAGGATCAATTGGATTGATGCAGTCAGATGTCATGAGGACATGAAATCAAAGTGACAGTGTCGGATACTGGAGCATGGATCAGAGTTGACAACAAGTGTAGAGTGCATGGATGCAGAGGTCAGCAGCGCAGTGGTTCCTGAAGACATGTGCAGTTGGTACCAGAAGAAGTCAGAAGACTTTGATGGCAGATGCATTATATTGATTCAATTTTTTGGAAGCTATTCAGTTTCGGAAGTGTTGCATGCAAGTGTTGCATGTGCGAGAAACACTAGAGAAGTGTTGCATGCAAAGGTTGTAGGGCGAATGCATGGAGTTGCGTGTCACATGCAAAGAAATTCCTTTCTTGTTGAGAGGGAGTGTTGAAGTTTGCAACAAGAAACAGTGAAATTGGCATCTGGAAACAACATCCTTGATCCTAGTGAAAATTAAGCACCTACACTAGGTGGGGCCCGCGAGCTATTTTTAGGTGTATTTCTATTTTTAGAATGTTGAGAAAAGTCTATTTATAGCAGGAATATATTTATAGATGGTTGAGAAAATTCTATGTATGGATGGGCGTCTATTTTTGGAATGCATGTACGAAGTCATTTCATGGATTGCATGTCTAAACATAGAATGCATGTCGATTATTATTATCTGTTAATAATAATTAGACAATAAATAATATGCTATTCTCTTGAAGCACTTGATTTCAGTTAACTGATGTGGAAAACCAGTTGATTGAAGGAATTTCGAGTTCTAAGGTTAGTTGGTGGGACATGCAAGTGGACTTCGTTGTAACTGAGTGATACAAAGTTGTAACAAAGTTGGATGTGTAGTTATGTGAGTTGTAAACTAGTTTAACTTAGTTAAGTGAGTTAAACTCAGTTGTGCTAGTTGTAACTAGTTGTAACTAAAGATACACTAGTGAGAGTTCAGTGAATTAAATATTAAATTAATTCACATGGAGTGATCTCACATGCAACTGAATATTTACTACTGTTAACTAGATGCATGTCAGATCCAGTGGAGACCCAGTTGAGAGATAGGTGAAAGGGACAGTTTGAATATCAGTTGTGACTATAGTGGGTGCACACTTGTAACCGAACACACATTGGAAATGCCTGAGTATTGTGCCGCAATCAAGGCAGGATAGAATTAATCATTCAGAGGTTTTTGACCATCAGGGATTGCACAGTGGAGGCAAGTTGTCAGGAGGTAGTAAATTGGCGCATGTATATGCCAATTTTTGTATGACAATGTGAGACGATTGTATATTGTACTGAGAGCTCTTGGATTAGAGTTTTGTATGAGATTGCTTCATGATCCATGATATATACATAATATATGATAGTGGGGTTTTTAGCTTTATGCTTTCCTGGTAAAAACATTTGTGTTATGTGTGATTGATATTTCTTCATGTGTTCGCAATTAGCGATAAAATTTCCGCAAAGATTTAAGTAGAAGGATTTTGTATTTACCAGTGGCATATAATTTTTAGATCGGGAGAATCCAAACAATACATAATTGTATTAAAATTTCTACAGTTCAGAATAAAAAGACCAAGGGAGAAATCAAGATTTGTGTAGATCTGTGCAAGTTTAATGATGCATGTGTGCATGACCCCTTCCCTACTCTGTTCTCTGATGAAATAATAGATAATGTGGGAGGGAAAGAAGCTTATTCATTTACTGATGGATTTTCAGGTTATCATCAAATCTGAATTGCACCAGAAGACTGCAACAAGACCACATTTTCCACTAAATGGGGTTATTTCCAATATATTTTCATTCCATTCGGATTAAAAAATGCACTTGCAATCTTCTCGTGCATGGTCGTGGCTGTGTTTAAAGAATTCATGCATAAATTATTGGACGTATACTTTGATGACTGGACAATATTTGGATTGATAAAGAAATATGTGTCGAACCTACGCATGATGCTTGATACCTGTAGGAAGCACCAAATTTCTCTCAACCTGAAGAAATGCATATTCTGCGTACCATCTGGGATTTTGTTGGGACATATCATATGTTAACAAGGATTGATGGTAGACCCAGCCAAGATCATGGTTATCATCAATTTAGAAGTTCCCACCAATGAGAAACAACTATGCTCCATCCTAGGACACACTAGGTATTACATGAAGTTTATCAAAGGGTATGCTCTAATCACTGCACATGTTGTGGATCATCTGCATATCCTTTTAATTTTATATTAAAAATAAAAATTAAAAAAAAATCTAAAATTGAAGAAAAGAAAATATGTTAAAGTATTATAGTTTTATACTTTGGCATAAAAAGAAAATGTTTTTAGTTTGATGTATTAAAGTTTAATTGTTTTAAACTTTGTACAAGGGGGTTTTGTATCAAAAGATTAAAGGCCGATCAATTCAATCGGCGGAGAGTGCTAATATTCAAAGTCTGAACCAAATGAACCAACCTGCGGGCACTACCAGCATGATAGTTAACGAAATGGGTGCCTCCACAATTGACTGGGTTAACTGCGGAGGCGATGAAGATCAATGGTGGATATCAACTGCGGGGGCATCAGCCGGAGTTTTCATCCATACCCCGAGACCCCCCGCAGTGACGTCATATGTTAAATGGAGAACAATTGTTTTTCATGTCAAACCAGTCCAAAAGTTAAGCGACACGTTGCGTAGGCATTTAACACAAAAGCCGCACCATCTATTTAGGGGTGTTTTTCATTTCGTTTTCAAAATACTTTGCAGTTTTTTGCGTTTTGACCTGTTGCGTTCTCCCGTCACCTTTATGTTTTAGTCACCTTGCAAGAGTATTCCTTCAACACCTTTTCTAATAATGGCTAAAAGATCTTCTTTGTCTGGTTCATCGAGCCACATTCCTCTCATGGATAATGAGTGAGACATTCAAGATATTGCGTCTTCAGTAATTCATCTTCCATTCTATCAACAAGTTGTATTGAATAATGATATTCCCCTATCTATTCCGCCATGAAAAAATCTGGGGTCCTTTCTGCATGCATCCCGAAGATGCATTTATTCCCAGAGTTTATTTATTGGTTGGTTTCCACATTGTATCTCAGAAAATGTTTCGTGATGAATTCCCAAGGGGAAAATGTTTTGCAGGTGTCTACCCAATTAATCCGCCAAGCCTTGTGTTTTCCTGAATCCAAATCGTCAGTTCAATTTTCAAAAGATTCACTGGTTAATTACTATGAAAGCCTTGCAGGATAAGAGTTTAATCAGTTTATGTTCCATTTGAAGCCCAATATGAAGCAGTTTCAGCCAGAATGTGGAGAATTTTCTATGGGAGTTTTCAACGAAGACACTCGACCCGTATTAAGCAGTATTTCTAAAATCTTGGGCAAAGAAGAAGATGTTACAGTGGACAGGTCAGTCCTGTGAATGTTCGCCATGATGATGAAGCCAGGAATGGTCCTGGATATTCCACCCTTTTGGCAAGAAGCAGTCAACTCGCAGTTGATGTGTCTTTCACTGACAGGTTATTTTAAATTTCCCTCACTGATTATCTACTTATTTTTATACCAAAATGTTGAAGAATTCATGCAGTTGGATCTAAATATAATGGATGTATACAAACAAAGACAGTCAGTTGTATTCTGGACAGATATAATCAGAAGAGATAAAAATGAAGAGGGGTTATTTGATTTTTCTAGTCAGTATATGCCCATTGCATATAAAATATTGAATGGAGTTCATCCCCCTTGTTTTTTACCCAAAGCCCAAGAGTTTCTACATTTAGGAACCAGTTGTAAATTTGGGGACTGGTTTGTATTTGAAGAGTATTCAAAAATAAGGTTGTATGGAGCAAATGTTGAACCTTACAGGCTCCCAACATTTGTACCAATGAGGCTTTTCGCCTTAGAATTTATTAGAAAAAGCCTGAATGTTGATCATGTGCACTTTGTCGCTATGAAGAAAAGGCATATGTATAAATTTCCTATGATTGTGGGACCCTTCATAGTTAATATGAGGCAGACATTTGAGGAAGTAACAAAATTGTTGGAGGAAACACATATGCTACTAGGAGAAAAATGGGCTTATGATCCACATGGTATAATTTCACAGAGAAGAATTGAGAACAGATATTCAGCTTTCATTCATGAAAGTAGAGCGGAGTAGGAAAAGGTGGCAAAAAAAGGTGAAATAATTTTAGTAAATACAAGCATTCAAACTCCTGTTATAACTGAGAAAACAAAAAAAAGAGGAAAGAAGTTGTTATTGACTTGGATGATGAGGCACCGAGAGGTGAGAAGAGGACAAAATGTGTTGAGGATCATTCCTCTAATTCACCTGGTTTTTCCTTGAATTTGGGTGAAGAGAAGAATGCTCCCTCTTCCCCTGGAGGTCATGAATCCTCTCATGAACAAGTACCCTTAATCAAATAGGTGTTTTCACAAATTGAGGAGAGAAATCAAAGAAGCAGTAAGTGAATTTGATAAATATTTTGATAAAATGACAAGGGTAGGTCTGTCATCATGTTGGGGAGCTGAGGGGAATCTTCTACCATGGAGCTCTTGTGAGAATTTACTAGTGATGACAAAAAGCAAGATTGACAACAAGCATGAGAAGACACGAGTACTTAAAGGAGAGACAATGGTCAACTTCTTGCAAAGAAATTTTCAACTCTTTTGGATGTTAAAAACTCTTTTCTCTGAAAGGAAATCTTATGACTGAATTACTACATTCAGATTGGAGTATCAGAATCTGACACATTCATCCAAGACGAAGGTAGAAATATGGAAAAAGTGCAGAGCTTGGACTATTGACTTGCCAAAGGGATCAGCAACAAAGAAATACAAATCAGTTGATCAAGGAAAAGAAGCCACTTCATCAGCAATTCCTATAGATTAGGATATTTACTTTATGTTATTTTCTGAAGTCAAAGAAATTGTAAAAAGACATTTTCAAGGCATGTGATAGAAAGCCTTCAAAGTCATGAAGTAGTTTTGGTAGTTAGAATTAGTTACAACAATTCCAAACTGCTTTTTATTGTATTTAATGTGATTTCCAAGGGGAAGGAAGGTTCCGATTTTTTGGACCTTCAAATCCTAATTTTTGTACTCAGAGATTGAGAAGTTAATGAATGAGTATGCAAGTTTCTATCATTTTGTTAATGTTGAAATGTATTCTCAATTTACGTTATGTTTTTCCATCTATGAATGAAGCAGAGTTATGAGCAGCCGACCTCTTTATACTTATGTATTTCAGAGTTAAAAAACCTTAATTTGCGCTCCTCTGTTTTAACTATTTCTTCATATACTTCTTCTGGATTTTGAAATGGTATTTTCTGTATAAAACATCATATCAGCTTAGAGTTCTCCCTTCTGTTTCTTCTAATTCTTTCATTCAACATTAGCTAAAGATAGCATTGCAGAATGTTCATATATTTGATATTTAAGGGTTTGATATTTAATATTTGAGGGTTGATAAGACAGAGAAAAATATATATATTCTTGACATAATCAGATAGATGTCTTAAGCACTTATTCCTTATCATAGCTAAGGGATCGTATCTTAAGGTACAACATTAATTGGCGTCGTTGTCGGGGAGTGAAGATTCGAAGTTTTCCCTGGGTTTTGTTCATATTTCCTCTGGTTGTTTAGAGAGGAGGAAATACTAAGTTGTGCTTCTTTAAAATAATTATGGCTCCTAACAAGAAGCCTCATACGAGGTCATATACCTCTTAGCAAAAAGCTCCTATTTTGTCTAATCCAGAAAAATTAGTTTCGAAGAAGGGCCAGAAAATAGAAAAATTTTCTACACCTGATGCCACACTGCTTGCACCAGGCAGCAATTCACATACATTTTCATCCAAGGATATTTCTCAGAAACTCATTTTCCCGGAAGAAGAATCGTCACCTTCACCCACTCATTTCCAAGAACCAACGTTAGAAGAATAATATTTTGAGTTTGTATCATTTCCTCTTACAGAAACTCAACCTCATACAGTTGCCAGTTCTTCTGCTATTGTTCATACACCTATCCCTATATCAGTTGTTCCACCTCATTCATCCCCACCTACAACTGGTATCCATTTTACCCCCGCTCAAGGAGTAGTCAATCAGGGCATTAACATGGTAGCCCTTTCTTTCTTGATGAATAGATATGCACCATTAAATCTACCCCAACCAATGAATGCAATGCCTCAGGAGTATCTCAATTTGCTCCCTCGATTTACTGGTGAAGATGAAATAACTGCAAAACAACACTTGCCCCTGTTCTGCACATTTGCTGAAAATTTTAATGTAGAACATCTCGATGTGGTAATGAGACTTTTTGTATAGTCTCTAAGTGGAGAGGCAAGAAAATGGAAGGATTACCCAATGGTTCAATCAATGATTTGGATGAATTAGAAATACAATTCATCCAGAGATGGGGTGAGAAAAGAGACCATGGTTATTCTTTAATAGAATTTAATGCTATAAAGAAAAATCAAATGAAAGTATGAGTGATTTTGTCAAAAGATTTAATAAGTTGTACAATAGTCTACCTGTGGAAATGAAACCTCCTCCAATTGGAGCAAGGGTTGTTTTTGCTAGAGCATTTGAGTCAGATTTTAGTTTTACATTGAGAGAAAGAAGATCCCCCACTCTTGAACAGATTCAAACTGATGCCTTAGAGATTGAGGCAAATATGTCTGTTGCTGGGAAAGTTCAAGATAAAGAAGGAGCCTCATCTCAAGATCAGAGGATAGATGATATGACAAAGGTCATTAAAAATTTGTCAAATAAATTGGTAAAGCTGGAAATAGATAACAAGAACCTGCACAACAAAACAGAGGGGTTTTCAATCCCCAATTCAGAAAATAGCCCCTTCAAATTTTACAGAGGGAAAGGAAAGATCAAGATCAAGTCCAAGCACCTTTATATATAGAAGCAACCCCATCACATTTTGCTGATAATGATCAGAAAGAAGATGAAGATCAAATTTTTGTTGTGTATATGCAAGGTGATGAAACAGAAGAAGGGAGTGAGAAAGAATATGCAGAAGAATGTAAAGAAGCTGATATTTCATTTGATCGGGAAGAAATGGATGATTATTGCAAACAATTTAATGATTTTATGCAGGAAAAGTTGCACAAGAAATATGATTTGAGGTCCAAAAAGAGGTTGAGAACTCAAGATGATGAAGAGAAAGAATCAGAACCAGTACCTACTCCAATGGCGACTCCACCACAGAAGAACCAATGTAAAAAATCAGACAAGGGAAAACAACCCATGAATCAAGATAAAGAAAAAGAAAAACAGCAAGCTGATGCTTCCCAAATAAAACATAATGATCCTAATATGTTGGAGAAGGTTGTTACTGTTTCTGATCAAACTACAAATTAAACAGAAACCAAGAAGAACCTGGAAAGTTGACAAAACAAAATCAAACTTTCAGTTTTTCAAAAGAGTTTGAAAAAGTGAAGATTCAAGTACCACTTCTCAAGTTGGTCAAAACCCCTGGTTATAAGAAGGAAATTGAAAAGTTTATTAATTTATCTTAGACTGAAGAGGAGGGTGATATAGTGAACCTGCAAGAGGAGAAACCAGTGGTTACTTTTGGACCTCATGTTGAAGAGGTAGATTCTTCTATTCCACCTTTTTATATATCAATTCTGCTACATGATTTCATTTTACATAATTGTATACTAGATTCTAGTGCATCACATAATCTAATGCTACTGTCTGTGATGAAAGAGTTAAATTTTCAAATTACTAAGCCATATAGAGACCTTTATTCCTTTGATTCAAAAAGGGTAAAGTGTGTGGGTCTTATCAAAGATATGGTTTTTTCCTTAGCCCAAATTCCAGCTAAGAGTGTTATGATGGATGTGGTAGTAGCAGATATTCTAGCCAGATTTGGTATGTTGTTGTCTAGATCTTGGGGGGGGAAACTTGGAGGAGTTTTGAAATTAGATTTCACATATGCCATCATTCATGTTTTTAATGGGGAGGAAAGGAGGTTATACAGAGAAACCAGATTTTTGAAAACTTCTACCAAGAAAGATGCAGGTAATTCCCCCATTAATGGTCAAGAGAAGGAGGATCTCTCTTGTTTCATGTTGCACGAAGATGTGGAATTTGTTGAAGATCCACAAAAGAAGCTCCCTTCATCCATTGTACATAAGGAGCTGCAGTCAAATAAGCTTTGGAAGTGTTATTTCGATGGTGCATTTTCAAAGGAGGGCACCGAAGCTGGATTCATATTTGTATCTCCTGAAGGTAACCTTGTACCTTTTTCTTTCAAACTAGAATTTGAATCCACTAATAATGTAGCCGAATAAGAAGCATTGATTTTAAGTCTGCAAACAGCTAAACAGATGGGAATTGAGTCTATCTCTATTTTTGGTGATTCTGAATTAATCATAAGGAAAATTAAAAATTGGTGTCAAACTAAGCATCCCAGATTGAGGTCCTATAGAAATGAGGTATGGGATCTAATTGAAAATTATTTTGAGGCATTTAATTTACAGTTTATTCCAAGGGAGGAGAATAGAATGGCAGATTCATTAGCAGTTGCAGCCAGTACATTCAAACCACCAATCAAACCAAGGTTGAGATATGAAATTGGGTTGAGACATCGGCCTTCAATTCCTGATAATGTAAGGCATTGGCAAGTCTTTGAGGATGATGAGCAGAATAATCAGTTTTTGACGATGATTGGAAATTTTGAAGACATTCAACTTGATTTAGAATTGGATGAAAGTGATCAAGGTGAAATGTTTAAAAATCTGAAGTAGACAATTGGAGACCAGAAGATAATTCAGTTGAAAGATAATATTTTGCCCAAAGGTTTAGTACCTCTTGAAAGACTGTTTGATGCTAACGATGTGGAAGTAAACCTGAAAAAGGTAGCCCAAGATGGAGAAATGGAGGACTGTAATTTAGGCACTCAACATGAGCCTAAAATGGTCAAACTATTCAGAGTTCCAAAGCAATACAAAGAAAGGTATGTAGATATTTTCAAGCAGTTTACAGACGTATTTGCATGGTCATATGAAGATCTGAAAACTTATGATAAAAGTATTATTCAGCATAAAATTCCATTGAAAGATGGGATTAAGCCTCATAGACAGAAGCTCAGAGAAATTAACCCATTATTGTTGGCTCCAATTGAAAAATATGTAATGAAACTTTTAAAAGCAAAGATTATAGTTCCTCTAAGATATTCAGATTGGGTTTCCAATCTCGTACCGATCAGGAAGAAAAATGGGGAGATAAGACTATGTGTAGATTTCAGAAACTTGAACAGAGCTTCATTGAAGGATAATTATCCTTTGCCAAAGATGGAATTTTTCTTGCAGAAAGTAACTGGAGCATACAGGTTATCCATGGTTGACGGTTTTTCTGGGTATAAACAGGTTGTTGTGGAGAAGGAATATCAAAAGAAAATTGCTTTCACTACACCCTGAGGAACATTCATGTATGCCATGATGCCATTCGACCTCATGAATGCAGGAGCTACTTTCCAAAGGGCAATGGATATTGTGTTTGTAGGGGACAAATTTGTAGTTATTTATCTTGATGATGTTACAATTTTTTCAAGTTCTAATGATGAACACCTACAACATTTGGAGAAAGCCTTTTTAAAATGTAGGAAATATGGATTATCATTGAATCCTAAAAAATCCTTGTTTGCTCTAGAAGAAGGAAAATTGTTGGGCCATATAGTTTCAAAGCAAGGAGTGAAGATTGATCCAGCAAGGGTTGAAGCCATATAGACAATTCCACTACCTCGAAGTAAGAAGGATATTCAAATATTTCTTGGAAAAATCAATTTTCTGAGAAGATTTGTTCCAAATTATGCTGAGATTGTCAGGCAAATAACAAATATGTTGAAAAAGGATTCTGAAGTAAAGTGGGACAAAGATGCAAGGGAATATTTTGGAAGAATTAAAGAAGCTCTCCAAAAAGCTCCTGTTTTAATCAGTCCAGATTACTTGAAGCTGTTTCAAATTTTCTCATTTGCATCCTCCTCTACAATTGTTGTTGTGCTGCTACAAAAAAATGAAGAAGGAAGTGAGCAGCCTGTAGTGTTTTTTTAGCAAAGTTCTTCGAGATTCAGAACTAAAGTATAATATCTTGGAGAAACAAGTATATGCTCTGGTTAAATCATTGAAGGCTTTCAGAACTTATATACTTCATTCTCAAATTGTAGCATATGTGCCTAATTCTGTTGTAAAGGATGTATTAGTACAGAGTGATGTTGAAGGGAAAAGAGGGAAATGGATTGCTAAAATCCAAGAATATGATTTGGATATCAAACCAACAAAGCTATTCAAAGGAATAAGACTGGCTAAATTGTTAACATAATCTAATTTCCAAGCTTTGGGAGTCAGTTTACTTGCACCTGTAGAAGAAGTCACTGAAGAATAAAATCACATTCAGACAAAAGCAACAATTAAATATAAATTCCTCTGTTAAAACTGGTATAAAGATATTATTCATTATTTGTGTTTCCTTTCTTGTCCACCTTCAATTAACAGAGCTAGGTACAAAGCCTTGAAACTTAAAGCTCAACCTTATGTTATAATTGAAGCTAAGTTGTATTGGAAAGATTCTACTGGTGTGTTGTTGTTATGTCTAACAGAAGACGAAACCATAGAAGTTATTAAAGAGTATCATGAGTGCTTATGTGGAGGTCATTATAGTTCGAAAGTAACTTCTCATAAGATTCTTAAATTAGGTTTTTATTGGCCCTCTTTATTTGCGGATGTATACAGTATTGTTAGAAGTTGTCAAAAATGCCAGTTGTTTGCAGAAAAGAAAAGGTTAGCTCCTTTACCTCTTCTCCCTATTTTTGTTGAAGAACCTTTTAGACAATGGGGATTAGATGTCATTGGGGAAATAAATCCACCATCAAGTTGGCAATTTAAATGGATTTTGACTGCAACAGATTATTTTACCAAATGGGTAGAGGCAGTCCCTTCCATAAGAGCAAATGATTTGGTTGTAATGAAATTTTTGGAAGAAAATATTTTTAGCAGATTTGGATGCACAATGAAGATTGTGACAGATAATTCTCAAGTTTTCAACTCAGTCAGATTTATAAACTTCTGTCAAACTTATAATGTGATATTGTCCCACTCCACAGCATATCACCCTCAAGGAAATGGATTAGCAGAATCCTCTAATAAAACGTTGGTGAAAATCTTGAAGAAGACAATAAATGAGAACCAAAAGAATTGGGATTCAAAGTTGGTCTTTTCTTTATGGGTAGTGACAATGACTACTAGGAGATCCACTGGTAAGTCACCTTATGAATTACTATATGGTACCCAGGCATTTTTTCCCACTCAGTTAGTAAGGCCAGTAATATTTTTCCTTCAAGATGCTCAAGAGGAGCCTAATGCCTTGATTAGAAGAATGAATAAAGTGATGGAATTAAGTGAAAGCAGAAATAAGGCTAGGGACAATTTGGTTACTTATCAAGAGAAAATGAAGTCCATTTTTTATAGGAAAGAAAGAGAAATCATGTTTCAAAATGGAAATTTGGTACTAATATGGGATACAAAAAAAGAGGATAAAGGGAAGCATGGCAAATTTGATCCTTTATGGTATGGTCCATATAAAATCATTGGAGCTAGAGCAAATAACACTTTCATGTTGGAAAGTCTTGACGGAGAAGCAGTAGAACTGCCTATTAATGGGCAATATTTGAAACACTATTTCCAGCACTAGAAGCAACTATTTCATCATTGTACATATCCGGTTGTCTATCATTGTATATTTCTCATCAAGCAATTTTTGACTCCATGCCCGAAGTGAAGGCACTGATCTGCAGGTTCTTAGTGTTTCGTGGAAAAAAACACTATCCCCAGGTGGACCCAGATGTTGTGGATCATCTGCATATCCTTTTAATTTTATATTAAAAAAAAAAAAAAAAAAATCTAAAATTGAAAGAAAAGCAAAAATGTTAAAGTATTATAGTTTTATACTTCGGCATAAAAAGAAAATGTTTTTAGTTTGATGTATTAAATTTTAATTGTTTTAAACTTTGTACAAGTGGGTTTTGTATCAAAAGATTAAAGGTCAATCAATTCAATCGGCGGAGAGTGATGATATTCAAAGTTTGAACCGGATGACCCAACCCGCGGGCACTACCAGCACGATATTAATGAAATGGGTACCTCCGCAGTTGATTGGGTTGACTGTGGAGGCGATGAAGATCAACAATGGATATCGACTGCGGGGCACCAACCGGAGTTTTCAACCATACCCTGAGACCCCCCGTAGTGACATCATATGCTGAATGGAGAACAATTGTTTTTCGTGTCAAATCAGTCCAATGGTTAAGTGACACATTGCGTAGGCATTTAACACAAAAGCCACGCCATCTATTTAGAGGTGTTTTTCATTTCGTTTTCAAAATACTTTGCAATTTGTTGTGTTTTGACCTGTTGCGGTCTCCCATCACCTTTCTGTTTTAGTCACCTTGCAAGAGTATTCCTTCAACACCTTTTCTAATCATGGCTAAAAGATCTTTTTTCTCTGGTTCATCGAGCCACATTCCTCTCATGGATAATGAGAGAGACATTCAAGATATTGTGTCTTCAGTAATTCATCTTCCATTCTATCAACAAGTTGTATTGAATAATGATAATTCCCCTATCTATTCCGCCATGAAAAAATTTGGGGTCCTTTCTACATGCATCCCGAAGACGCATTTATTCCCAGAGTTCATTTATTGGTTGGTTTCCACATTGTATCCCGGAAAATGTTTCGTGATGAATTCCCAAGGGGAAAATGTTCTGCAGGTGTCTACCCAATTAATCCACCAAGCCTTGTGTTTTCCTAAAGCCGAATCATCAGTTCAATTTTCAGAAGATTCACTGGTTACTTACTATGAAAGCCTTGCAGGAGAAGAGTTCAATCAGTTTATGTTCCATTTGAAGCCCAATATGAAGCAGTTTCATCCAGAATGTGGAGAATTTGCTATGGGAGTTTTCAACGAAGACACTCGACCCGTATTAAGAAGTATTGCTAAAATTCTGGGCAAAGAAGACGATGTTACAGTGGACAGGTCAGTCCAGGGAATGTTCGCCATGATGATGAAGCTAGGAATGGTCCTGGATATTCCATCCTTTTGGAAAGAATTAGTCAACTCACAATTGATGAGTCTTTCACTAACAGGTTCTTTTAAATTTCCCTCACTGATTATCTACTTATTTTTATACCAAAATGTTGAAGAATTCATGCAGTTAGGTCTAAATATAATGGATGTATACAAGCAAAGAAATTCAGTTGTATTCTGGACAGATATAATCATAAGGGAGAAAAATGAAGAAGGGTTATTTGATTTTTCTTGTCAGTATATGCCCATTGCATATAAAATATTGAATGGAGTTCATCCCCATTGTTTTTTACCCAAAGCCCAGGAGTTTCTACATTTAGGAATTAGCTGTAAATTTGGGGACCTGTTTGTATTTGGAGAGTATTCAGAAATAAGGTTGTATGGAGCAAATTTTGAACCTTACAAGCTCCCAACATTTGTACCAATGAGGCTTTTCGCCTTAGAATTTATCAGACAGAGCCTGAATGTTGATCATGTGCACTTTTTCCCTATGAAGGAAAGTCATATGTATAAATTACCTATGAGTGTGGGACCTTTCATAGTTAATTTGAGGCAGGAATTTGAGGAAGTAACAAAATTGTTGGAGGAAACACATATGCCACTAGGAGAAAATTGGGCTTATAATCCCCATGGTATAATTTCATAGAGAAGAATTGAGAATGGATATTCAACTTTCATTCATGAAAGTAGACCAGAGTAGGAAAAGGTGGCAAACAAAGGTGAAATAAGTTCAGTAAATACAAGCATTCAAACTCCTGTTATAACTGAGAAAACAAACAAAAGAGGTAAAGAAGTTGTTATTGACTTTGATGATGAGGCACCGAGAGGTGAGAAGAGGAAAAAATTTGCTGAGGATCATTCCTCTAATTCACCTGGTTTTTCCTTGCATTTGGGTGAAGAGAAAAATTCTCCCTCTTCCCCTGGAGGTCATGAATCCTCTCATGAACAAGTACCCTTAATCAAACAGGTGTTTTCGCAAATTGAGGAGAGAAATCAAAGAAGCAGTAAGTGAATTTGATAAATCTTTTGATAAAATGACAAGGGTAGGCCTACCATCATGTTGGGGAGCTGAGGGGAATATTTTTCCATGGAGCTCTTATGAGAATTTACTGGTGATGACAAAAAGCAATATTGACAACAGGCATGAGAAGACTCAGGTACTTAAAGGAGAGACAATGGTCAACTTCTTGCACATAAATTTTCAACTCCGGTGGATGGTAAAAACTCTTTTCTCTGAAAGGCCATCTTATGACCGAATTACTGCATTCATATTGGAGTATTAGAATCTAACACATTCATCCAAGACGAAGGTAGAAATATGGAAAAATTGAAGAGCTTGGACTATTGACTTGCCAAAGGGATCAGAAATAAATAAATACAAATCAGTTGATCAAGGAAAAGAAGCCAATTCATCAGCAATTCCTATATATTAGGATATTTACTTTGAGTTATTTTCTGAAGTCAGTGAAATTGTAAAAATACATTTTCAAGGCATGTGATAGACAGCCTTCAAAGTCATGAAGTAGTTTTGGTAGTTAGAATTGGTTACAACAGTTCCAAACTTCTTTTTATTGCATTTAATGTAATTTCCAAAGGGAAGGAAGGTTCCAACTTTTTGGACCTTCAAAACCTAATTTTTGTACTCAGAGATTGAGAAGTTAATGAATGATTATGCAAGTTTCTATCATTTTTTTAATCTTGAAATGTATTCTCAGTTTACGTTATGTTTTTCCATCTTTGAATAAAACATAGTTATGAGCAGTCGGCCTGTTTATACTTATGTATTTCAGAGTTAAAAAACCTTAAATTGTGCTCCTCTATTTTAACTATTTCTTCATATAATTCTTCTAGATTTTGAAATAGTATGGTATTTTCTGTATAAAACAGCTTATTAGTTTGAAGTTCTCCCTTCTATTTCTTATGATTCTTTCATTCAACATTAGCTAAATATAGAATTGCAGAATGTTCATATATTTGATATTTAAGGGTTTGATCTTTAATATTTGAGGGTTGATAAGATAGAGACAAATATATATATTTGTGACATAATCAGATAGATGTCTTAAGCATTGAATCCTTATTACAGCTAAGGGATTGTCTCTTAAGGTACAATGGCGCCAACAGAAAATTTGTTAAAGAAGGATGTAGCATTTTTCTGGGATGACGACTGCTAGAAGAGCTTTGAGTTGCTAAAGGAGAAAATGGTCATTACACCTATCTTGATATTCCCAGACTGGTCTAAGGTTTTTCATGTGCATGTGGATGCATCTGTTATAGCACTTGGGGTTGTTTTAGTGCAGCCAGGAGAAGGATACATTGAGCACCCAGTAGTTGTTGCTAGTAGGAAGCTCTCAGCCACAGAGCGTAACTACTAAAATACAGAAAGGGAAGGATTGGCCATGGTATATGCCCTGCAAAAATACAGACACTACTTATTGGGAGGGCATTTCAAAATGTTCACTGATCATTTTGCTTTGAAATACCTGGTCAATAAGCCTATGTTGGGGGTAAATATCTACCGATGGTTGTTGCTTTTCCAAGAGTATGATTTTGAGATCATTGTGAAGCCAGGAAGACTGAATGTTGGGTCTGATCATCTGTCATGAATTGAGAATGGGGAAGAACCAACCAGTCTGGAGTAAGGGTTACCGAATGCGCATCTCTTCACTATCAAGTTGGTTGATGAGCACTTTGCTGGCATTACTCATTTTCTGACTACGGGAACAGCGCCTGTAGAATATTCAGTCCAGCGAAAGAAGGAGTTGGTTGCGTGTGCAGCTGATTTCATCCTCATTGCAGGTCAGTTGTATAAATTAGGATTAGATGAATTATTAAGGAGATATGCGTTGGAACATGAAAGACAGGGTATATTGGTTGAAGCTTACATAGGAGTGGAGGGAGGCCATTCCACTGGGAAATCCACTACGCAGAAGGTGTTGCATGTTGGGTTATGGAGGCCCACGCTGCATAATGATGCACAGGTGTACTGTCGAGCCTATGATTCACGTCAGCAGACTGGGAAGCCTTCGCGCAAATATGAAATTCCCCTACAGTCACAGATGGCCTTGCAGGCATTTGAAAAATGGGCTATATATTTTGTTGGACCAATCAACCCTCCTAGAAAGAAGACTGTAGCACGGTATATCATTACTGCAACCAATTATGTGACCAGGTGGTTTGAAGCGAAGGTGTTTAAGGACTATACTACAGATATTGTTATGCACTTCATCTTTGAGCACATTTTGACCAAGTTTGGGTGCCCAAAGATTTTGATGAGTGATATAAGTACGCATTTTGTTAATGAAACAATTGAAGCTTTAACAGAGGAATTCCAAATCCATCACAAGAAGAGTACCCCTTATCACCCACAAGAAAATGGCACAGTAGAAGCTTTCAACAAGATTCTAGAGCATGTGCTCACAAAGATCTGTAATTCCAACCAAAATGATTGGGACGTGCGCATCCCTCCTGTGCTATGGGCTTATATGACCACATTCAAAAATTTGACAGGAAAGACACCGTTCAGGATGGTCTATGGGCAGGAAGCCATCATGCCAATGGAGTATATTTTCCCAAGTCTACGCATTGCAGCTTTCATTAATATGGTTCAGCCTGACACTATGGAGGCATAGTTAGTGCAACTCATTTCCTTAGAAGAAGATCGATTCATTACTAACTTCCACCAACAAGTGCAGAAGGAGTGCGAAAAATCTTGGCATGACAGACACATTAGGCAGAAGGTGTTCAAGGAGGAATATTTGGTGTTACTCTATGATAGTCAGTTTGCACACCACCAAGGGAAGTTCAGAAAGAATTGGTTGGGGCCATATGTTGTAAAGGAGATCACTGACGTTAATACGGTGCGCTTGGTCGTGCTACGCGGAGATAATCTTCTTGGATAATTCAAAGTTAGCCGCCTAAAGTCGTATAGATACAATCTAATGCCAACCAAATGAATATATGGCCAGAGCATCAGAATCGAAGGGTCTACATGCAATAGAGAAGAAGGGCGCAGACAGGTGTGATAGAAGCGCATGGATGACGTGCAAGTCAGGAAACTAGCCATTGGAACAGTGCGACTGGGTGAAAATTTGAAATTACCGTTGGATGGAATGGATTTATTACATTTAATGAGGTGGTATTGGAGGATATTTTATTGTTCCCTTGAGGTTAGGTGGCAATTAATGATAATTCGATCATTTTTACCATGGGTTGCTAATAAAAAGGAGGGCATGGGTCTTAATTGGTTCCTTTATTGTTTGAATATTTGGTGCCCTGTGATTATCTGTAATCTTTGTCATCTTGTTATCTATGAGTTTTGTATGTCTAGTCGTGAATCCCCTTCATACATTAGTAACCCCATGTTCATATTCCGTGCGAGAATGACGGCCACCAACCATGAAGAGGAACATTCGGCACCCCTCACTGCGTCTATGGAGATGGGTTCAGATAAGGTCAGAGAAGTAGTCTCAGATGTGGACGAGGTTGTATCCACTCTGGCAACAGAGAAAGGCAAGGGAAATATGTTGAAGTGGGATACTTCGAAGCTGCGCACCTCTTTGCCAAATGTCACATCCCCCAGACAAGATTCCAAGGAGCGCTCCCCCATTGGTGATCCATCTAAATGGCCGATGACTTCTAGATAGGAAGCAATGCTCGTAGAACCAATTTCATGGCGGCCACCCTATGTTAAGCCATGAAAGCCTGCAGTACACAAGCCACAAAACATTGATACTGTGTGGGAGTATCTACAGATGTCGTTGTGTCCTCAGGATGTCCCTATGGTCGATGAGATGTTCGACAAGATCCCTCAAGTGAAGTTTGATGATTATGATCTTTCCAATGAAGCAACGTTCTTGAAGCTTGCACCAGAAAATTACTTGGAACAAGTGTTGTATGATGATGTACCGAAGGTAGAGCCGATGCCTTAGGTATCCGAGCTTCACAACATGGGATTCCTCAATCTACTTAGGATCCCATATATCAGGTGGTACCCCATCACAGGCATATGCGTGCACCAGCTGCTAGCCTTGGTCCATGAAGGCTTGTTGTGGATTTAGGGGAGAATCCCTATCGATGCCACGCTAATCCATCAGATCATCGGCCTGCCCAAGAAGGGGCCCCATCCAATGAAAAGATTTGGGAAGAGCAACAAATTGAAAGTAGCAACGGAGGTGAAGGACAAGTACAAAGTGGGACGGGATAAGCAGGGCTTTCTGGTCCTAACCATCGCTGACTCGGCGGTGTGCATGGCCACACTTGTCCTCGGATGCAAGATCATGAGGAAGTGTCGACCCAAAAAATTCCTCGCACACGTCATTTCCTTGGTGGGGCAATGTGAAAAAGGGATGTTATACAATTGGTCACAATTTTTTTTGTAGCGTTTTTGGAGAATGTGCGCAAGGCGCGAGAACCGGGGAAGCAGTTCTGCTACTCGTGGCTTCTCTTGTTGATCGTGCTAGTGGAATGGGAGACCCCAGCTGATGCAGTACTTCCAAAAATCGAGTTAGGCATATGCAAGGGGGCTCGTTATGCAAATTTATGGGACTCATCAAATGCTCGGCAAGTCGAAGAAAACAAAATCTTCTGGGTTCTTTTTGAAGGCGTGCTGGCACAAGCTATTCATTGCAGACCATGACCCTCGTCGGTCGTGTATGAAAAGTATAAAAACATTGCAGATTTTCAAGTGACTATGCACAACATCATGATCAAGGTAAGCAAGGACTCCAATTGCTACACCTTTCCCTACATGGTCACTGAGGCAGAAGTTGATCATATCATCGCAACATGGCCAAATTCGTGGAATATTGGGCTTGGCTCCACAAACCCCATTACATCATCCACATCTGGGAAAGAAACAGCACCAAAAGGAACAGCTCCCAAAGACACAGAGCCAAAAGATCCAACAGAGATGCGTATAGAGACAGGCGGTAAAGATAAAGGAGTTGAAGTAGAAAACAATACAAAGACAGAAAAAGAAAAATATCAGAAGTTGGGAGGTGACCACGATGATTTGGACCTTAGTGGGTTGGATGGGATTGATGGAGATGGTGTTGAATTGCCACATGGCACCAAGCACGAAGGAGAAGCATCTAATGGGTTGTGCAAGAATAGGAAAGGGTCCAAGGCAGGCGAAGAGGAGGAGGTTACTCTGACTAAAGAGGAACTCAACAAAATTTCTGATGCAGTTGCTTCAGTGTCAGAGGACCGGTGGAATACCATGGAAACCCAATACAAGGCTATGGTGGAAACCTTGCAGTCAATCTTACAGCTTCTGCAGCTAAAGATCAATACATTTCAAGTGAGTGTGGATCAAGTGAGGTTGGTGCAAGTAAACCTGCCATCTACATCGATCATCGCAACTACAGGGAGCAAGATATGCCCCTTCCCGGGTGCATCGATATCAATGGAGCAAGCAGAGTTGTGCGCACAGGTCCAAACCTGCTCCGAGGTCAGCATCGACCTTGCCATGTTGCCAAGTGGGAAGCTCCATGCGCTACACATATTCATCCCAGAAAAACTTTAGATAATAGAAGCTCGCACGTAGCAGCAGATCAGCGAGGCTGAGAAAATTTTAGCCACCAAGACGACAGAGTCTACCCAGGCTCAGGCAGCGCAACAGGTCATCGTAGCTCAGCGCACGGAGCTAGAGAGTTTCATTGACAGGTTATGTGGTGAGATTCCAGATGTATTTATCCTAGCCTCCATAGTGCCACAAGCCAAGATTAAGAGCCTGGTCACAACCCTCAAAGCTTCTAGGTCAAAAATTCAGTCCATGAAGGCAAAGTTTGAGCAGCAGATTACTGCACTGTAGGCGAAGCTGTACCTTGAGAACCCCCCGGAGGTGCGTACACAACATTTCGCACAAGTAAAGACAGCTTTCACCAGCATCTCTGCAGATGTTGAAAAGGGATCGATGCTCTTATAAAAATCCTTGGGACTATGGACTTCTGTGAAAACATATCCATCAGTCAAGAAAATCACTTAGGAGTTTCAAGCTAAGGAGAAGGAGTTCAACGATTTGCAGGAGGCATTTCCTACATTCATCCCTGCTCAGAGAATGGCACACATTCAGACCAACCAGGAATTACGGGACAAGGTGGAGGAGCTCCACAAAAAGAAGCAAATTGTTACAGATCACATGAAGCCATAGGCAGATGAGGTCATGAAGCTCTCCCAAGACCTTGACTTGGAAGTTTGGAATTTGAACCAAACATTGCAAAGCGTCACTTTGGCCACTTAAGGGTCAACGTCAAAAAAATTGGTGGAGACCATGTCGAACATAGCTGATCAAAGTGCGGGTGTCTTAGCACCATTTTTAGTTGCCATCGAAGAGCTCCATAAAAAAATGAAGAACCTAGTACTAGTGTGACTCGGGACGAGTCACGAGATTGTGTTGGGGGCCTGTTGGAGCAGGGTGCCCTAAGTCTGACCAATTTTGTTATATTTTGTAATAGTTTAGTCTTGTGCAAGGGTTTTGGGGTGGGTCAAAACCCCTCATTAATTGTAATGGGTCAAAGGGTAGATCAAGGGGCTGCAAACCACGATTTGCGGACCATAGAGTAGTGCAGGCTAATAATATAAATCGATTACTAGATCAAGTCTAAGAAGTCAATTTTTTGGATAAGTTTGAACATCAATGATAGATTTGGATATTTTTTGATAGTTATGTGTGGATTTGTCTAGGTAGAAGGCTCCTGCTGGTTGTGTGCATGGAGACCTTAGTCCTGTTGTGTGCGGACCCCGCTAGCTATGTGCCCGGGCTATTAAAGTGTTTTGTAAGAAGGATTTGAACTGATAGTAATAAAGGAATAATTTTGCATATAAGCATATATCTGAGTTATATATGCATATGTTGGTTATGTTATGAATGCTTCTGCATATTATTTCCATTTCCTGTACTGTCTGAAAATAGATCTCTTGCACAATTTTTATTCGGTTTATATGAATGCTTATTGGATGGATCTGATGGTCTAAGGCTCTGATATGATATGTTAAAGGTTATTACTTGATCTATTATTTTTGTGTTAACTTGTGCAATATCTTCGGCATATTTGACCTAAATCTTTCTGAAAAGGGTTTACTAGTTAGCGTTGTTGTTGCGAACGCCTATTTATGGATATTTGGGATCTTAAGGCACCCACATCATTCAAACCTCTCTTAGGGTGCAAAAACCTGGTTCCAGCACCACCCCCCATACTGCTTAGGGTGACACTTTGACTTGTGCAAGAAGGTCATTGCCAAAAGGGCTAGTAGTAAGAGGGTTTTGTTCATTAACCTCAATTTCGAACTTGGGTCAGGACCCCTCAATCCAACATCGGTCATATGGAATGAAACTCTACTATCCAAGTACCACACAAAACCCATCACCGATGACACCATGCATGCGATTAGAGGGAAATCCAACTCGAAATGTGAATCAAGTGCTTCACCTTTTGCTCCTCCTGAGGCCTTCTTGTTGGTCTTCTTTTGTGGACAATTTGTAGCATAGTGTCCATGCTCATGACAGTTGAAACATTTTACCTTTGACAAGTCTCTCTTCTTTCCTAACTTGTCGAAATATGATCTGGAATGGAATGCCTTGCCTTTCCCTTTCTTCGCCTTTAGATCCAAGGCACAATTCTCTTCATAATCGGTCTTTGATGAGGACCCATCTCTGGTGCTTTGCTGAATCTCTTTTCGTAACAAGTAGGACCATAATTGCTCCCAAACTCGTAGCTTATCCCTCCCATTCACAGAGTCTTGGTAGCTATTCCAACCCTTGGGAAGGCCTATAAGTGCTAGGCTCACTAAATCATCCTAGGAAACTATTATCCCAACACTTCCAAGCTCATCTTGACATTGGGTGAAAGTATTTTTGGATCGTTTCGCCCTTTACCATATTGACCTTTTTGAGCTTGTATTTTAGTGCCAGCTTCCTGTGATCACTGATATTGTAAAATGGATTAGTCAAGGCCTTCGACATATCATATGGAGTTTCCTTTCCTATGGGTTGGGGAATATCACTGCCAGTGAATGCCTTTAGGGTGTTTTCCTCTAGCACTACCTCCATCCTGTCCTTTCATGCTATGTACTTCGAATTTCCCTCAAGGGAATATTCAAGTCTCAAGCCATTGAAAGACATCTTGATCTGTTGTTGGTCCTAAACAATAATTTTGCAAATTTTATGTACCTCTTCAAAAAAAAACTTTGGTTCTTCTCTTCCATTGTGATTCTTGGCCCTTTGATACCATGTATAAATTATCTAAATGGATTCAATATAATCTTGTAATGTACTAAAACAAAATAATGAATACTTCTACAATTTGTGGAAACCAAATTCGATCGCACAATCATATAACAAGTAAGAGAAATAAATTATCAATCACACAACACAAGATATGTATGGGGAAAGCAACTACTCAAAATTTTTCTATCTTTATATTGCATAAAGTCAAGATCATGAAACAATACAATGTTATTTCCCTCATTAAGAAACCTTTGCACTCTTATGACTATATCACTCTTATCTAGGAAAAATCAGTCAAATACTTAACCAATTCTCAGCCTCTATCTATCCAGTATTTCTTACACATTCCTGGAGGAATTATGTCCCTGTTAATAAGGAAAATTTGAAGAATTGATTGCACAATTCCTTCAAGGCACTCTGATGACCTCATGCATGACCTGTACAATTTTCTAATTGTACAATTGATAGTTATCTTCCCTTTAACCTCAATCTCAACTGGCCCTTCCTTAAAACTAACATGCAAAAACTATTTATAGAAAATTATTTGTTAAATTATTGGTCACTACATGTGAATTAAATCATATTTAATTCACTGGACTTATCACTATCTCATCTTACTACTGTCCCTCTCAGTAGTGACCTGCTTGCGCAAGTCAAAGTCTCACCCGAAGCAGTATGGGAGGGTGTTGGAACTAGGTTTCCGCACCCTGAGGGAGTGTTGATGTGTTTCTTATCCTTACTCAATGCTTATCTGTCTATGGTAACTTCCTAAGAAACCAGGTATAAGCGCGGATAAAACCCTTAAGAAATATTCATTAACGGATATGTGTCACAGATTATATTCCAATCAGATCTAACCCTTCACAGAAGCCAAATCTATTTGCAGATAAACCCTTAAACAGTAAAACAGTTTCGCGCAATCAAATAAACAGATTTAACCCTTGCGCATTCACAAATCATTATAGGATTAACCCTTACTTCAATATAGACTTGTGTAGAATAGGTCACTATACTCAATTCAGATCTAACAGTTAAAGCCGAATAATAATTGCTCACAGATGCATTCTAATTCAACTTATCATTCACTGAGATAAATACGCATTCAAATGCACAGATTCAGATCTATAATCACAGTAAGAAACTCATAATAACTCTAAGACAATTAACCACATAGATCACATAAAAGCCCGAGTTCTCCAAAATTTCTTCTTTATTAAGATATTCTTCAATTCGGTACAATATTTCCCTTATGCATACACAATAGCAGAGTCCATGCACACAGCTCAGGAATAGGTCTCCACACACACATCCAGCAGGAGCCTTTCTACCCAGACAACCGACTCAAACTTAGATCAGAACATAACATATCTGACATGAGATAAGATGATACTTCTATCCTTCTTGACTCTTACATATTTATATCTTTCCAAATGTGCACATACCATGGTCTCAAACCATGGTTTGAGACTCATGATTTTCCCTTTTACTTGTTACAATAATTAAGGGACTTTGACCTACCCCAAAGCCCCTTTGACATCTGCATGCAGCGTGTATAAAAAAAAATTTAACCCAAAATTTCTCAAAAGTGCTTTACCCCAGGGGACCCTACTCCAACCATTTGAATGCATCTTTATTTATACAGAGGCATCCCATGTCTGTCTCATATGCATATTAAACATATAGAAGTTAAAACACTCACACAAAGCCTAATTTCACAATATAAAATTCTATTTCTTTCAATAATTCTGATACACATATACAAGGAATCTCTCACTCTGCTCTTGGCCTGATTTTCATTTATTTGGCCATTTTTCTCTCTGTCTAACACACATTCGCACTCCACACTTACCTCCCCTTCTACATCTTATATCTTTAGTTCTATATTTTACATAATTAAGTAACAAGGAAATCTGAATTAGTTTTATATCAAGAAATTTGGCAACAAACTCCTATTTTAAGTCTCTTGGATCCACTTATCTCCCATGAGATCTAGCTGACCTTAGATATCTATAACTTTCTTAATATTCCCGAGATCCATCCTTTAGAATAGATCTAACTGCATGTAACATCCTCACGTTAAAAGTTCATTTAATAAAGGTTAATAAAGGAAAAATAAGACCAAGGTCATGGGACATGTATTCCAAGTTGAATGTTGGGAAAAACATCATAGTGGGTATCAGTTTCAATGCATTAATGGATATGGAAATTGGAAAAGAATTGAAAAAGGGAAAGGGGCATTAATTGGAATTCTATTTATGAAATAAAATAAATTAGGAGGAAAGGGAGATGAAAGGGCACATATTTGCATGACAGGAAAATTGAAGGAAAATAGAGGAAAATGAAGAAGAATAGAGGCCTCAATGCTAAAAAGGATTTTGAGGATCATTTCATAGATTTTTGTCAGTTTTCTTTAGAATTAGTTTCAAAGAGAGAAGAGCACCAAGAGGATAAATCAATCTCGAAAGAAAAGGAAGGCAAAGGAAGGACAAGGAAAGAAAAGGACAAGCAAGAAAGGTTGGATCAAGCAGCTTCAACAAGATGATTTTGCAGTTAGTGGGTTGCATGTGTGATTTCCTAGCTAAGGTGTGAATGTATGGTACATGGATTTTTTTATTTGGTTCATTTGTTGTCATTGGCATGGGTTTTTCCTGGTTTGACAGTGGTGTTATCATAAAAAAATGAAGCATCATTTGACAAAGTTAAATAGGTTCATGTGTCAATGGTAGGGTTGTAGGATTCAATCTTTTATATTCTTGGTCAAGGGAAATTTTAATTTTTTCTTGTTTAAGTTTACCCTAAGGTATAAACCCACTCATTTTCAAATCCCCTCATGTCACATCACTCATAATTTTCTGACAGCATTCAATTCCCAAGGTTTTTGTACCGAAATGGTCATTTAGCCAATAAACCACAGTTTCGTAGCGAAATACATTGAGAAATGTCACTTTTCGCTATAAAATTGTTGATAATTTCGTAGCGAAAACACCCAACTTTACACTAAATACACTAGATGTTAGGTGTTAGAAAATCGTTGGGAAAGGGTAATTTAGACACCATTCAAGTCATTGAGGCATAAGATCAAGGTACATGGTCAGGTCTAAATTCATCATCACCATTTTAGGCATGTATGAGTCACCATTGTTTTATGAAGTGGACATCAAACTTCAAAATCTTTCCTAATTCAGTCATTTCTCATTTTTCATTTCTTCTTTGCGTAATATTGAGCTCTAGAGAGCTATTACATTGAGTCAAAGTTGTGGCTGGCATTTTCAAAGGTTTATCAAGCGAGGCTACAAACTATCCAGCGAGGCTGAGAAGAAATTAAAGAAACCATGGCAGAAAAAAGAAGGAAAAATAAGGGTGGAAAATGTCTGAGATATGAACCAGCATATATGAACCTAATCAATGAACACCCAGTAGCTATGGAAGTCTTCAAAAGGATAGGTTTCTTACACTTTTGTGAAATATTACAAGGCTGCCATGTACAGGTTTCCAAAGAATTTTCCTTAAACTTCAGTGGAACAACTACCAAAGTGGGTATGATTAATATTTCATCACACCAGAGGTCATTGCAGCAACAACAGGAATTCCAAGGGGACAAGAGAAGTAGTTCAAAGGGTTCAAGTTTAACATGGAACAGTGTGTTAGCCATCAGTAAATTTTGTCACAGCAAATGATGGCTAAACATTTTCTTAAGCCTTCAAGAAGCAATCTTCATGGAAAACTACTAGTTCTTAAAGCCTTCTTGGTGTCCTTTATCCTAAGATTCATCTTCACTTCCACTTCCATAAAATATCTCTTTAAAAATCCTGTTAATCCCCAAATAAATTTGTTTCCCAAGCCATTACCCCCCACCATTTCCCTTCATAAACATTCTCCCTAATCACCCCTTTCATTCCTTTTCATTTCTTATAAAAATCCTTTCTCCCCTACATTTAATCTCTAGCCCATCAAATTCCCCGTTAAAACCTTGAAAATCCTCTTTATTCAGGTTTTGATCCACTTTATTAACCTGTTGGAACCCTTAATTTGGCCTAAAAAACCCATTTTATGGCCTAAAGGCAGTCTTTTGACAATTGAGGGCTTAAATCCCCTGTTAGCCACCTATAATATTTGTCATAGCAAAATGTGGCTAAAACTTTTGGAGCCTTCAAGGAACAAATTTCATTGCTAAAAATTGTTGGCTCTTGAAGACTCTTGAAGGTCTCTTGTTTTTGTCCAAATCTTCACTACTATGCCCATTCCTCGTTCGGAAATCCTGCTAGTTTCCAAGCCAAAATACTGCTGCAAGGACCCTTATCCCCTTCCCCCTCTTCCAAAGCTAACCTTCATTTGCTCCCCTTTTTCTTCCATAAAAAATCCTTTGTTTTCATGATTCCTCTTCCTCCCTTCATAAAAATCACTTTACAAAGTTAAAGACTCACTCTTTAACCTTACCAAAACCCCCCAACTCCATTGAAAACCTTGAAAATTTCATGAAAATCATGTTTTTTATGTATTGGGCTTAAGCCCCCCTTGGGCTAAAGTTTATAACTACTTCCAATCATATGCCCACACCCTGGGATCAAGCGCTAACCCTGGAGGCGTTTATCGCATCGCACAAACTCAAAGTGCGCAAGGTTTTGCGTTGTGTTTAAACTTGCGATGCGATCATCCTTATATTGAAAAACCCGATCGCATCGCTATTTTACATATTCTACGGGCCTGCCTTCCGCACGAAAAACCATTGAATGATCCATGCCCGATCTCTTCTTTCCTTTGTAAATGTTAAAAACCCATTTATCCAAATTTTAAACTAAAAAACCATAACCACGTGTTGAATATAAAATGGGTAGATTGAAAGACCGATCGCGTAATCGCAATCGCAGAAAATACAATGGGTTGATTGAAAAGCCCGGGCCTGAAGTTCCGATATGCGATAAGCCCCTTCCTTTTTAACCCCCTGGTCATATCATTCTCCATGAGCCCAATGGCCCCGCAATCAGGTGCCTAACCCTATTTTTTACGTTTTCCGCCCACGAAATATTAAAATTTTAAGTTATTTATCAAAACTTTGGTTTTTATTATTTCTCTAAGGTTTTGCATCGGTCCGAAATCCAAGAAATCTCCACCGTTGATCTGATGTACAAATCCGACGGTGCGGAATCCATCAAGCCTGGTGGTCCCCGCCATCCATTAACCGATTGCAAAACCGCGTGGTATCTATCGCACCGCATTTGGGCAAGGGCAGTTTTTTCCCAATCGGCAGCGATTCCATACGCTTGTCGCCACGTGTTCTGGGTACTATTTGCAAAACCGTCGTCCATCGCGCATTAACTTTCGAACGAGGTTACCCAGCGATATTGACCACAGCCGTCAGATCTGAACTCGCTCATCCAACGACTATCGCTCGATGAAGATGCCTGACGTTTAGCATGGTCCCGGTGCGGCGTTAAATCAATCTCTGCCGTCTATCTGATCTGCAAATCGACGGCCCATATTCCATCGCCTTTCTCCCTCCATTTGACTTTCAACCTCCACTCCCGACCATCGATCTCTGCGCAATCGAAAGATTAGATTCAATATTTTTTCCGCTCGTTCCACGATCTCTCCCGATCAATCCTGACTGTTGGATGATGCCATCCAACGGCCCCGCTCCTTCCACACGTCCTCTGAAGCATTCAAACTATATACGCAGGATTTTATAACTTTTGTTTGTATTTTGCGGGGTTTAATGTTTTTCCGCCATACTGAGGAAAATTCGCAGGCTGAGGGTCACGATCCTGTCGCCTTCAATTCACCTCAGAAATCATTCGCAGGTTTCTATTTCACGTTTCGTTGGTGTTTATCCAAGCACTGATGCCACATAACCCTGCGTGACCCTGCATATCAACAAAAACCATGGATTTAACACAGTGAAAGAGTATCAATGCCGAAGACCAAAATGTATCAGAAAAAAGGATTAGAGACAGTTTCACGGGGATTGCGTCTAAGATACTTATCAAAAGCCTAATCCCCAAATAAAACACAGTTTACAGAAAACCTAAAGTGTTTTATCAAGCAGGAATGCCTCCACCGCCACAATCTGAGGCAAATTGATTCCTCTCATCTACCACAGTGTCACCTGTTCCTCAAAGTACTCAATCAGAGGCCGAAGTTATTGATCAAATGAAGATTTTCGCCTCAGCACAGCCATAAAGTTACTTCTGCAAGGAAACTTAATGACAAAATATCAGCAAAGTGACCCCGACATCACACAAAGCCTCAAAGGTCAACAAAAGCTCTCACCGAGCTTATTCTTTATGTAAAAAAAATTTAATACAGAGTACACCCATGTAAATTTCTTCATTGAGCCCCTCAAAGGCTAAGAAGTCATTAAGTCTGTATTAATTGTAAATTGAGATCTTTTATCAGATCTCACCTCCTCATCCTTCTATATATACTGCAGCAGAAGATGAGTGAGGGGTTGGTTGCAGAACTTGGAAATACATTTGAGCAAAAACTTCTGATTGTAAATAGTGTTCACTGGCCCTTGAAGCTCTGTTTGTGGTAGATCAGATAGGCTGAATAGTGAAGATGATTTCTGAACTAAAACATTGGACTTGAAGACTGTAACTGGTTTGACATTAATAACAAGCTATTTCTTGGGATCCTGGTCTATATTACTCGTGAAGTGCTTCTTTCTTTGTTATTTTTTTCCTTCTATGTATGTCATATTGTTTCACTATTCTCTGATAAAGGACAAAATTTATAGTGTTAGGACCTACTGTATATCAGTAACCTTCTCTAACTGAAAGCTTTATCTCAATGTTTTCCTCTAACTTTTTCATTTAAGAATGATTTAATACAGTTTAAGCAGTTAGGAATGTTGGAGTTCCCTCGTCCTACTGTTTGCTTTAAACCTTGTTCTTGAAATTTATTTTCCTTATTTGCTTGTTAAAGATGACTATGGAAGATATGGTGTGCCCTGGTCCTAGTTTTTCTCCAAAAGCAGATTCTAAAAGTTTCCCTTGGTGTTGACTGAAAGCAGAATAGGTTTAAAAGTACTTTATCTGATCTTACGTTACACTTTGTTTTCTCTTATATGTTTTCATACTTTCTGAAGGTAATTATGTGGATTACTGGATTGTTTGTCAATTAAGCTGCTTTAATACAAACTCGCCCAAGAGGTCAATGGTTATCCCTGCACTTGGTTGGTTTTAAACAGTTACTTAAGAGGCTTTTCTTGTTTGGACTGACTATAAATCCTTTGTGAAATTATTATCAGTTTCCACCATCTCCAACACTTTATTGTTTCCATCCCATCACTCTAATCTCAAATAATCTTGTGGTATAGATGACTTGCCCCTTGGATCACTCTTGATGTTGTTTCTCAATTAAAGCCCAGATATGACTCCATAGCCCAATGGACTAAAAACCAATGTTATATCTATCTTTTTAGCCTAAGATGTTCTATTCACTTGCAACTTCTCACTTTTGAAACTGTTTTGCATTTAGAACTTTCCCCTCAAGTAATTTTCATGCTCAACCATCCAAAAACAAACAAACCTTTGGCCTTCATAACTAGCCTAATATCATAACCCAAACTTCAAAGACAAATCCATCTTTGTACATATTGGAGAGATCCCTCTCCGGATTCAAGAGGGCTAGATCCTAGAATCCCAAAGTTGGTTGAAACGATGTTGCTTCTACAGTTTTAGTCTTGCCAATCTGCTAAAATTACAGATTCCTAACATTTCTGGCGACTCCGCTAGGGAACTGAACCCATAATCATTTTTATAAAACCTTGTGAGTAAAAATCAGCCTTTTCAAGCACTACCAAGCAATGGTATTTATGATAAAACTTGTTTGAATCAGTGAGAAACTAGGTAAGACCTAGGATTCTCTTAAGTCTTTATCTAACCTTGAGAAATCGACTGGCTTAGCCATAAGAGTAGATTGTCTTTGTCTCATAACCGTAAATAAGTTTTGAAACAAAGTTAGGATATTCTTAAAAACCATACAACTGAAAAATAACTCAGAAAAACCAAAAAATATTTCAGATTGGTAGTAAAACACTTACTCTTACATTTCACTTACCTTCTGTTGTGTTTTACCACATACTCTTAGACAGAGTCTGGAAAGGGACAGGTAGCTTCCGGATCTCATCCTCTTTCAGAGGTGAAATATTTGATAAATTCCCCCCCAGTCAATCTCTGGTTAGAGTTTGTTGCGTTTCGGGATATCCTTAAAAGGGATATTTCACAAGCATGGTGGTGGACCATAAAAAATTTTACCTCTGAAAAGAGCTAAAAAATTCCACTTGGCGACTCCACAATCCTGAGCAGACCTTAAGACTCCACTGGGAAGAACCCTTGCCATTAACATCATTCAAACTCAGTTAGAGGACTGTAGGATTAAGATTTGTGTAAACAGATTAGTTAACCTTTCAAAGACTGTCATACCTGGTTGAACTTTTCTTGTTTATTTGGGTCTAATAACACAGCATAGTGGCTCCCAGAAAGATTCACACTAGAGCCTATCCTAACCCAGACCCACCTGAAGTAGTTGATAACCCAGAAGGTATCCTTAGGAAATCTCCTAAGATTAAATTGTCAACTGTTTTCAGGTCACCCTTGAGAGCTAGTTCAGTTCCTGAAAATCTTTCAGCTCTACAAAAATCTCAAGTTGACTTAGTAAATCCATTTAGAACTAGGTCTCTTGGTGATTTAGATCAGTTATATTCTGAGTCTTCAGTATCATCTCCTGAAACAAGTGAACCTCTTGGTAGCAGAGAAACCACACCTCCTGATTTTCATTTCCTTCACAACTTAGGTGTCTCTCATCCAAGATCAACTCAGCAGTCTATTCCTGGTCCATCCACTTCTGCTCGCCCTACATCCACTGTTCAAACCACTCCACTTCAGCCCACTATCCCTCTTGTAAATCCACCTCCACCTCCTACCATGGCTACATGGTATGCTCCCCTAGTCCTTCCTGTACCATTAGTCAATCTTCCACAGGACATTCAGTCCAAAATCCCATTATATGATGCCAACAATGCTACAACTTCATCACAACATGTGGATAAAATGAATGACTATTTTGACAAAAATGAGATTGATGATGATTCTGTCAAGCTTAGGTTATTTGCTCAGAGCTTAGGGGGAAAAGTAAGAAAATGGTTCAAAGGTTTAGCCCCCCATAGTATTAACGATCTCCAAGCCTCCCATAAAACATTTTTAAACAAATGGGAAGTAAAGAAGAACCCTCTCCAAGTCCTTTCTGATTACAAGAACCTCCATAGAAACACTGGGGAAAGTGTGCAAGCTTATTGCACTAGATTCAATAGTGTGTATAATGCACTTTCCCCAGAACTAAAACCTCCACAGGGCTCAGCTTTAAACAATTTTCCTGAAGGGTTTGACCCTGAGATGGCCTATCAGCTGAGAGAGAGAGACTTTGCAACTCTTGAAGATATGAAAAGAGGTGCTCTTTCTGTGGAAGTCAACTTAATGGAAAAGAGAGCCAGAATGAAAACTGAAAAGAAAGTGTCCTTTAGAGAGGAATCCACACCTTCTACTTCCAACTCAAAGATGGAGAGAATGATGGAAGATATGATGAAAGAGATGAGCCTAATTAAGAGAGCACAAGAAAATCAAAACCAAGCTGCTCCTCAAAATAGAAATCATAACCAGAATCAGAATGTTAGAAGGAACCAACCTCCAAACAGACCTAGGGAAGATGATCAGCAGATCACTCCTCCCTTTCATCAAAACTATGTAAGTGAGGTTGAGGAAATAGATGAAATAGTAGAGGAAGAAGATATCAACATGCTGGGGGTAGATGATGATGACTTTGAGATTCATTATGATAGAAAACAAGGTCTATACACACCTTATGATGACAAAAGGGATGATAATGAAAATTATTATCAATACATGGAAAATGTCATCATAGAGCCTCAAAGAGAATGCAACCTTAGAAGTAAAACTAGTCAACAACCCCCTAACAACAAAACCTCTGACGAATCTTCACAAAACAGCACTGCAACCAAGCCTAAAAAGATTAAACAAAAGGACAAAACAGTGGTTGTAAATTCTGATAAAGGGAAAGGCAAAAACAATCAAAACAATGAAAATCTGAGTGAAAACATTAGCAATACCAACACTCAAGCTAGTACTCCTGCAAAAACAATTTTGTCAAGTGTAAATAAAACAAATCAGCAACCTGATATTGTTGATAGAGTGACAGCTAATAAGGCTGAAACCATCACTTTGAAGAGTCAAATTCCTTTCAGCCTGGAGCAGGAAATTTCAAAGATCAAAATCTTTGTTCCCTTAACTGAGTTAGCTGCCCAACATGTATATAGAACCCAAATTTTGAAGGCTTTGAAAATAGAAGAAAATGAGGACACAATCAATCTTAGCGATGACCAACCAAATTTGATTTTTGGTCCTAAGATTGAAGGTAGATATCAAGAGGGACCTGTTCCTCCATTTTATGTGAGTTTAAACGTTCATGAAAAAATTTTGCACAACGTTATGCATGATTCCGGGGCTTCTCATAATTTAATTCCAAAAGCTGTAATGGAGAGCCTGGGTTTAGAAATCACCAGACCTTACAAAGACCTTTACTCCTTTGATTCCAGCAGAGTAAGATGTTTAGAATTAATCAAAGACCTCTGTGTTAACTTAGCCCAAATTCTAGCCAAATGTTTAGTCATGGATATTGTTGTGGCTGATGTGCCCCCAAAGTATGGAATGTTATTATCAAGATCTTGGGGGGCTAAGTTACAAGGTACTATGCAAATGGACATGACCTATGCGACTATCCCTATTTTTAATCAAACTAGAAGACTTTACAGGGAGTCCCATATGAAGTTCACAGTTACAAGTCAAGACAAACCACAAAACTCTCCCCTGTATTCTGTAAATACAGGCCTTGATTCTTTTATTATGTTTAATGATGAAACACTTGGTGAACAAGTCACTTTATTAGGTGTGTCTAAACAGTTTGTTGAACATGTAAAATCTAGCAAACTAAACGAAGGTCTTGAGCCACAAGACAAATGTCCTTTTCTCTTAAACATTCACAATCAAGAAAACAACCCTTAAACAAATGAAGGTCTTGGGGAATCAAAACAAATACAAATAAGTGCGGAGTTTCCACAACAACCTTTGAGCACGATAGTTAAAGAGGACAGTAACCAGGATGAAACTAAGAAATGTCCTCTATGGAGTATGTATTTTGATGGATCCTGCACTAAGAACAATGCTGGTGTAGGTGTTTGGATTACTAACACTGAAAACAACCACATAGAAAGCATTTCCTGAAAATTAAACTTTCAGTGTTCCAATAACATAGCAGAATATGAATCCCTCCTCTTAGGCTTACACTTATTGAAAAAGTTAGGAGCCAGAAGAAGCAATGTGTATGGGGATTCAGAGTTAGTCATTAGGCAAGTCAATGGGGAATATAACGCAAATCATCCTAGACTTAGAGCCTATCGGAATGATGTCGTGGATCTTTTAAAAACATTCGAGGAGTCCAAAATATATTTTGTCCCAAGAAAAAGAAACATGGCAGCCCACAATTTATCCTTTGCAGCTAGGACATGTTTAACGCCATATAGCACCAAAGACTGCACAACTGAGATAAAATTTAGACCAGCAGTACCTGATAATGAAAAGTGTTGGCAGGTGTTTGACAATGACAAACAAATAGAAGACTTCATGCAATTCAGAAATGAATTTGAACTACACAGTTCAGACTCAGATTATGATACAGACTGCAGTGAAGAAAATTTCCTTGGTGAAGAAGAATTGTCTCTTGAACCTACTAATATAAACCTGTTATCTAGCAAACTTAGAAACAAAACGGAGATGATTGCAGAGTCAGAAACAGAGGAGTTAGAAACTCTGCACTCTAAATATGAAAGTTTGCCTAAAGGTCTGGCTCCTTTAGAAGAGTTGTTCAATTTTAATGATGTGGCAAATAAACTAAAACTGGAACCTGTAGAGACTGAAGTGGAGGAGTGCAATATAGGCAGTGAGGAAAAATCGAAAATGATTAAACTGTCTAAGACTTTACCAGCTCACATTAAAGTCAAATACATTGAGCTGTTTAAAGATTTTTCTGATGTTTTTGCGTGGAGTTACGAAGATCTTAAATCCTATGACACTGAAATAATACAACACAAAATTCCCCTTAAATAAAACCAAAAACCATTCAAACAGAAACTGCGCAGAATAAACCCTGTTCAGTTACCTTTGGTTCAGAAGGAGATCATGAAAATGTACGACGCTGCCATTATCGTTCCTATTAGATATTCTGAGTGGGTGTCTAATATGGTGTCTGTTAGGAAGAAAACTGGAGAAATCAGGCTTTGTATAGACTTTAGAGACTTAAACAAAGCTTCATTAAAGGACAACTACCCTCTACCCAAGATGGATCATATTTTACAAAGGGTGGTATGGTCTAGAAGAATTTCTTTGTTGGATGGCTATTCAGGGTACAATCAGATTTTGGTTTACCCTGTTGATCAATTAAAGACAGCCTTTACTACACCATGGGGCACTTTCATGTATGTAAAAATGCCCTTTGGTCTAATGAATGTTGGAGCAACCTTTCAAAGAGCCATGGACATAGCATTCTCGGAAGAACTAGACTTCTTCATCATTATCTATCTTGATGATGTTACTGTGTTTTCAAAAATAGATGAAGAACACTTAGAAAATTTGAGAAAAGTTTTCGAGAAGTGCAGAAGGTTTGGAATATCTTTAAACCCTAAGAAGACACTATTTGGGCTCCAGGAAGGTAAAATTCTTGGACACATTATTTCAGAAGAGGGAATAAAGATAGATCCAAAGAGGATTGAGGCCATATTGCAAATCTCTCATCCTCGAAACATCAAGGAGTTTCAATCTTTCGTTGGGAAGATCAACTTTTTGAGAAGGTTCATCCCTAATTTAGCTGAGCTCCTTAGGAATATCACAAACATGATGAAAAAGGAGCAAGGGGTAAAATGGACCTTGGAAACAAAGAAGTCCTTTGAACTGGTAAAACAAGCATTGACCAAAACACCAGTTCTGATAAGTCTTGATTTTTCGAAAGATTTTTATATTTTTTCATTTGCATCAGAACATACCATAGCTGTTGTCCTTTTACAGAAAAACCCGCAAGGTCAAGAGCAGCCTATTGCATTCCTTAGCAAGGCATTGAGGGATGCCCCTTTGAAGTACAACATCATGGAGAAGCAAGCATTTGCTTTGGTTAAAGCATTAAAAGACTTCAGGGTATATATCCTTCACTCACACATCATTGCCTTTGTCCCAAATTCAGTGGTTAAATACATTATAACACAGGACCCAGACAGTAAGAGAGGTAAGTGGATTGTCGTTATCCTTGAATATGATTTAGAGATAAAACCCACTAAGCTCATCAAAGGTCAAGGTCTAGCTAGATTAATGGTTGAATCAAATTTTGAAGTTCTGGATATTAATATGATTAATGCTTTGGATGACCAAGAAGAATTCTCAACTCCTATTGTTGAATATTATTTTATGAATTCTCCTTGGTATGCTGATATTATTTATGTTTTGCTTAAATTGAATACACATCTTAGTTTGATAAAAACAAAGGAAAGATTCCTTAAATTGAAAGCTGTAAACTATTGCATTATAGATAGATGTATTTATTGGAAGAATGCAAGTGGTGTATTGCTTAAATGTTTACCTAAGTTTGATGCAGAGAAGGTTAAGTACGAGTTCCATGAAGGAGAATGTGGAGGTCATTTATACTGGAAGACAACAGCCAACAAAATTTTGAGGGTTGGTTTCTATTGGCCTATTCTGTTTCCTAATATCCACAAGATGATCATTGCCTGTCATAAATGCCAACTTTTTGAAGGAAAAATAAAACTGCTACCCCTACCTCTGCATCCAATCACTATTGAAGCCCCTTTTCAACAATGGGGACTTGACTTTCTATGAGAAATCCATCCACCATCTTCTGCCCAGCATAGATGGATTCTCACTACCACAAACTACTTCACTAAGTGGATAGAAGCCATACCTTGTAGGTAGGCCAATGATTCAGTTATCATAAAATTCATGGAGACTAACATTCTCTCCAAGTTTGGTTGCCCTACCAAGATTATCACTGATAATGCAGCAGCATTTGGATCAAAGAAAATGTTTGAGTTCTGTCATAGATATCACATAACATTGGGGCATTCCACGGCCTATTACCTTCAAGGTAATGGACTTGCAGAATCCTCAAACAAAATTTTAGTGAACATAATCAAGAAACTGTTGGAGGACAACAAAAATTCTTGGCACACAAAGCTGGTCCATGCACTTTGGGCTGACAGATTGACTTTGAAGAAATCCATTGGCATGTCACCTTTCCAACTTGTGTATGGTACTGATGCAGTTTTTCCCAATAGCCTTGGTGTTCCAGTGATGAATTTGATTCAAGAGTTACAAACTGAAGAAAATGATATGATCAGAAGAATAAATCAGACCATCCATCTTCAGCAAACCAGAGAGGAATTTCATAGCAAAGCATTGCAGAAGCAGGACAGCATTAAAAAGATTTTTGACAGAAGAACCAAGGCCAGCAATTTTAAGATTGGGGACAAAGTTTTAAAATGGGACTCAAGGAGGGAATAGAAGGGAAAGCATGGAAAATTTGACAACCTATGGCTTGGCCCTTACTCTATTCATTCAGATGCTGGTAACAATGCATTTTTCCTGCAGGAGTTGAATGGAGCAGAATTGTTTGGGGGTCCTGTCAATGGCAGGATGCTCAAACCTTACTTCTCTTGATCCATGTCATGTTTTAAAGGCCTTTTTATCTTTTTTCCATTATAAATATTTCATCCACCATTGCATTCAAAGTTGTAAAAAACAAAAATACAAAAACAATGAAAAGAAGGAAAAGAGGGCAGATTGTCAAAACAAGAAAGGTATAGCCCCATACCAAAAAAGAGAAACAAATTCTGAAAGTGTGCAAGCTTACATGCCACTCCTAAAGAACACACTTCTAGTTAGTCAAACTGTCTAATCTTGACTAATTAGCTTTAAATTTTCTGCTGATAGGATAGTGAATTCGATTTGCCAAACTGTTTAATCTTGGCTTATCAGTAGATAGATTAAGATAGAAATGAAAGGTTCAAACATGTTCAAAATCTAAACCTCAGTTTCCAAAGAGAGATGACTCAAATATGTTTTATTTTCTGAGTCAAAAAGATGTAAAAATTTGGTTCTAATCAGCCCAAAATCTGAACCAAAGAAAAAGGAAAGACAGCTAAGTAAGAGCCAAATCAGAGCTGTAGAAAAGAGGAAGGAAATGTTTTCAAATTTCAGATCTTAAGCCTTCCATTTTTTATTTATTTTTTCTAAAAAATAAATGTCTATGTGCAGCTTGTCTTTATGCCATAGATCACAGCAAATCAAACAGCTTAATCTTGACTTGACTGTTTTTAAATTTATTTTTTAGAAATTTAGAGAATGAAAATTTGTTGGACAGTTTAATCCCAACAGACAGTAGATTAGGTAGAGAAGCATCTGAACTCAACTGTTTAATCTGAGTTCAGGGAGAAG
The DNA here is from genome assembly GCA_034641835.2 of Pinus albicaulis. Lineage (NCBI taxonomy): Eukaryota > Viridiplantae > Streptophyta > Pinopsida > Pinales > Pinaceae > Pinus > Pinus albicaulis. The sequence goes on along the minus strand of CM076579.1, from coordinate 1,354,392,746 downwards.
TAAGGAGTAGAAATAGATTAGTTTTCTTGCTTTCAAAAGAATAAAATGTTGTAAATAGAGTTTTCCAATCCAAGTGCAATCTAATGAAGAAAAAATGTTAGATTAGTAGGATTGGGTAGGTAGAAAGTTTGTGTTGATGAAAATCCATTGTTTTCATGACTGCTAAAATGTTTTCAGAGAAAAATCATCCCAGCCAAGGAAGGGCGGCCCAATGGATCAGGCACAGGTCAGCCTCCCAGAGAACATAAATGGATGAGGCAACTGATCAGCCTCCCAGAGAAAGCAAGTCTGAAGTTCTTGATGCCTTCAAGAAGGCACCATCCCCAAGTGGAGCCACTGTTAGCCACCTATAATATTTGTCATAGTAAAAGGTGGCTAAAACTTTTGGAGCCTTCAAGGAAAAAATTTCATTGCTAAAAATTGTTGGCTCTTGAAGACTCTCTAAGGTCTCTTGTTTTTGTCCAAATCTTCACTACTATGCCCATTCCCCGTTCGGAAATCCTGCTGGTTTCCAAGCCAAAATACTGCTGCAAGGACCCTTTTCCCCTTCCCCCTCTTCCAAAGCTAACCTTCATTTTCTCCCCTTTTTCTTCCATAAAAACTCCTTTGTTTTCATGATTCCTCTTCCTCCATTCATAAAAATCACTTTACAAAGTTAAAGACTCACTCTTTAACCTTACCAAAACCCCCCAACTCCATTGAAAACCTTGAAAATTCCATGAAAATCATGTTTTTTATGTATTGGGCTTAAGCCCCCTTGGGCTAAAGTTTATAACTACTTCCGATCATATGCCCACACCCTGGGATCAAGTGCTAACCCTGGAGGCGTTTATCGCATCGCACAAACTCAAAGTGCACAAGGTTTTGCGCTATGTTTAAACTTGCGATGCGATCAGCCTTATATTGAAAAACCCGATCGCATCGCTATTTTATATATTCTGTGGGCCCGCCTTCCACGCTAAAAACCATTGAATGATCCATGCCCGATCTCTTCTTTCCTTTGTAAATGTTAAAAACCCATTTATCCAAAGTTTAAACTAAAAAACCATAACCACGTGTTGAATATAAAATGGGTAGATTGAAAGACCGATCGCGCAATCGCAATCGCAGAAAATACAATGGGTTGATTGAAAAGCCCGAGCCCGAAGTTCCGATATGTGATAAGCCCCTTCCCTTTTAACCCCCTCGGTCATATCATTCTCCATGTGCCCAATGGCCCCACAATCGGGCGCCTAACCCTATTTTTTTACATTTTCCGCCCACGAAATATTAAAATTTTAAGCTATTTATCAAAACTTTGGTTTTTATTATTTCTCTAAGGTTTTCCACTGGTCCGAAATCTGAGCAATCTCCACCGTTGATCTAATCTACAGATCCGACGTTGTGGAATCCATCAAGCCCGGTGGTCCCTGCCATCCATTAACCGATTGCAAAACCGCGTGGTATCTATCGCACCGCCTTTGGGCGAGGGCGGTTTTTTCCCAATCGGAAGCAATTCCATATGCTTTCCGCCACGTGTTCTGGGTACTATTTGCAAAACTGTCGTCCATCGCGCATTAACTTTTGGACGAGGTTGCCCAGCGATATTGACCACAACTGTCAGATCTGAACCCGCTCATCCAACGGCTATCGCTCGATGAATATGCCCGACGCTTAACATGGTCTCGGCACGGCGTTAAATCAATCTCCGATGTCGATCTGATCTGCAGATCGACGACCCATATTCCATCGCCTTTCTCCCTCCATTTGACTTTCAACCTCCGCTCCCGACCATCGATCTCTGCGCGATCGACGGCTCAGATTCAATATTTTTTCCGCTCGTTCCACGATCTCTCCCGATCAATCTTGACCGTTGGATGATGCCATCCAATGGCCCCACTCCTTCTACACGTCCTCTGAAGCAGTCAAACCATATACACAGGATTTTATAACTTTTTTTTGTATTTTGCAGGGTTTAATGTTTTTCCGCCATAATGAGGAAAATTCACAGGCTGAGGGTGATACTGTCGCCTTCAATTCACCTCAGAAATCATTCGTAGGTTTCCATTTCATGTTTCATTGGTGTTTATCCAAGCACTGATGCCACATAACCCTGCGTGACCCTGCATATCAGCAAAAACCATGGATTTAACACAATGAAAGAGTATCAGTGCCGAAGACCAAAATGTATCAAAAAAAAGGATTAGAGACAGTTTCACGGGGATTGCGTCTAAGATGCTTATCAAAAGCTTAATCCCAAAATAAAACACAGTTTATAGAAAACCTAAAGTGTTTTATCAAGCAGGAATGCCTCCACCACCACAATCTGAGGCAAATTGATTCCTCTCATCTACCACAGTGCCACCTGTTCCTCAAAGTACTCAATCAGAGGCCGAAGTTATTGATCGAATGAATATTTTCGCCTCAGCACAGCCAGAAAGTTACTTCTACAAGGAAACTTAATGACAAAATATCAGCAAAGTGACCCCGACATCACACAGAGCCTCAAAGGTCAACAAAAGCTCCCACCGAGCTTATTCTTTATGTAAAAAACATTTAATACAGAGTACACCCATGTAAATTTCTTCATTGAGCCCCTCAAAGGCCAAGAATTCATTAAGTCTATATTAATTGTAAATTGAGATCTTTTATCAGATCTCTCCTCCTCATCCTTCTATATATACTGCAGCAGAAGATGAGTGAGGGGTTTTTTGCAGAACTTGGAAATACATTTGAGCAAAAACTTCTGATTGTAAATAGTGTTCACTGGCCCTTGAAGCTCTGTTTGTGATAGATCAGATAGGCTGAATAGTGAAGATGATTGTTGAACTGAAACATTGGACTTGAAGACTGTAACTGGTTTGACATTAATAACAAGTTGTTTCTTGGGATCCTAGTCTAAATTACTGGTGAAGTGCTTCTTTCTTTGTTATTGTTTTCCTTCTATGTATGTCATATTGTTTCACTATTCTCTGATAAAGGTCAGCATTTATAGAGTTGGGACCTACTGTATATCAGTAACTTTCTCTAACTGAAAGCTTTATCTCAATGTTTTCCTCTAACTTGTTCATTTAAGAATGATTTAATACAGTTTAAGCAGTTAGGAATGCTGGAGTTCCCTCGTCCTACTGTTTGCTTTAAACCTTATTCTTGAAAGTTATTTTCTTGTTAAAGATGACTATGGAAGATATGGTGTGCCCTGGTCCTAGTTTTTCTCCAAAAGCAGATTCTGAAAGTTTCCCTTGGTGTTGAATGAAAGAAGAATAGGTTTAAAAGTACTTTATCTGATCTTAAGTTACACTTTGTTTTCTCTTACATGTTTTCATAATTTCTGAAGGTAATTATGTGGATTACTGGATTGTTTGTCAATTAAGCTGCTTTAATACAAACTCGCCCAAGAGGTCAATGGTTAGCCCTGCACTTGGTTGGTTTTAAACAGTTACTTAAGAGGCTTTTCTTGTTTGGACTAACTATAAATCCTTTGTGAAATTATTATCAGTTTCCACCATCTCCAAAACTTTATTGTTTCCATCCCATCACTCTAATCTCAAATAATCTTGTGGTATAGATGACTTGCCCCTTGGATCACTCTTGATGTTGTTTCTCAATTAAAGCCCATATATGACTCCATAGCCCAATGGACTAAAAACCGGCATTATATCTATCTTTTTAGCCTAAGTTGTTCTATTCACTTGCAACTTCTCACTTTTGAAACTAATTTTTATTTAGAACTTTCCCCTCAAGTAATTTTCATGCTCAACCATCCAAAAACAAACAAACCTTTGACCTTCATAACTAGCCTAATATCATAACCCCAAACTTCAAAGACAAATCCATCTTTATACATATTGGAGAGATCCTTCTTCGAATTCAGGAGGGCTAGATCCTAGAATCCCAAAGTTGGTTGAAATGATGTTGCTTCAGAAGTTTTAGTCTTACCAATCTGCTAAAATTATAGATTCCTAACACCCCTGAGGGCTTAAATCTTTGTCCAGTTTTCTCCATGTGTCCAAGTGTCGGAACCATGCGCATCGGCCCATCGGCATTTCAGCATTTCGGCGTCTCCGCGTTCCCATTCTCTTTCCCCCGCCGATGTGATCCCCTGAGACCCTCTACTTAAGCCATCCGCCCCTGCTTCTCATATGACCCGGTCCTGTGACCAAGTATTAAGCCACCATTGCATTGTGCCATCCTCGCTCCATCGCATCTCACCGTCGCACTTCGTAGTCTCCAAAGCCCTCGTTCCCACTCCTTTTTTCCGCCAATATGCATCCTCCCCGATCGCATCTCCACCGTCCATTTCCACGATCCAACATCTCAGGTCCACTGCGGGGGCACCTAACTAAAGTGACCCATACTCCCCAGTGCCCCCACAGTTGACTCTATTGACAATGGGAAATATCAGATCTACAACTGAGATTCACTGCGGATGCACACCCCAAGATTTTCCTTTCCGTACTCCCAGTCCCCCCGCAGTTGATCTCAGCCATCAATCTTCTCCAAATCCAACGGCCATCAGCTAAGGTCGTTGTTGGTCCCACCGCCCACTGCTCCACCACTGACCAATCTCCTTTCGACACCTATCCTCCACTATCTCCTCGCCCGAGCATCTTCCTCCCATCGCACTCTCTTACCACCGTTGATCTACATCCCCGCAGATCGGACAGCTGATGCACTCTAATCACCCAAAGCCTCCAACGTGCATCTCTGACATGAAATAGGCAGTTTTAGAGGGACACGCATCAAACTCTAAATTGTATCGTGTTCTCGTGGGGCAAAACCACAAACTACCCATCCCTTGTGTGAAAACCATTCCTGGTTTCACAAAACCTTTTTTTGATATTTCGCACCATAATCTTGTTTAAACCTTTCTCCGCCTGGTTTCCGCCATGAAAGCTCACCTCCTCTGTAGTTGCCCTCCTCTACATTTCTCCTCTGCCCTAGCCACAGCCTCTGAATGCAGTAAACCATGAAACGCAGGTTTTATAATATGTTTTCTTTCTTATTTGCAGGTTTAATGGCGGACAGATAAGCCAGTCATCCCACAGCCGATATTAGTGGCAAAGAACCTTAGGATGACGATCCTGGGATCTAAAAATGAAGAAAAGGGATCCAGGGTTCGATTCTGAGCATATGATCGATGCTTCATGACCATCGATGCCATCACAGAAACCCTCTAGTATGCCAAGGAATCCCTGCAAACAAGAAAACATAGAGATTAAAAGCATAATCGAAGAAATCACAAAAAAGTAGAGATTAGCATCAAGATTAAGGATAAAGACAAAACACATTTTAAAGAAAGAAGATGATCCAAGAAGGTCTAATAAGGTCTTAAAAACACAATTAAAATCTAAATATCAGTGTTTAAAGTGCTAAAACAATATTGATCAGCAAAAGAAAAGTCTCGAATTCCACATCTACAGAAGCTATTACTCCACCAAAGGACCAAAAGGACACCTGTAGTCTAATTTACCTCTCAAAGACACCTTGACAGCCATCCTGCTGACAAACCCTCTTTAAAAATGTCAGACCAGTTATTAAGCAGACATGGGGCTACAAAACCCAAAAATGACAGTTTGCTTGTCCCAGAGGTCAAACAAAGTACTTCAGACAAAGATAGCCTCAAAGGACAAGCCTTAGAGTTATTACCAGCATGCTAGATGTTTTCAAATTCAACTAAAAGAAGCTAAAGTGGTACGAGCAGTTATTGCTATGGTTACTAAGCAGATGGGCATTCGAATACCTCACCCTCTCTATCTTAATTGATATTTATTACCATTTCTATAGCACTCTCCCTCTATCACCTATATGTATCCATAGAAAACTCATTGTAAAAGGTTGGAAAGTTGTTAATTGTTTGAACTATTATTGAGTAAGAGTTACTGAGTAGTTGTAATATAGTAGGTTGGGAAGAGAAGTATCAGACTTTAAAATCTATTGGACTCAAATTATGTAACTGGTTTTGGACATCAAATAGACAAGCAGATTTCACTGGATCCTGATCTAAATCATTGGTGATGTTTTTCTCACTATTATTGTTATCCTCCTTATGTTTCCACTCTGTTCATATTTTGTGATAAAGATCAGTAAAGTATAGATTATGATTTACTTCTAAAGTACCCTACTTCTGACTGATAAGCTTTATCTTTATGTTTTCTTCTAAATGTGTGTTTGAGAATGATTTCAATAGAGTATAACCAGTAAATGAATGTTGATGAGCCCATATCTTGCTGAGTAGAACTTGAGATGTTGTTCTTGAATGATCTTTTCACTGCATGCTTAGTAGAGTCCTAATCAAGGAAGTTTATGGTTAGCCTTGTCCCTTGTTTAGTCTTAAATAGTTGTTTTGAAGATTTCCCTTAAGAGTATGCCAAAAGCAAGATAGGTTAAAAGTCCTTACTTGATCTTAGGTTGCTTTTTATGTTTATCTTAAATGTTTTCCCTTGAGATTACGTCGAAAGCAGGATAGGTTAAAAGTCCTTACCTGATCTTAGGTTGCCCTTTGTTTTCTTATATGTTTGCTTATTTCACCACACTTCTTAATGTTCCATACCACAAACTCAACTTAAAAGATCTTCTGATATAGATGACTTGCCCTTTGGAAAACCTTGAATAGTTGTTGTGAAAGTAAACCCTTTTATGACTCCATAGCCCAATGGTTTAGCACTGTTTTTTGACCTATCTTCCCATGCTGAAACATCCTTCCACTTATTTCCTCCTTCATTTCACATGACCTTCTCATTTAATGATTCCCAACCCAAAAAAAAACAAATCCCTTGTACTTCATAACTAGCCTAATATCATATCATAAGCCTTAAATATATATCCTTTGAAAACACATATAGAGAGACCCCTCTCTGAATCCAGGAAGGCTGGGTCCTAGGATTCCAAAGTGGTTTTGATGTTGCCTTGTCATTTAGTATGCCAATCTGCCAAATCACAGGATCCCAACATAATGGCGACTCCACTGGGGAACTTCTAAGTAAATTTCATCTTAGAGATCCTTAAGAGCTCAGAAGACCCACAACAGAGTTACATTGGTAGCTAATTACTAATGTTGGACAGCTACTCATTTTAAAACATTTGAAATCATACACCTGGCGACTCCACAACTCCTAAAAGACCAAAATACTCCATTGGCGATCAGTAGGCCTATTGATTACTTTTGGTTTCACAAAGACTCCACTGGGGTAGCCCACACTACCATTAAAGCGTCGTTCTCACCCACGATTAGGAAAATTTTAGGATTAAGTTTTCTTTGTTAGAGACTAGTTTGCCTCTAAAGATTGTCATATCTGGCTAACTTTCTTCTCTTTGGGTCTGAATCTTAACATACTGGCTTCAAGAAGAATTCATACCAGATCTTATCCTGACCCAAATCCTCCTGAAATAGTTGATAATCCAGAAAGCATTCTTAGGAAGTCTCCTATATCTAGGGACCCAACTATTGTCAGACCCATTCATAGAGATAACTCTATGCCTGAAGACCTTACAGCTCTATTAGATACCCAAGTCGACTTACCCTTTTCAAGAATTTTACCAAGAACCAAGTCACTTAGTGGTATAGATCAGACAGACTGTGAGCCTACAATTTCACCACAACATAGTGGCCAACACATTAGCAGCAGAGAAACCCCTCCATCCACACCTCCTGATCTTCATTTTGTTTATAACTTTGGTTTCTCTCACCCAAAATCCATTCAAAAGTCTCTTGTTGGTCCAAGCACTTTTTTCATCCATACACCCACTCCATTCCTCCCACAAAATCCTATCATGGAAGCATGGTATGCTCCCCTAGTGTTACCACAACCTCTGGTTCCTTTACCCAATGAACATCAGTCCAGAATTCCCCATTTCACTGGAAATGAATCCACTACTTCTCATCAGCACATAGATAAAATGAATAATGCCTTTGATTATATGGAAATAGAAGATGAGACCATTAATATGAGAATTTTTGCCCAAAGTTTAGGAGGAGAAACCAAGAAATGGTTTAAGGGCTTGACTCCTAATAGTATAAATGATCTCCCTTATTTACATCAAACATTCATAAACAAATGGGAAATTAGGAAGAATCCTCTCCAAATACTTTCATATTAATACAACCTCAAGAGAAACCCTGGGGTAAGTGTTCAAAATTATTGCACTAGATTCAATAGTCTTTATAACACACTACCTCCAGATTTGAAACCTTCACAAGGCTCAGCTCCGGCCAAATTTCCTGAAGGATTTGATCCTGAAATGGCCTATCAGCTAAGAGAAAGGGATCCCTTAAATTTAGAAGACATGTATAAGGGAGCTCTTAGTGTGGAAGCAAATCTGATTGAAAAGAGAGCTAGGATGAGGACTGAAAAGAAAGTAACATATAGGGAAGACACTGCACCTTCCACATCTGACTCAAAATTAGACCATCTAGCCAAGGAAATGGATAGGTTATAAAGAATTATGGAGAGGTTGGTTGTCCAATCAAACGCTTAGAATAGGAACCAGCCTCAAAATCAGAACCAAAACTTTAGGAAAAACCCCAATCAGATTAGACAAAGAGATATCGATCAACAAATCAGACCTCCATTCCAAGAAAATTGTGTTGATGAAGATGAGGGAATGATAGAAGAGTCAGAGGGAACTGTTATAAAAATGTTGGGAGTAAGTAATGAAGACTCTGCCTTTTTCACAGAGGATGACCAAGCCACATATACATATTATGATAGAGAAGGCTTAGGATCTGAAGACTATAGGCAAGGCTTTGAGAATGCCAGCATGGAGGTCCACAAAAAATATGACCTCAGGCGCAAAAAGAACCAAGAAACTCCCCAAACAAATACCTCTGAGACTGTTGCTAAAAAATATATGAAAAGGTGGTTATAAAGGCTATCGAAAACAACAAAACAACAACTGAAAGTTCTGGTAAAAACAAGGGCAAAGGCACTCAAACCACTGATAAACAGAGTGTTGACCCTAGTATCACTAGCACTTCAGTTGGTGCCCCTGTAAAAACAATTGCAACTGATGTACATAGTAAAAACCAGCAAACTGATTTTGTTGATAAGTTAGTGACTAACAAGACAGATTTGAGCCTTTCAAAGAATTATTTCCCTTTCAATTTGGAAAGTGAAATTACTAAAATCAAGATCTTTGTCCGCCTCACTGAGTTAGTCACTCAAGATGTATATAAATTTTAGATGTTAAAATCTTTGAACATAGAAGAAAATAATGACTTTGTCAACCTGAATGATGATCAGCCAGCCCTTTTATTTGGTCCTAAAATTGAAGGAAAGTTACAAGAAGGAGTGGTCCCTCCTTTCTATGTCAGCTTGAATATCCATGATAAGATTTTACACAATGCATTGCATGATTCAGGGGTTCACATAACCTCATGCCCAAAGTAATCATGGAGAGATTATGCCTTAAGATAACCATACCATATAAATATTTGTATCCTTTTGACTTCAGTAGAGTAAAATGCTTAGGCCTGATCAAAGACCTTTGTGTAAACTTGACCCAAATCTTGGCCAAATGCATAGTGATGGATGTGGTAGTGGCTGATGCTCCCCCCAAATATGGCATGCTTCTTTCAAGATAATGGGGTGCTAAGCTTCAAGGTACCATGCAAATGGACATGACGTATGCCACCATCCTTGTCTTCAGTCAAATTAGAAGACTTTATAGGGAATCACACATGAAATTTATGGTGAGCAGTCAAGAAAAATTAGAAAATTCCCCTCTTTATTCTGTCCATATAGACCTAGACTCATTCATTCTTTGCAATGATGAAAGCTTTGGTGAACTAGAGTTGGATAGTGAGCAAGCGCCCAACATAACAGAAAACATGGAAGGAGAGAATAGGGAGGGAGAGGCTCTCAAACAGTTTGTCGAACCTAAAAATTACAACAAACAAAACAGAGAGTATGAACAATCCACTGTCCATCAACTTAGTGAAAATCATGAGAGTCAAGAAGAAAGGCCTCAACTCCATGAAAAAAATTAAGGAACAAGACCAACATAAACATGCTGCAGAACCCATAGAGTTGCATAATGACAGTTAGAACACACAGGACAAAGGGGACAGTAATGAAAACAACAACAATTCTGAAACTAGCCCTCTTTGGAGTATGAGTTTTGATGGGTCTTGTAATAGAATTGGTGTAGGAGCAGCTGTGTGGCTTCACAACACAGAGAACAATTATGCTGAAAGCCATTCGTACAAGCTAAAATTCCAATGCACAAATAACATAACAGAGTATGAAACACTCCTCTTAGGACTACAGTTACTTAAGAGATTAGGAGCCAGGAGGATAGTTGTTCATGGAGATTCTGAACTGATTATTAGGCAGATAAATGGAGAGTACACTGTCAAACATCCAAGACTAAGAGCCTATAGAAATGATGCCATGGACCTTTTGAAATATTTTAAGGAATATGAACTTGTTTTTGTCCCTAGGAGCCAAAACATTCTTTCCAATGGTTTAGTTTGTGCTGCTAGTTCATGTCAAAGATCCTATGACAAAAAACAGTTCATAGTCCAAGTGAAATATAGACCAGTTGTCCTAGAAAATGAAAATTATTGGTAGGTCTTTGAGTGAGATAAACAGATAGAGTATCTCCTACAGTTCAGAAATTAGTTTGAATTTCCAAATTCAGACTCAAAGTATGATAAATGTTGTCTGGATGAGGAATAGCTTGTTGAAAAAGAGCCTCCTCCCATTACAAAAATAAATCTTCTAACCAGAGAGTTTGAATATCAAACAGAATAGTACATAAACTCAGGGAAAGAAGACATAGAGGTACTACAGTCTAAAGACAAAGGCTTACCCAAAGTACTAGCACCTCTAAAAAACTTGTTTGATTTTAACGACATTGCATGAAACGAACAATAGAACCCACTGACTCTGATATTGAGGAATGCAATATAGGCAGTAAAGACAAGCCTAAAATGATCAAGTTATCTAAAACATTGCCAGCTCACATGAAACTGAAATACATTGAGTTTTTTAAAGAGTTTTCTGATGTATTTTCTTGGAGCTATGAGGTTTTAAAGGCATATGACTCAGAGACCATTCAGCACAAGATACCACTTAAAGAAAACCAGAAACCCTTTAGGAAAAAATTATGCAGAATAAACCCTGTGTAGTTACCTGTGGTTGAGAAAGAAATTAGGAAAATGTATGATGCTGGAATTATTTTCCCTGTGAGATACTCAGAGTGGGTATCTAATCTTGTAGATGTAAGAAAGAAAACAGGATAAATAAGGCTATGTATTGACTTTAGGAATTTGAACAGAGCCTCATTAAAGGAAAATTATCCCCTGCCTAAAATGGAGCACATATTACAAAGGGTAGTTGGTTCCAAGAGGATTTATTTGCTAGATGGCTTTTCAGGATATAATCAGATATTGGTACTTCCTGCTGATCAATTGAAAATAGCCTTCACTATTCCTTGGGGCACTTTCATGTATGTGAAAATGCCTTTTGGATTAATGAATGCAGGTGCCACCTTTCAAAGAGCCATGGATATTGCTTTCTCAAAAGAAATAGGCCACTTCATTGTGATTTATTTAGATGACATTACAGTCTATTTCAAAACAGATGAAGATAACCTAGTACACCTAAGAAAGGTCTTTGAGAAATGTAGAAAATTTGGGTTATATTTAAATCCTAAGAATACATTGTTTGGTCTTCAAGAGGGTAAACTTCTTGGTCACGTCATATCTGAAAAAAGGATTAAAATATACCCAAAAAGGGTTGAAGGTATATTGCAAATCAGTCACCCCAGAAATATCAAATAACTTTAATCTTTCATTGGAAAGATTAATTTCTAAATAAGGTTCATACCCAACTTGGCAGAACGCCTTAGGAACATAACAAACATGCTAAAGAAAGAGATAGGAGTTAAATGGACCTTAGAAGAAAAGAAATCCTTTGAACTGGTCAAACTTGCACTTACCCAAGCACTGGTTCTTATCAATCCTGATTTCACTAAGGACTTCCTCACATTTTCATTTGCATCAGAACATACTATGCCTGTTGTCCTATTACAGAAAAATCCAGAAGGACAAGAGTAGCCAATTTCATTTTTCAGTAAGGCATTAAGAGATGCACCTCTAAAATATAATATTATGGAAAAACAGGCCTATGCTTTGGTCAAAGCCTTGAAGTATTTCAGATTTTATATCTTACACTCTCACATAATTGCATTTGTGCCTCATGTAGTGGTAAAGGACATTTCACAAGACCCTGATGGCAAAAGAGGAAAGTGGATTGCTATGATATTGGAATATGATTTGGAAATTAAACCCACTAAACTCATCAAGGGTCAAGGCCTAGTACAATTAATGGTTGAATATAACTTGCAAACACTTGATATAAACATGATAGATGCATGTGCTTACTAACCTCAATGCCCCTCCTGGTTTGTCTAAAACAAAGGCAATATTCTTGAAGTTAAAGGTTGTTAATTACTGAATTTTAGATAAGTGTTTATATTGGAAGAACTCTAGTGGTTTATTTCTTAAATGTTTGCCTGAGGTTGATGCAGATAGGATCGAGCATGAGTTTCATGAAGGATAATGTGGAGGCCACCTCAATTGGAAAACCACTGCTAATAAAATCCTTAGAGTTGGCTATTACTGGCCCACCCTCTTTCAAGATGTCCACAAAATGATAGTTGCTTGCCACAAATGCCAAATATTTGAAGGCAAGAGAAAATTGCTTCCCTTACCATTGCAATCATTCACTGTTGAAGCTCCTTTTCAACACTGGGGCCTAGACTTCATTGGGGAAATCCATCCTGCCTCATCTTCCCAACATAGATGGATACTAACAGCCACTGACTATTTCACCAAATGGGTAGAAGCCATTTTAGGAATGCCAAAGACTCAGTTATCATAAAATTCCTTGAAGACCATATCCTGTCTAGAGTTTGCTATCCTAAGAAAATCATCACTGACAATGCTGCTGCATTTGGTTCTAAAACGATGGTTGATTTATGTCACAGATATCAGATTGTGCTTGGTCATTCTACTGCGTATTACTCTCAAGGTAATGGGCTGGCAGAATCTTCCAATAAGAGCCTGGTAAACATAATAAAGAAGCTGCTGGAAGAAAATTAGAGGTCATGGCACAACAAGCTGGTGCATGCTTTATGGGCTGATAGATTGACAACAAAGAAATCAATTGGAATGTCTCCCTACCAGCTGGTTTATGGAGCAAATGTAGTTTTTCCTACCAGTTTAGGAGTGCCAGTGATGAATTTGGTCCAATAAATACAATCAGAAGAAGATAACATGATGATAAGGATAAATCAGACCATACATCTTCAGCAAACCAGGGAAGAAGTTTATAACAAAGCATAGAAAGTACAAGAGTATCAAAAAGTTGTTTGATAAGAAAAAAAAGGCAAGTGATTTCAAAATTGGGGATAAAGTACTCAAGTGGGATTCTAGGAGAGAAGATAAGGGAAAACATGGCAAGTTTGACAATTTATGGCAAGGCCCTTACATCATTCAATCTGCCATTTGTCATAATGCATTTTTTCTACAAGACATGGATGGTACATACCTGTTTGGGGGTCCTGTCAATGGTAGGGTGCTCAAGCATTATTTTTTCCAAACTCTAAGTTTAAAGCTTTCATTCTTCATTGTAAATATCATTGCTTTGTTTTGTTTAAAAAAAAAGAGAGAGAAATAGAAAAACAATAGAAAAAGAGAAAAGAGGGCAAATTAGAAAAACAAGAAAGGTACAACCCCATACCAAAAAAGAGAAAGAGTCTGAAAGTGTGCAAGCCTAAATGCCACTACTTAACAGAAAGCACTACTATTTAGTCATACAGCCTAATCATGACTAGATAGATTTAAATTTACTGTTGATAAGTTAGTGAAGAATATTTTCCAAATTGTTTAATCTTGGCTTATCAGTAGATTAGATTAGGATAGAAAAGAATGGTTCAAACATGCTCAAAATCTGAACCAAAGGATCAAAGAAGACTGGTTCTAACATGCTGAAAACTTGAACCAGGAAAAAAAAAATATAGCTCAAATAGATCAAAATCAGAGCTGAAAGAAAGAAGGAAGGACTCTCATTGTTTTCAGATCTTAAGCCTTCTAAGTTTTTTTTTACTTTTTGCAAATAAAGGTCTATGTGCCGCTTGTTTTATGCCATAGTCTTACAGCAAATCAGATAGTTTAATCCTGGTTTGGCTATGTTTTCAATTTTTGTTTTAGAATATAGAGAATGAAATATGTCAGACAGTTTAATCATGGCCGATAGTAGATTAAGTAGAGAAGCTATGAGTTCAACTTTTTAATCTAAACTCATGGAGAAATAAGGGTAGATTTAGATTAGTTTTTCCTATTTTCAAAAGAATAAAATGATGATGTCAAAGGTTTGCAAGTCCAAGTGAACCTTATGAAGAAAAAATGTTAGGAAAGTAGGTTGTGTAGGTAGTTGATTGGGGAAAATTGATTGGTTATAATGTAATGATTGATCATTTACTAGCAGAATGATTAAAGAAGAAAGAGGATTGTCAAAGTGCAGGACATTGATTTACATTCCAGAGATAAATTTCTGAGGTTGTTGACACCTCCAAGGAGCTTCCATCCCCAAGTGGAGCCGTTGTTAGCCATCAGTAAATTTTGTCACAGCAAATGATGGCTAAATATGTTCTTAAGCCTTCAAGAAGCAATCTTCATGGAAAAATGCTAGTTCTTGAAGCCTTCTTGGTGTCCTTTATCCTAAGATTCATCTTCACTGCTGCTTCCATAAAAGATCTCTATAAAAATCCTGTTAATCCCCAGAGAAATTTGTTTCCCAGGCCATCACCCCCCACCATTTCCCTTCATAAACATTCTCCCTGATCACCCATTTCATTCCTTTTCATTTCTTATAAAAATCCTTTCTCCCCTGCATTTAATCTCTAGCCCATCAAATTCCCCCTTAAAACCTTGAAAATCCTCTTTATTCAGGTTTTGATCCACTTTATTAACCTGTAAGAACCCCTAATTTGGCCAAAAAAACCCATTTCATGGCCTAAAGGCAGTCTTTTGACAATTGAGGACATAAACCCTCGAGGGCTTAAATATTTCGCCCATTTTCTCCATGTTTCCAAGCATCGGAACCATGCACATCGGCGCATCGTCCCATCGGCATTTCGGCATTTCGGCGTCTCTGCATTGCCATTCTCTTTCTCTTGCCAATGTGATCCCCTGAGACCCTCCGCTTAAGCCATCTACCCCTGCTTCCCATATGACTCGGTCCTACAACCAAGTCTTAAGCCCCCATCGCATCGCGCCATCCTCGCTCCATCGCATTGCACCATCGCACTTCGCAATCTCCAAATTCCTCGTTCCCACTCCTTTTTTCCGTCGATATGCATCCTCCCCGATCGCATCTCCACCATCCATTTCCCCGATCCAATGGCTCAGGTTCACTGCAGGGGTACCGACCGAAGTGACCCGTACTCCATAGTGCCCCCGTAGTTGACTCTATTAAGTATGGGAAATCTTATATCTACGGCTGAGATTCACTTCAAAGGCACACCCTAAGACTTTCCTTTCCGTACTATCATTCCCCCCGCAGTTGATCTCAGTTGTCTATCTTCTCCAGATCCGACGGCCATCAGCTGACGTCATTGCTGGTCCCACCGCCCACTGCTCCACCACTGAATAATCTCCCTTTGACACCTATTCTCCACTATCTCCTCGCCCAAGCATCTTCCTCCCATCGCACTCGCTTACCATCGTTGATCAGCATCCCCGCAGATCGGACGGCTGACGCGCTCCAATCACCCAAAGCCTCCAACGTGCATCTCTGACACAAAATAGGTGGTTTTAGAGGGACACGCGTCAACCTCTAAACTGTATCACATTCCCCTGGGGCAAAACCACAAACCTCCCATCCCTTGCACGAAAACCATTCCTGGTTTCGCAAAATCGTTTTTTCATATTTCGCGCCATAATCTCGTTTAAACCTTTCCCCACCTGGTTACCCCCATGAAATCTCACCTCCACTGCAGTTGCCATCCTCTACATCACTCCTCCGCCCTAGCCACAACCTTTGAACACAGTAAAACACGAAACGCGGGTTTTATAATATGTTTTGTTTCCTATTTGCAGGTTTAATGGTGGACAGATAAGCCAGTCATCCCACAACCGATATCAGTGGCAAAGAACCTCAGGATGACAATCCTGGGATCGAAAAATGTAGAAAAAGGATCTGGGGTTCGATTCTCAGCATCTGATCGATGCTTCATGACCATCGATGCCATCATAGAAACCCTCCAATATGCCAAGGAATCCCTGCAAACAAGAAAACAGAGAGATCAAAAGCATAATCGAAGAAATCACAGAAAAGCAGAGATTAGCATGAAGATTAAGAATAAAGACAAAACACAGTTTAAAGATAGAAGATGATCCGAGAAGGTCTAATAAGGCCCTAAAAACACAATTAAAAGCTAAATATCAGTGTTTAAAGTGCTAAAACAATACCGATCAACAAAATAAAAGTCTCGAATGCCACATCTACATAATCTATTACTCCACCAAAGGACCAAAAGGACACCTGTAGTCTAATTTACCTCTCAAAGACACCTTGACATCCATCCTGCTGACAAACCCTCTTTAAAACTGTCAGAACAGTTAATAAGCAGACATGGGGCTACAAAACCCAAAAATGACAGTTTTCTTGTTCCAGAGGTTAAACAAAATACTTCAGACCAAGATAGCTTTAAAGGACAAGCCTCAGAGTTATTACCAGCCTACTAGATGATTTCAGATTCAACTAAAAGTAGCTAAAGTGGTACGAGCAGTTATTGCTATGGTTATTAAGAAGAATGGGCATTCGAATACCTCACCCTCTCTCTCTTAATTGATATTTATTACCATTTCTATAGCATTCTTCCTCTATCACCTATATGTATCCACAGAATACTCATTATAAAAGGTTGGAAAGTTGTTAATTGTTTGAACTGTTATTGAGTAAGAGTTACTGAGTAGTTGTAATATAGTAGGCTGGGAAGAGAAGTATGAGACTGTAAAAGCTATTGGACTCAAATTATGTAACTGGTTTTGGACATCAAATAGACAAGCAGATTTCACTGGATCCTAATCTAAATCATTGGTGATGTTTTTCTCACTATTATTGTTATCCTCCTTATGTTTCCACTATGTTCATATTCTCTGATAAAGAGCAGTAAAATATAGATTAGGATTTACTTCTAAAGTACCCTAATTATGACTGATAAGCTTTATCTTTATGTTTTCTTCTAAATTTGTGTTTGAGAATGATTTCAATAGAGTATAACTAGTAAATGAATGTTGGTGAGCCCATATCTTGCTAAGTAGAACTTGAGATGTTGTTCTTGAATGATCTTTTCACTACATGCTTAGTAGAGTCCTAATCAAGGAATTTTATGGTTAGCCATGTCCCTTGTTTAGTCTTAAACAGTTGTTTGGAACATTTCCCTTAAGAGTATTCCAAAAGCAAGATAGGTTAAAAGTTCTTACTTGATCTTAGGTTGCTTTTTATGTTTATCTTAAATGTTTTCCCTTGAGAGTATGTCGAAAGCAGGATAGGTTAAAAGTCCCTACCTGATCTTAGGATGCCCTTTGTTTTCATATATGTTTTTTTCTTTCACCACACTTCTTAATGTTCCATACCACAAACTCAACTTAAAAGATCTTCTAATATAGATGACTTGCCCTTTAGAAAACCTTGAATAGTTTTTGTGCAAGTAAACCCTTTTATGACTCCATAGCCCAATGGTTTAGCACTGCTTTTTGACCTATCTTCCCATGCTAAAACATCCTTCCACTTATTTCCTCTTTCATTTCATATGACCTTCTCATTAATGATTCCCAACCAAAAAACAAACAAATCCCTTGTAAATTAGTAGAATCTCTTTCGAGTAATAATCACATGCAAAAGAGCGAGGTCGACGCGTTTCGAACCAACCGGTGTGATGAACCACCTTTGGTTGGTGAGAAACAACGTTCTTTGCATGTGTCTTCGAAGCTTCTTCTACTAATTTATGGATCACGAAGCGAGATTCAATCCCTTGTACTTCATAACTAGCCTAATATCATATCATAAGCCTTAAAGATATATCCTTTGAAAACACATATAGAGAGATCCTCTCTGAATCCAGGAAGGCTAGGTCCTAGGATTCCAAAGTGGTTCTGATGTTGTCTTGTCATTTGGTATGCCAATCTTCCAAATCATAGGATCCCAACATAATGGCGACTCCACTGGGGAACTTTTGAGTAAATTTCATCTTAGACATCCTTAAGTGCTCAAAAGACCCACAACAACCTTACATTGGTAGATAATTACTGATGGTGGATAGCTACTCATTTTAAAACATTTGAAATCATCCACCTAGCGACTCCACAACTCCTAAAAGACCAAAAGACTCCATTGGCGATCAGTAGGCCTGCTGATTACTCCTAGTTTCACAAGGACTCCACTGGGGCATCCCACACTACCATTAAAGCATCGTGCTCACCCACAATTAGGAAACTTTGAGGATTAAGTTTTCTTTGTTAGAGACTATTTTTCCTCTAAATATTTTCATATCTGGCTAACTTTCTTCTCTTTGGGTCTGAATCTTAACATACTGGCTTCAAGAAGAATTCATACCAAAGCTTATCCTGACACAAATCCTCTTGAAATAGTTGATAATCCAGAAAGAATTCTTAGGAAGTATCCTGTATCTAGGGATCCAACTATTGTCAGACCCATTCATAGAGCTAACTTTGTGCCTGAAGACCTTACAGCTCTATTAGATACCCAAGTTGACTTACCATTTTCAAGAATTTTACTAAGAACGAAGTCACTTAGTGGTATAGATCGTTTGACTAATAGACTCCAAGTTCACCACGACATAGTGGCCAACACGTTAGCAGCAGAGAAACCCCTCCATCCACACCTCCTGATCTTCATTTCATTCATAACTTTGGTTTCTCTCACCCCAAATCTACTCAACAGTCTCTTGCTGGTCCAAGCACTTTTTTCATCCATACACCCACTGTTAAAACCACTCCATTCCTCCCACAAAATCCTATCATGGCAACATGGTATGCTCCCCTAGCGTTACCGCAACCTCTAGTTCCTTTACCCAATGAATATCAGTCCAGAATTCCCCATTTCACTGGAAATGAATCCACTACTTCTCATCAGCACGTAGATAAAATGAATGATGCCTTTGATTATATGGAAATAGAAGATGAGACCATTAAGATGAGAATCTTTGCCCAAAGTTTAGGAGGAGAAACCAAGAAATGGTTTAAGGGTTTGACTCCTAATAGTATAAATGTTCTCCCTTCTTTACATCAAACATTCATAAACAAATGGGAAATTACGAAGAATCCTCTCCAAATACTTTCAGATTACAACAACCTCAAGAGAAACCCTGGGGTAAGTGTTCAAAATTATTGCACTAGATCCAATAGTGTTTATAACGCACTACCCCCAGATTTGAAACCTCCACAAGGCTTAGCTTTGGCAAAATTTCCTGAAGGATTTGATCCCGAAATGGCCTATCAGCTAAGAGAAAGGGATCCCTTAACTTTAGAAGACATGCAGAAAGGAGCTCTTAGTGTGGAAGAAAATCTGATTGAAAAGAGAGCTAGGATGAGGACTGAAAAGAAAGTAACATATAGGGAAGACGCTGCACCTTCCACATCTGACTCAAAATTAGACCATATAGCCAAGAACATGGACAGGTTAGAAAGAATGATGGAGAGGTTGGTTGTCCAAACAAACGCTCAAAATAGGAACCAACCTCAAAATCAGAACTAGAACTTTAGGAAAAACCCCAATCAAATTAGACAAAGAGATACCGATCAACAAATCAGACCTCCGTTCCAAGAAAATTATGTTGATGAAGAAGAGGGAATGATAGAAGAGCCAGAGGGAACTGTTATAAACATGCTAGGAGTAAGTAACGAAGACCCTGCCTTTTTCACAGAGGATGACCAGGCCACATATACATATTATGATAGTGAAGGCTTAGGATTTGAATACTATAGGCAAGGCTTTGAGAATGCCATCATGGAGGTCCACAAGAAATATGACCTCAGGAGCAAAAACAACCAAGGAACTCCCCAAACAAAGAACCCTGAGACTGCTTCTAAAAAAAAAAATTGAAAAGGTGGTTAGAAAGGCTACCGAAAACAAAAAAACAACAGATGAAAGTTCTGGTAAAAACAAGGGCAAAGGCACTCAAACCACTGATAAACAAAGTGTTAACCCTAGCAGCACTATAACTTAAGCTAGTTCCCCTGTAAAAACAATTGCAATTAATGTACATATTAAAAACCAGCAAACTGATTTTGTTGATAAGTTAGTAACTAACAAGACATATTTGAGCGTTTCAAAGAATCAGTTCTCTTTCAATTTGGAAAGTGAAATTGCTAAAATCAAGATCTCTGTCCCCCTCACTAAGTTAGTCACTCAAGATGTATATAAATTTCAGGTGTTAAAAGCTTTGAACATAGAAGAAAATAATGACTCCGTCAACCTGAATGATGATCAGCCAGCCCTTTTATTTGGTCCTAAAATTGAAGGAAAGTTCCAAGAAGGAGTGGTCCCTCCTTTCTATGTCAGTTTGAATATCCATGATAAGATTTTACACAATGCTATGCATGATTCAGGAGCTTCACATAACCTCATTCCCAAAGTAATCATGGAGAGATTAGGCCTTGAGATAAATAGACCATATAAATATTTGTATTCTTTTGACTCCAGTAGAGTAAAATGCTTAGGTCTGATCAAAGACCTTTGTGTAAACTTGACACAAATCCCAACCAAATGCATAGTGATGGATGTGGTAGTGGCTGATGTGCCCCCAAATATGGCATGCTTCTTTCAAGATCATGGGGTGCTAAGCTTCAAGGTACCATGCAAATGGACATGACGTATGCCACCATCCCTGTCTTCAGTCAACTTAGAAGACTTTATAGGGAATCACACATTAAATTTATGGTGAGAAGTCACGAAAAATTAGAAAATTCCCCTCTTTATTTTTTCCATACAGACCTAGGCTCATTCATTATTTACAATGATGAAATCTTTGGTGAACTAGAGTTGGATAGTGAGCAAGCACCCAAAATAACAAAAAACATGGAAGGAGATAATAGGGAGGGAGAGGCTCTCAAACAGTTTGTCGAACCTAAAAATTACAGCAAACAAAATAGAGAGTGTGAAAAACCCACTATCCATCAGCTTAGTGCAAATCATGAGAGTCAAGAAGAAAGGCTTCAACTCCATGAAAACTTTAAGGAACAAGACCAACATAAACATGCTGCAGAACCCATAGAACTACATAATGACAGTTAGAACACACAGGACAAAGGGGACAGTAATGAAAACAACAACAAGTCCAAAACTATCCCTCTTTGGAGTATGAGTTTTGATGGGTCTTGTAATAGAACTGGTGCAAGATCAGGTGTGTGGCTTGACAACACAGAGAACAATTACGTTGAAAGCCATTCGTACAAGCTAAAATTCCAATGCACAAATAACATAGCATAGTATGAAGCACTCCTCTTAGGACTACAGTTACTGAAGAAATTAGGAGTCAGGAGGATAGCTGTTCATGGAGATTATGAACTGATTATTAGGCAGATAAATGGAGAGTACACTGCCAAACATCCAATACTAAGAGCCTATAGAAATGATGCCATGGATCTTTTGAAAGCTTTTTAGGAATATGAACTTGTTTTCGTCCCTAGGAGCCAAAACATTCTTGCCAATGGTTTAGCTTGTGCTGCCAGTTCATGTCAAAGACCCTATGACAACAAATAGTTCATAGTCCAAGTGAAATATAGACCAGCTGTCCCAGACAATTAAAATTATTAGCAGGTCTTTGAGGGAGATAATCAGATAGAGGATTTCCTGCAATTCAGAAATGAGTTTTAATTTCCAAATTCAGACTTAAAGTATGATAAAGATTGTCTGGATGAGGAATAGCTTGTTGAAAAAGAACCTCCTCCCATTACAGAAATAAATCTGCTAACCAAAGAGTTCGAAAATCAAACAGAAAAGTACATAAACTCAGGGAAAGAAGACATAGAGGTACTAAATTCTAAAGACAAAGGCTTACCCAAAGGACTAGCACCTCTAGAAGACTTGTTTGATTTTAATGACGTTGCCAAGAAACCAACAATAGAACCCACTGACTCTGATATTGAGGAATGCAATATAGGTAGTAAAGACAAGCCTCAAATGACCAAGTTATCTAAAACATTGCTAGCTCACATGAAACTTAAATACATTGAGTTGTTTAAAGAGTTTTCTGATGTATTTTCTTGGAGCTATGAGGATTTAAAGGCATATGACACATATACCATTCAGTACAAGATACCACTTAGAGAAAACTAGAAACCTTTTAGGAAAAAATTACGCAGAATAAACCCTGTGCGGTTACCTCTGGTTGAGAAAGAAATTAGGAAAATGTATGATGCTGGAATTATTTTCCCTGTGAGGTACTCAGAGTGGGTATCCAATCTTGTAGTTGTAAGAAAGAAAACATGATAAATAAGGCTCTGTATTGACTTTAGGAATTTGAACAGAGCCTCATTAAAGGACAACTATCCCCTGCCTAAAATGGAGCACATCTTACAAAGGGTAGTTGGTTCCAAGAGAATTCCTTTGCTACTTCCTACTAATATAATCAGATATTGGTACTTCCTGCTGATCAATTGAAAATAGCCTTCGCTACTCCTTGGGGCACTTTCATGTATGTGAAAATTCCTTTTGGATTAATGAATGCAAGTGACACCTTTCAAAGAGCCATGGATATTGCTTTCTCAGAAGAAATAGGCCACTTCATTGTGATTTATTTAGATGACATTACAGTCTATTCCAAAACATATGAAGAAAACCTAGTACACCTAAGTAAGGTCTTTGAGAAATGTAGAAAATTTGGGCTATCTTTAAATCCTAAGAAGACATTGTTTGGTCTCTATGAGGGTGAACTTCTTGGTCACATCATATCTGAAAAAGGGATTAAAACATACCCAAAAAGGGTTGAAGGTATATTGCAAATCAGTCACCCCAGAAATATCAAAGAACTTCAATCTTTCATTGGAAAGATTAATTTCTTAAGAACGCTCATACCCAACCTAGCAGAACTCCTTAGGAACATGACAAACATGCTAAAGAAAGAGATAGGAGTTAAATGGACCTTAGAAGCAAAGAAATCCTTTGAATTGGTAAAACATGCACTTACCCAAGCACCGGTTCTTATCAATCCTGATTTCACTAAGGACCTCCTCATATTTTCATTTGCATCAGAACATACTGTGGTCGTTGTCCTATTACAGAAAATCTAGAAGGACAAGCGCAGCCAATTGCATTTTTCAGCAAAGCATTAAGAGATGCACCTCTGAAATATAATATTATGGAAAAATAGGCCTATGCTTTGGTCAAAGCCTTGAAGGATTTCAGATTTTATATCTTACACTCTCACATTATTTCATTTGTGCCTCATGTAGTGGTAAAGGACATTTTGTCACAAGACCCTCATGGCAAAAGAGGAAAATATATTGTTGTGATATTGGAATATGATTTGGAAATTAAACCCACTAAACTCATCAAGGGTCAAGGCCTAGCACAATAAATGGTTGAATCTAACTTGAAAGCACTTGAAATAAACATGATAGATGCATTAGATGAACAAGAAGAGTTGGAAACTCCTTTTATTGAAGATCATTTCCTCAATTCATCTTGGTATGCTGATATTTTGTATGTGCTTACTAACCTCAATGCCCCTCCTGGTTCATCTAAAACAAAGGCAAGATTCTTGAAGTTAAAGGTTTTTAATTACTGCATTTTAGATAAATGTCTATATTGGAAGAATGCCAGTGGTTTATTGCGTAAATGTTTGCCTGAGGTTGATGCAAATAGGATCAAGCATGAGTTTCATGAAGGAGAATGTGGAGGCCACCTCAATTGGAAAACCAATAATAATAAAATCCTTAGAGTTGGCTATTACTAGCCCACCCTCTATCAAGATGTCCACAAAATGATATTTGCGTGCCCCAAATTCCAAATCTTTGAAGGAAAGGGAAAATTGCTTCCCTTACCATTGCAACTAATCACTGTTGAAGCTCCTTTTCAACACTGGGGCCTAGACTTCATTGGGGAAACTACCTCATCTGCCCAACATAGATGGATACTAACAGCCATTGAATATTTCACCAAATGGATAGAAGCCATCCCTTCTAGGAATTCCATAGACTCAGTTATCATAAAATTCCTTGAAGAACATATCATATTTAGAGTCGGTTGTCCTAGGAAAATCATCACTGACAATGCTGCTGCATTTGGTTCTAAAAAGATGGTTGATTTATGTCACAGATATCAAATTGTGCTTGGTCATTCTACTGCTTATTACCCTCAAGGTAATGGGCTAGCAGAATCTTCCAATAAGAGCCTAGTAAACATAATAAAGAAGTTGCTGGAAGAAAATTAGAGGTCATGGAACAACAAGCTGGTGCATGCTTTATGGGCTGATAGATTGACAACAAAGAAATAAATTGGAATATCTCCCTACCAGCTGGTTTATGGAGCAGATGCAGTTTCTCCTACCAGTTTAGGAGTGCCAATGATGAAGATGGTCCAATAAATACAATCATAAGAAGATAGCATGATGAGAAGGATAAATCAGACCATACATCTTCAGCAAACTAGGGAATAATTTTATAACAGAGAACAGAAAGTACAAGAGAATATCAAAAATTTGTTTGATAAGAGGACAAAGGGAAGTGATTTCAAAATTGGGGACAAAGTACTCAAGTGGGATTCCAGGAGAGAAGATAAGGGCAAACATGGAAAGTTTGAAAATTTATGGCAAGGCCCTTACATCATTCAATCTGCCATTTGTCATAATGCATTTTTTCTACAAGACACGGATGGTACATACCTGTTTGGGGGTCCTTTCAATGGCAGGATGATCAAGCATTATTTTTTCCAAACTCTAAGTTTAAATCTTTCATTCTTCATTGTAAATATCTTTGCTTTGTTTTGTTTCAAAAAAAAATAAAAAAATACAAAAACAATAGAAAAAGACAAAAGAGGGCAGATTAGAAAAACAAGAAAGGTGCAGCCCCATACCAAAAAAGAGAAAGAGTCTGAAAGTGCGCAAGCCTAAATTCCACTACTTAACAGAAAGCACTGCTATTTAGTCATACAGCCTAATCATGACTAGATAGATTTAAATTTACTGTTGAAAGGTTAGTGAAGAAGATTTTCCAAACTGTTTAATCTTGGCTTATCAGTAGATTAGATTAGGATAGAAAATAATGGTTCAAACATGCTCAAAATCTGAACCAAAGGATCAAAGAAGATTGGTTCTAACATGCTAAAAACTTGAACCAGGAAAAGAAGAAGAAGACAGCTCAAAGAGATCAAAATCAGAGCTGAAAGAAAGAAGGAAGGACTCTCACTGTTTTCAGATCTTAAGCCTTCCAAGTTTTTTTTTACTTTCTGAAAATAAAGGTCTATGTGCCGCTTGTTTTATGCCATAGTCTTACAGCGAATCAGACAGTTTAATCCTGGTTTGGCCGTGTTTTCAATTTTTGTTTTAGAATATAGAGAATGAAATCTGTCAAACAGTTTAATCCTGGCAGATAGTAGATTAGGTAGAGAAGCTATGAGTTCAACTGTTTAATCTGAACTCATGGAGAAATAAGGGTAGATTTAGATAATTTTTTCCTGTTTTCAAAAGAATAAAATGATGATGTCAAAGGTTTTCAAGTCCAAGTGCACCTTATGAAGAAAAAATGTTAGGAAAGTAAGCTGTGCAGGTAGTTAATTGAGGAAAATTGATTAGTTATAATGAAATGATTTATCATTTTTCTAGCAGCGTGATCAAAGAAGAAAGAGGACTGTCAAAGTGCAGGACATTGATCTACATTCCAGAGATAAATTTATGAGGTTCTTGAAACCTCCAAGGAGCTGCCATCCCCAAGTGGAGCTGTTGTTAACCATCAGTAAATTTTGTCACAACAAATGATGGCTAAATATGTTCTTAAGCCTTCAAGAAGCAATCTTCATGGGAAACTGCTAGTTCTTGAAGCCCTCTTGGTGTCCTTTATCCTAAGATTCATCTTCACTGCCGCTTCCATAAAAGATCTCTTTAAAAAGCCTGTTAATCCCCAAAGAAATTTGTTTCCCAGGCCATTACCCCCCACCATTTCCCTTCATAAACTTTCTCCCTGATCACCCCTTTCATTCCTTTTCATTTCTTATAAAAATTTTTTCTCCCCTACATTTAATCTCTAGCCCATCAAATTCCCCCTTAAAACCTTGAAAATCGTATTTATTCAGGTTTTGATCCACTTTATTAACCTGTCGAAACCCCTAATTTGGCCTTAAAAAACCATTTTATGGCCTAAACGCAGTCTTTTGACAATTGAGGACTTAAACCCCCGAGGGCTTAAATATTTTTCCCGTTTTCTCCATGTGTCCAAGCGTCAGAACCATGCGCATTGGTGCATCGGCCCATCGAAATTTCAGCATTTTGACGTTTCCGCGTTCCCATTCTCTTTCCCCCGCCGATGCAATCCCCCGAGACCCTCCGCTTAAGCCATCCGCCCCTGCTTCTCATATGACCCGGTCCTGCGACCAAGTCTTAAGCCCCCTTTGCATCATGCCATCCTCGCTCCATCGCATCGCACCATCACACTTCGTAGTCTCCAAAGTCTTCATTCCCACTCCATTTTTCCGTCAATATGCATCCTCCCCGATTCCATTTCCCCAATCCAACGGCTCAGTTTCACTGCTAGGGCACCCGACCGAAGTGACCCGTACTCCCCAGTGCCCCCACAGTTGACTCTATTGACTATGGGAAATCTCAGATCTATGGGTGAGATTCACTGCGAAGGCAAACCCTAAAATTTTCCTTTTCGTACTCCCATTCCCCCCGCAGTTGATCTTAGCCGTCTATCTTCTCCAGATCTGACGGCCATCAACTAACGTCGTTGCTGGTCCCACCGCCCACTGCTCCACCGTTGACCAATCTCCCTATGACTCCTATCCTCCACTATCTCCTCGCCCGAGCATCTTCCTCCCATCGTGCTCGCTTACCACTGTCAATCTACATCCCCGCAGATCAGATGGCTGACGCGCTCCAATCGTCCAAAGCCTCCAACGTGTATCTCTGACACGAAATAGGCAGTTTTAGAGGGACACGGGTAAACCTATAAACCATATCGCATTCCCCCAAGGTAAAACCACAAACCGCCCATCCCTTGCGCGAAAACCATTCCTGGTTTCGCAAAACCGTTTTTCATATTTCACGCCATAATCCCGTTTAAACCTTTCCCCGCCTGGTTTCTGCCATGAAAGCTCACCTCTGCTGTAGTTTCCCTCCTCTACATCACTCCTCTGCCCTAGCCACAGCCTCTGAATGCAATGAACCACAAAACGCAAGTTTTATAATATGTTTTGTTTCTTATTTGCAGGTTTAATGGCGAACAGATAAGCCAGTCATCCCACGGTCGATATCAGTGGCAAAGAACCTCAGGATGACGATCCTGGGATCGAAAAATGCAGAAAATGGATCCGAGGTTTGATTCTGAGCGTCTGATCGATGCTTCATGGCCATCGATGCCATCACAAAAACCCTCCAGTATGCTAAGGAATCCCTGCAAACAAGAAAATGGAGAGATTAAAAGCATAATCGAAGAAATCATAGAAAATCAGAGATTAGCATGAAGATTAAGGATAAATAAAAAACACAATTTAAAGACAATAGATGATCTGAGAAGGTCTAATAAGGCCTTAAAAACACAATTAAAAGCTAAATATTAGTGTTTAAAGTGCTAAAACAATACCTATCAGCAGAAGAAAAGTCTCAAATGCCACATCTACATAAGCTATTACTCCACCAAAGGACCAAAAGGACACCTGTAGTCTAATTTACCTCTCAAAGAAACCTTAACAGCCATCCTGCTGACAAATCCTCTTTAAAACTGTCAGAATAGTTATTAAGCAAACATGGGGCTATAAAACCCAAAAATGACAGTTTGCTTGTCCCAGAGGTCAAGCAAAGTACTTCAGACCAAGATAGCTTCAAAGGATAGGCCTCAGAGTTATTACCAGCCTGCTAGATGTTTTCAGATTCAACTAAAAGCAGCTAAAGTGGTACAAGCAGTTATTGCTATGGTTATTAAGCAAAATGGGCATTCGAATACCTCACCCTCTCTGTCTTAATTGATATTTATTACCATTTCTACAGCACTCTTCCTCTATCACCTATATGTATCTACAAAAACTCATTGTAAAAGGTTGGAAAGTTGTTAAGTGTTTGAATTGTTATAGAGTAAGAGTTACTAAGTAGTTATAATATAGTAGGCTGGGTAGAGAAGTATCAAACTGTAAAAGCTATTGGACTCAAATTATGTAACTGGTTTTGGACATCAAATAGACAAGCAGATTTCACTGGATCCTGATCTAAATCATTGGTGATGTTTTTCTCACTGTTATTGTTATCCTCCTTATGTTTCCACTCTGTTCATATTCTCTGATAAAGAGAAGTAAAATATAGATTAGGATTTACTTCTAAATTACCCTAATTATGACTGATAAGCTTTATCTTTATGTTTTCTTCTAAATGTGTGTTTGAGAATGATTTCAATAGAGTATAACTAGTAAATGAATTTTGGTGAGCCCATATCTTGCTGAGTAGAACTTAAGATATTTTTCTTGAATGATCTTTTCACTGCATGCTTAGTAGAGTCCTAATCAAGGAATTTTATGGTTAGCCATGTCCCTTGTTTAGTCTTAAATAGTTGTTTTGAAGATTTCCCTTAAGAGTATGCCAAAAGAAAGATAGGTTAAAAGTCCTTACTTGATCTTAGGTTGCTTTTTATGTTTATCTTAAATGTTTTCCCTTAAGAGTATGTCAAAAGCAGGATAGGTTAAAAGTCCTTACCTGATCTTAGGTTGCCCTTTGTTTTCTTCTATGTTTGCTTATTTCACCACACTTCTTAATGTTCCATGTAACCACAAACTCAACTTAAAATATCTTCTGATATAGATGACTTGCCCTTTGGAAAACCTTGAATAGTTATTGTGCAAGTAAACCCTTTTATGACTCCATAGCCCAATGGTTTAGCACTGTTTTTTGACCTATCTTCCCATGCTGAAACATCCTTCCACTTATTTCCTCCTTCATTTCATATGACCTTCTCATTTAATGATTCCCAACCAAAAAACAAAAAAATCCCTTGTACTTCATAACTAACCTAATATCATATCATAAGCCTTAAAGATATATCCTTTGAAAACACATATAAATAGATCCCTCTTTGAATCTAGGAAGGCTAGGTCCTAGGATTCCAAAGTGTTTATGATGTTGCCTTGTCATTTGGTATGCCAATCTTCCAAATCACAGGATCTGAACACAGTGCAAAGAGTTTATGAAGCCTAAAAACAGTGAAATGAACCTCACTAATGCCATTCCAAGGAGCTGCATAAAGGAAAACTATTCAAAATTGTTGCTCATCATCCAAAAGTACCTTACTTGTGAAGGAAGATATAATAAATTATACTCATACCATTTCAAGCTACTCCTTCACTTTACTAGTAAGATATCTCTTGATCTGCCTTTCTATTTACATAGAAGTTTATCAAAAATGGAAAATAAGGTCCAAGCAAAATCTGAAGGGAGTGAGACTTCATTTTTTCATCATGGTTTAATGAAATTGTTGATTTTAGATGAACTCCAAAGACTAGGAAGATATTGGTCTTCATTTTTGTTTGTTAGTGGTTTTGAGTTGGATTATCTTACTCCTTCAAGAACCCCTAAACCTAGGATAATTCCATCACCATTAGTAGCAGAACAGAGTGAACCATTGGTGGCAAAACCAAGTGAACCAGCAAGAGTAGAACCAAGTGAACCAATCATGATGGAAACAGAGCAATTGCAGAGTTTTGATACACCAAATGTCACACTTGCAAAATAGAAATAAAAGGTGGTCAAACCTGCAAAACAAAAACAAGTTGTGGTTAAACAAGGAACCAAAAGGATGACAAGGAGTCAAACAGTGGCCTTATAAGACAAAACAGTGGTTTTAGAAGACAGAGCAGTAGCTAAAGGAAATCTAGAAGACATATTACATGCCATTGACATAGAAGAGACTCCTATAGTACATGCTGAATACATAGAGGAAGGTGGACAAAAACTAAAGAAAGCCAAATATACAAAGAAATTAGAATTTGAAGGAGAAGATGCAGGTTATATGTTCCAAGCAAGAAAGCCTATGACAAGGCATGCTACAAAGTTATTAGAGAGCAATAAAGAGGTTCATCCACCTACTATCATAGTCCAGCTACCATAAGACATCATTGATCTTTCATCACCTACAGAAAAAGATACAGTCAACAAATCAAAGAAAGGAAAAGAGAAAGTAAGGGAAAAAACAGAGTTTGAACTCCTTGAAGAACAGTTGAAGTTGGCCAAACATGAAATTTTTGTTATGAAGAAAGAATCTAGGAAACACAATGTAGAGAAGGTTTAGTTTGAAAAGATGAAGGAGATTTGGGAAGAGCAGGTTGACAGTGTTTCCAAGACCCTAGATAATACACAACAGTTTATCAAATGGACCATTCCATTGAGGAAAGAGGTCAAACATGTCAGGAGAATGAACATACATTTTAAATCCACCAACAGAAATTTGAAAGATCAAGTTAAAGACCTCCAGGAACAGCTTGAACTAATTCATGAGGAGTTGGAGAAAAAATGACTTAAAATGACAATAGTTGAGGAGACAATTTCTTACCTCATCATCAATGACGAAGAAACCCCTCAAGAAACATAATGTGAGCTGGTTTATGATTTTGAAGGCTAATGGAAGGTTAGAAACAAGGTTTTTGCACTTATAAGGTATATTTTTTGAAGCTACACAAAATTCTGGAATTTTCACTGTTTTCAGCAATTTCGTAGCATGCTTGGGCTTGAAGAATAGCAAAACACTACGAAACTACTATAGCTTTCATTTTTTTCATTTTGAATGGGTTTTTGGAGCTCCCAAGAGATGAAAATGGTATGGAATATGCTTTAAGGCATAATAAACATCATGCAAGAGAAAAGAACCAGAAATATTGATGGAAAAAGGCATTTTTGTAATGCTACGAAAGTACGCTATGAAACTGTCATACTTTCGTAGCGTATTGTTTTGAAGCTATATGAGCAGGTTTGTGTGCACTTTTGGACAGCTAGACACTTTCTAAGGTTCAAAAGATCTTTCCAGCAGTCATCCAAAGCTTAAAGACCATGTGATGAAGCCAACTCATCAGCCAAACCCCTCGTTGAAGATAAGGACTAGTTTTCCTAAAAAACAAGGTTTGTTTCCAGTTTTAGAGGAGGTCAATTAAGATGTCATGTAGTGATGAGTCCCATCACACCCTACTTGAACATGTGAATGCATATTTGTCAAGATGTAATGGTTTTTAGGAGATAAGGTTGTTAATGTAATAATGAACAGTTTTAGTCCTACTTGGAAAAGGACTATCAAGTAGGATAACTGTCATTTTCTCATTAAATAAATGTTTTATGGTTATGCAAGGTGTCATTGGGAAAAATTTGATGAATCTAGCCAAGAGGCAGGTCATCTTATCATGTAACAAGTCTAGTAAAGGGCAGAGAGTCAAATTTTTCAAGGGTTGGAGATTTTTTGGCAATATTGCAGCTTTATGTAAATTGACTATTTTCAGTAATACAGAGACTTGTTTCTTGACCAACCTGAGATTTTGATTGACTCTTTAGTGCCTATCTTATATATATCTTTGATGTGTACTATTTGTAGTGGTTTTCATCTTTAATACTCATAATTCATTCATGTAATGCTCTGACTTCCTTTATAGATGAATTGACTGTCTGATTTCATGTTTCATGTGTGTGTGCTTCTGCTAAAAACTCTTCCCTGCCTCAGCTTCCATGTCAAGTGAACTTACTACTGAATCACTGAAATTGTTGACTCCATAAGCCCAATGTTTTCAGACTGATACTATTTTCAACTTATACTCATCACAAGCAATTTTTTTTCCAAGTAGAGTTATCCATCTAAATACATATTTATTCAATATCATTAACCCTTTGAGAGAGCCCTCTCAGACTGAAGAGGCTAAGATTTATTCACAAGATTGGTTTGAAACAGTTACATGAGATTGTCTTATTAGCAGCCTATCGGGTGCAATTTTGTGATAACAAGTGGCTTCAACCTTTCCTTGCCATTTCCTGGATAGCCATGGTGTGATGGGATTACTTTCTTGGTTGAACTTTGGATTACTGGAAGGTTTTGGAACCAGGTGAGGTGGTCTCAAGAACATTACCAAGGGTTGGGGTTGGAGGTGGTTTAATCTCTAGAAAGCCCTCGACGGGTGGATGGAGATAGGAAAATTCCTTAATGTAATGGTGAAGAAACTCTAAGGCATCCAAGCTTGTTTTCAACTTTGTGATCTCTTAACCAGTTTTGGAGAGAATGAGGTAGCCTAAGGGTGGAGGTCATTTAATCTCTAGGAATCCCTGGTTGTTTACGTCTTGAGATCCAACATTCATGCTTGGAATATGGTATGAGGGTGGTTGGCTAAAAGAAATATTTGGCTAGGACCAATCTATGGTCGGGTGGTACGTGGAAGTCTTTGACTTGGTTGTTTGCATAAGTTCATACGAGTTATTTTCCTATTGTAATATATGAGCATGTGTACTTTTGATACTAGTGATTTGATGGTTGTTTTGTCATGGTTAGTAATATGGTGATCTGGTGGATCAAATTTATGTTCAAAATTCAAAGTTCTCAAAATGGAATGAAACTTGTGTTCTTGCATAGATCTCATCGCTCTAAATCCGGTGTAATTTGTTTCATGCAAAACTGACTTTGTATGATCTTGCATTCGCAATCTATTCATTTGTGTAAACAGCAAAAAAAAATTGTTTTTAAATGTACAAGGCTGCCTAGTTAGCAGTCCGTACTACTGACTAGACCCTAACTAAGTATGGTTGCCTTGAATTTTTCAACCTATCACAATGCACCACTTGTCGCAGTCATATTGGTTTTGAATTGGAGCGTTTTCATTGGTTGTTGGTTAGACCAACTAGGGAATGCCACCTAGGCCAACCAGAGGTTGCCACGTGGCACCCTGGTGGCCAACCAAAATTTTGGTAATGGCAGAAAGAACTCCAACGGATTTAAACACACGACCTTCGAGCTACAAGACTGACACCCTACCAACGCGCCACACTATTGTTACTTAACATGTATAGTTTAAACATTATATTTAAATGTTATGTTTGGTGAGTTTGGCGAGTGGGTTGGGGCTAGCCCCATCCCTAGTCACCATGCCCATGAGAAACAAGGGGTGGGACTAGGGGCCAGGGCTTACCCAAGCCCCCCCCCCCCCCCCCCACCCCTGGGAATATTATTAAAATATTCAACCCCCAATTTATTTTAAAAAATCCGGCCCCAAGATATATAGAATTAAATATTTGGCCTTTAGACATTAGAGGAAAAAATTAATGAGGCCATAATTTGTGCTGGTGGTTGGAAAAAAAATTTCCCTGTTAGCGCTTTTTGGGGTGAATTTGTAAGGTGGTTTGTAGGTAGGGTGAATTTGTGGGAAAAATAGCTTAAGAACTTGGGAGGCTCATAACTTCTTCAATTTTTTTCCTTTTTGGGAGCAGAAAGAGGCTAGACAGGGGTTTTTGAGTGCGCTGAAGCCATTGAAGCTATCATTATAGCCATTTGAGCACTTTAACTATATGTAAACACCATTTTTTTAGCATAATGAAAGAGGCCCAACCATTGGAAGCTGGGCCAAGAGACATAGTCCAGGAGGGGTGAACTCCATTATTTGTTGTTGTGTATTTACTCTTATGGTGATATTGTCTTATGTTTTCTACAAAAAACTGAGTTTTAATTCTATGTTTATGTGTTTAATAATTGAAAAAAGAGGCTTAAAAACCTGATTTAAACACTTGCAAAATTCACATAATCTTCAAGAAACTTCATATACAGATCATCTGGTTATATGTTGGTTATAAGCATGGATTTGTAATGCGATCTAGTTGTGACTTATTTAGGATTTGTTAAGTATATGATGGTTAATGAATTCATGGGATAACAAATGTTATTGCAACTATTATGAGAAGTCATTAGACCTTCTTGGTGATTCTCAAATAAGTTTCAGACTCATGTGATCATATATACATTCATGACCTATATCTTACATGTTTACCATGTGTTTAACGAAATTATTGTCATGGTTAGGCCTAGTTAGGTCAATTTATTGCTCAATCTCTGTATGTTTTTCATTTTTCTTATGTCATTTATCATTCAAGCCAGTCTTAGGAAATTTTGGGCAGGGGTTTGGAGGCTAACCTGGAATTATGGCTTAGATCTTGAAACCGCAAGAATTGAATTGATCAATTTAGGTCACAATCGCATGGAGCAAGGCTTGTGAGTGTTATTTGAGGGCTTAAACCACATGCAAGTAGCATCAAGGCTGCGGTTGGGAGTCGAGGTCACTGAACAAAATTCCAACTTAGGTATTGACCACTCGGGGGGTTTCTTTAGTTCCTGGGTGATTTGTAGTCCCTTTAGGATGTTATTTTGTGGTTAGTAGGTCTAAGTTGTAGGCCCCAATTCATTAACTAGAGATAGGATGTCAGGTCATGTCATAGTGGCACTTTGTTTCACATTTACCCTAAGGGATTGTAAAATCAAATAAATGTGGGGTGGGGCATTTACATATTGTTATCAAAGCATGATTCAAATACTTGAACTGGATGGGATAGATCCATGTTTTTATGCATGCATTATCATGGTTATGGTTATCATGCATGAGGTCATTCTATACAATTAGTATTATCATGCATGATGTCGACATATTGAAAATATTATGTATATACATGTATCATGCTAATCTAGATTGATTTTGCAGATGAGATAGCCTCCCATAAACTTCACTAAGGTATGTTGATTATGTTTATACTTGGTTATCTAACAAGGTATATTTGCAGGAAGAATAAGATCAGAGATGACAAGCAGAATCGTGGATTAAATTTCATGTGTATCTCCTTATAGATTAGATAAGAAGCCAAGATATGAGTACCCCCTGACATAGCAGACACCTTGAGAAGCTTAAAGGTAGAAATCAAAAGTTGCAAGGTGGATAATGATATAATCATTCAGCCACAAGAAATGCTTGTTAAGGCACAGGAGAAAAAAGCATAGGTCAATGCAGTGATCCTTTAGAGTCTTTCAGATTTGGAGATACAATGACAGCCATGGATCAATTATGGATAGAAGGACATGACTAATGGGGGGTATGGTAGCAGGTCTAATGGAGGGCACAGGTCGAAAAAGGATGACACACAGTCAGATATGGTAGGTTCTTGGATACACCTGACAAGAGAGGTGTTGGTTATGGGTTATACTCTAGCTGTGGTTTAGATAGGTATCGTGGTCATTATCGTTATCATCTTTATAGGAAGAGTGATACGGGATATTTTTCGGATGATTTCATGAAATCCATGCCTCCCACATTTGTTGGAGAGTTGAAGAAACTAGAAAATGGAAAAGCATGGTTGCTTGGGATGAAGAATTTTTTTGATTTGCATGACTACACAAAGAACATGAAAGCCACGATAGTTATTTTCAGTGTCAAAGGGAAAGCATGCATTTGGGAAGATGTGAAGCATGTCAGAGGCATCGGGACAAAGGAGTTGAGTTGGCATGAGTTCAAAAGGCTTTTCTGAAAGAAGCACTTGTCAAAGAGATACTATGATGGTAAGGGTAAGTAGTTCTACAAGTTTAAAATAGAGTCTGTGATAGATGAAGAGTATACGACTAAGTTTCTATAATTTTTGAGGTATGCTCCTTACCTTAAGGAAGATAAGACAAATGTTCATATATTTATCGATGGACTTCCATTAGCATTCAAGGATCGGATTGAGTATGATGAGCCTATATCATTGGATGAAGTCATTGGGAAGTTGAAGCATTGTTATGAGCAACCAAAGCATAAGTATGAGCCTAAGCAATATTGGAAATGGAATTATAAGTATAAAGGAAAGTGGCCACCAAAGTGAGAAAGACCTCAGGATGTAGGTGAGAAGGAAGGTGTTTCTCCTTACAAGAATTTTAATGTGATAGATAAGGAACATGGCTCTCATACTAGAGAGCAACACAATAGAGGTAGTGGCAGGGAACCATTGTAGTTTTGGATATGCGGTAAGGATCATCGCAAGAAGGATTATCCATTGTATCACGGTGGCATGCCTAAGATCTACAGTGCTCAAGGGGTATAGACAATTAGGTATTGGGCCAAATCATTCCTTGAATCTAGGAAACATTTGATAACAGGAAAGTGGATCACCAGGAATCCATTATAGAGATGGGAGGTAAGCTTTGTGATTAAGTTGTTTCCATTTTTATTAACCCTTGATCTAATTATAGTTATGTTTATCCTCACTTGGTGTTTAAGTGTGACTTGACAAAATAAGTGCATGTAGAATCTTGGTTGGTGCAATTAGCTATAGATACTAAGAAAAGGGTTTATCATTAGGTAAGAGCTTATTCATTTTAGCTGAACGGTATGCGTACTTTAGTGCATCTAAATGAGCTTTCGTTGGGTTTGTACAATATTATCTTGGGTATGGTTGGTTGTACCTTTACAGGACTAAGGTAGATTTTTATGAGAAGGCTATCAAGTGCTTGGATGATGATGGAGAGAAGAGAATCTTGCAGGGGAACGAGAAGCATACATCAGTAAGAATGGTTACACCTATGCAAGAAAAGTGTAGTTACATGAAAGGGTGTGTATTGTTCATAGTGCATGACAAAGGTAAGGATGTTTAGGATGTGGAATTCTTGAAGAGGTGTCCAGATTTGTAGCAGTTTTAGGATGTATTTCTAGCATAGAGTTTATATTTGTATCCTTGAAGGAAAGTGGACTTTTCTACTGAGTTGGTACCAGGAGCAACACCAACATCAAAGGAAACTTACAGGATGAGCAGGGGGGATTGAAGTTTCAGCTGAAGGAAATTCTTGATAAGAGATACATTAGCCCAATATATCGCCTTTGGGTGCACCAGTGTTGTTTTTGAAGATAAAGGATGATACTCTTAGGTTATTCATTGATTACAGTCAGTTGAACAAGGTGATGATCAAGAAAATGTACCCATTGCCTCGGATTAATGACTTGTTTTATGAGTTGAAGGGAGAAACAATGTTCACAAAGATTGATTTATATTAGGATATCATCAGGTACACATCAAAGAAGAGGACATTTACAATACTTCTTTCTGAACCAAGTATGGGAATTATGAATTTGATGTGGTTCCTTTTGCTTTGACTATTGCTCCAGCTACCTTCATGTGTTTGATGAATAATGTGTTGTGTCCTTATCTAGACAAGTTTGTGATAGTATTCATTGATGATATATTGATATGCTCTAAGAATATGGAAGAGCATGTTTAACACCTGGAAACAATCTTAATATTGATGAGAGAACATCAATTGTATGCCAAGCTTAATAAGTGCAGTTTCTCTCAAACAAGTTAATTACTTGGGACATGTCATTTCCAAGGAAGGTATATGAGTGGACCTAGAATATATCAAATCTATCATGGAGTGGGAAGCTCCTAGGAATGTGGATGAAGTGAAATAATTCATGGGATTAGAAGGTTATTACAGGAGGCTCATTAGGAACTTCTCACGGGTTTCCTATCCTATTACATCCTTGGAGAGAAAAGCAAAAAATTTTGAATTGAAACAGGAATGTGCGGCTAGTTTTTAGAAATTGAAGCAGTTTCTTGTAAACACTCCAGTTATAAAGATTTCAGATCCAGATAGAGTTCGTGGTGTGTACAGATGCTTGCAAGAGAGGACTTGGTGGAGTCTTGATGCAGGAGGGACAGGTGGTCTTCTACGAGCCAAGGAAACTGAATGAACATGAGTAGAACTATGTGACTCATGATCTTGAGTTGGCAGCTATAATTCATCATTTGACGATGTGGAGGCCCTATATTATTGGTAGGAGGTTTTTTTTTTATAAGTGATCACAATGTTTTGAGATACCTGTTTGACCAACCTAATCCAAATGTCAGGAAAGCCAAATGGTTTCCCATGCTCAACGAGTTTGAATTCAAGATAATGTACATTAAGGGTAAGGAGAACATGGTTATAGATTCTCTTATCAAAAGGGTGCAGGTAAATCACATTGCAACTATGATTTCATAAGGTACACATTTGCAGGAGCAGATATTGCAGGCATAGAAATAGGATGAAAGGTACCAATAACTTAAGCACGGGTTATAATAACAGAGTACAGGTAATATGGATGAGGAGTATCATCTCACAACATATGGTTTAGTGAGATTTAGGGATAGGATCTATGTGTCAGACAACAATGAACTCAAGATTCTTATTTTGAGGGAATTTCATGATAAGTTGTATTCGAATCACCCAGGATATCAAAAGACTCTAACAGTTGTGAAGAAGTTTGAATATTGACCAAATATGAAGAAAGAGGTGGTTGAGTTCATCGCAGGATGTTTTGATTTTCAACAAGTAAAGTAGAGTACAAGAATCCACGTGGTTTATTGTTACCGATTTCTATTCTAAAATGGAAATAGGAGGTCAATTCCATGGATTTCATCACAGGTTTTCAAAGTACATCTAGAAAACATGATTCCATCATGGTTATGATTGATAGGTTGACCAAGGTAGCTCACTTCATTCTAGTGAAATCTACTAATTTAGCTAGTGAGTTAGCCCATGTCTTCATTAGGGAGATATTGATATTTCATGGTGTTCCCAAGAAGATCATATCAGATAGAGATTCCAAGTTCACTTCCAGGTTTTGGAAGGAGTTGTTTGCAAGTTCGGGTACAGAGTTGGCTTTTAGTATAGTCTATCATGCGTAAACAAATGGACAAGTAGAAAGGGTCAACATGATTCTTTAGGAAATGTTGATGATGTATGTCATGCATTAGCAGCGAAAGTGGGAAGAATATATTCCACTATTAGAGTTTGTGTACAATAATGGGTATCAGGAATCCTTAAAGATGAGCTCGTTTGAGGCACTTTATGGGTGGATTTGTAATAATCCCATCAACTGGAGTGATCCA
This sequence comes from Pinus albicaulis, assembly GCA_034641835.2. Lineage (NCBI taxonomy): Eukaryota > Viridiplantae > Streptophyta > Pinopsida > Pinales > Pinaceae > Pinus > Pinus albicaulis. The sequence continues at coordinate 1,354,353,635 of CM076579.1, read as the reverse complement.
GTAAACAGGGTATTCATTGGACCGAAAATGTTGGATGAGATGGAAAAAGAAATGCATGCTATCAAGAAGAATCTAAAAGTAGCACAAGACAGGAAGAAGAGTTATGTAGATCATCATAGGGTATTTAAGGAGTTTTAGGTTGGGGGGCATGTGTACTTTCACATCAAGCCCAAGAAGATCTCCTTGAGTATTGGATCATGTGCAAAATTGGCACCTCAATATTGCAAGCCTTTCAAGATACTTGCTAGGATTGGACCAATGGACTATAGACTTACACTACCTCCGAAAATAAAATTCCATGATGTTTTCCATGTTTCATTACTTAAAATATATGTGAATGATGTTAATCATGTGATTTACTACTTTGTATTGCAGGTGGATCCAGAAGGAGAATTCTAGCCGGAACCTTAGTGCATATTACAGCAGAAACAACTCATGCTTTGGAACAAAGCAATCGAGAAAGTTAAATTGCAGTGGAAGAAATTTTGGCTCGATGAAGCTACATGGGATATGGCTTATCATATGCGGGCTATGTATCCTTAATTATTTTTCGTTGAAGGCAGATATTTTTTTTGTATATGTACATATCTATGTATGGTTGTTATTGTAAATATTGCAATGAGTTGTATTATAAAGCTCAAATAAAGAGATATGGTTGTCATGTTGTCATGTTTATCATGTTGGTTTTTCTTTTTATCAGGTTGTTCATTGTAAATATTTCATTGAGTTAATTTATAAAGCTCTATGGGCAATATTTTTTGTTTTCAATGGTCTTGCTAGTCATAGGTGTCATAAAACGTTGAGGAAGGTGTTCCCCCAAGGGGGAGGGGTTTGAATAGCCCCGGGTTAGAATTTCATGTAATACAGGTTAATAAAGGAAAAATAAGACCAAGGTCATGGGCCATGTATTCCAAGTTGAATGTGGGGCAAAAAATCCTAGTGGGTGTCACTTTCAGTGTATTTATGGCTATAGAAATTGGCAAAGGAATTGCAAAGGCATTGGGGCATTAATTAGCATTTTATTTGTGAAATAAAGGAAAATACAAGAAATGGGAGATGAAAGGTCACATATTTGCATGAGAGGAAAATTGAAGGAAAATAGAGGAAAATGGAGAAAATAGAGGCCTCAATGATAAAAGGGCTTCTGAGGATCAGTTCACAAGTTCCTCTTTTTTCAGTTTTCTTTGGAATTAGCTTCGAAGAGAGAATAGCACCAAGAGGATAAATCAAGCAAGAAAAAAAAGGAAGGCAAAGCAAAGGACAAGCAAGGAAGATTGGATCAAGTAGCTTGAATAGGAGGATTCTTTAGGTAACATGTTGCATGTGTGATTTCCTAGCTGAGGTGTGAATGCATGGTATATGCACTAGTTTATTTGGTTCATCTATAGTCATTGGCATGGGTTTTCCCAATTTGACAGTGGTTTCAGCCTTGCCTTTCCATTTCCTAGATAGCCATGGTGTGATGGGATTCTTTTCTTGGCTAAGCTTTCGATTACTAGAAGGTTTTCAAACTGCATGAGGTGGTCTCAGGAAAATTCCTAAGGGTTGGGGGTGGAGGTGACTTAATCTCAAGGAAGCCCTCGCTAGGTGGGTGGATACAGGAAAATTCCTCAAGGTGGTGAAGAAACTCTGAGGAATCCAAGCTAACTTTTGGGCCATGTAATCTCTTGACCGATTTTGGCGAGATCACGGTAGCCTAAGGGTGGAGGTGGTTTAATATTTGGGAATCCCTAGCTGTTTATTTCTTGATATCCCACATTCATGCTTGGAATATGGCATGGGGGTGATTGGCTAAAAGAAATATTTGGTTCAGCCCAATCTATGGTAAGGTGGTATGTGGAAGTCCCTGACTTGGTTGGATTTTGCATAAGTTAATAAGAGTTATTTTCCTATGTAATGTAGGAGAACTTGTACTTGTTATTAAGTTGATTTGATGGTTGTTGTATCATGGTTAGTATTCTATTCATATGTTGGTTATAAGCATCGATTTGTAATGTGTTATAGCTATGACTTGTTTAGGACTTTTTAAGCATCTAATGGTTAATGAATGCATGGGTTAACAAGTGTTATTGCAACTATTATGAGAAGTCACTAGACCTTCTTGGTGATTCTTAGACAAGTTCCAGACTCCTATCATAGATGTGCATTCATGACCTGTAGCTTACATGTTTACCATGTGTTTGACGAAATGATTGTCTTGTTTAGGATTGGTTAGGTCAATTTCTTTCTCAATTTTTGTATGTTTAGCATTGTCCTTATGTCATTCATCATTCTAAGAAGTCTCACGAAGTTATGTGCAGGGGCCTGGAGGTTGACCTGGAATTGTGGCTTAGAACTTGGGACTATAGGCACTGAACTGAGAAATTTAGGTCACAACTGCATGGAGAAAGGCTTGTAATTGTTGGTGGAGGGCTTCAACGACATGCAGGTAGTGTCAAGGGTGTGGTTGGGAGTCTAGGTCACTGAAACAAAGTTCCAGCTTAGGGATTGACCACTTGGGGGGTTTCTTAAGCTCTTGGTCTATCTATTGTCCTTGTAGGATGTTAGTTTGTGGTCAGTAAGTCTCAATTGTAGGCCACACTTCCTTAACTAGAGCTAGGAGGTCGGGTTGTGTCATAGTAGCACTTTTTTTCACATTTAACTGGAGGGCTTGTAAAAGCAGGTAAATGTGGGGTGGGGCGTTTACACTGTAATTAATTACATATTTACATATTTTCTAGAATTTTTTTAATACGTAGGTTATGCAAATAATTTAAACCAAAGCACTTAATTAAGGAACCAACTCCCTTGGTAAATGAAACCCCTACTCTAGTCAAAATGGATTATGACTTCGGGTAAGAATCTCTTGCATCAATAGGAATGCCTCTCTTCACTCCAGTGGTAGTTATGTCATGCACGATGGCTTTGATTTCATAGGCTAGATCCAAGCAGTCATCCTCTTTCAACTAAGGGTTGCATATTTTGACCAATATTTATACACACTATAATTCAAAATGTGAAGCCATATAGATCTTTCAACTTCTGTAATGCACCATAATAATTTGTAATGGAAACTAAATGGTAGCTCACATCTTCACTTTAAGAAGAATCAATCAGGACATAAGCATTATTGTCCCTCTTTTCCCAAATGGTTATCTCTGTTTTTTATGTGGGATTGGTAGTTGTGTCATCCTTCTCTCCTTCACACAATCCTTTCTATAAGTCATTAAAAATTAAAGTGCATCTAATCTCTCTGGACCATTCTCTACAGTTCTTCTTGTCAATTAGCACTATGTCAACAATGGATATGAGGGAATACATTTTGAGTAGAGCTCTAAGTTGGAAATATTCAAAAATTATACAATACCCTTGAAAATGAGATGCTTGAAAATATCAAGAATTTTTTGAAGCAACCTGAAATATGTATAGACTTAACAAGTAGAAAAATAAAAATATCTTACATCTCACACTATTCACAAGAATTTTCATACCCACAAATTGTAACTTTCCCTTTTCACTCTTATAGAACTTCCACATAACTCTTTGGAGTTGATCCTGCAACCCCATCTTTCACAAAGAGTTTTGTGATTGATGAATGATGAGAGGTGAATTGTTTAAAAAGTTTGTTAAATTATTCTTTGAAAATATCAACTTCTACTAAAGAGAAGGACACTTCTCAACTATGCAATATTCCTAATTAGCTTTTAGCTAGTTAGATTATTAAATTTTGTTTTTGTCAATAAGATAGATGAATAAGAGGGTAGAGGGACCCATAAATCTATTTAGAAGGAATAAAACCACGTCTAATGTGAATGTGGATCAATGCATCTAGTTGAATAAATCACTGCTTAGTGTGAATGGGGGTCAATGCATGTGGATGGGGTCAAGATTGACCACATCAACAACGTAGTCATGGATGTAGTGGGGGAATATTAGAGGACGATTAGTCATAATGGGAAGAATCTCCATGAAGTACATATTTAATGGAGTGGGACCCGGGGGAGAGGCTCACAAAGCATATAAGGAAAGGGGATGGTAGCCATAGAGAGCATTCTGAATATTGTTTATGTATGGTACTTTATGACTTTTTGAACGATTATGCTATTTAGCGGAGTCTACTATGTTGTTTAGCACAAGGGTGTTTCCGGGCGAAAATCCCACCCTCATCCTTGGGGTATTTTGAGTGCCCAATCAGGAGAGGCTCCTTTGAGCTTCATTCCATCATCTGGCATCAGGCCAATATTCATCCACCTTTAGCAGTGCAGTCTCCTTCAGGAATTGCGCAATCCAGGAGGGTAGTTTCAGTGGAGGGTTGGTAACCCAAGTCTTTGAGCCTGTTTTCCAGTGAGGGGAGAAACCCTTCATATGGAAAGTCAGTGAGGAGGAGTATCAGCCATTTTTATTTATGATCAAGCACCTTCCAGTTGTTACCCAGCTGTAGAGAAGAATTCAACCCTAGGGCTGCATTTTTCATCTTGTGTATTTCCAGAAACCCTTTCTGGGTTATCTTGGAGTTGTCCTAGAAAGCCTAGATCTCTGATCTTGACATTTTCTGAGCACTATATCAGCAGATCTACGCATTCCTAGTTTCCAACAGCAATTATTTATAGCAGGATTGTGCAATCATGGCCTGCCAACATTTTAGCAGCAATTTTTCATGTCCTGATGTATAGGGTCATTTGAGGTTTGTTTTGCTAGCTTGAGTGTCTTTTCCTCAAGATCTTGTACTTCATTTTCTGATATAATATATAATAAAATGGATCAATGATCTACTCATGTTTTGATGTGTTGATGTTTACTGCATTTTCCAATTTTATGTTCAATATTCATGTTTTTCCTATTTTGGAATATTATAGTGGTATCAGAGCATAATCTTGGCCCAGCCCGTGAGGCATCACATCTATGTCATCAGAAGAAGAATAAACTCTCAATAGAAAGGGAGAAGCAGTATATTAATAGAGATCGAAGGTTTGATTATACAAACAACGAAGAAGAAAAAGGCAAGACTCCAATATGAGGAGAAATGGATGAAAAGGAGTTTCCAAAACTTCTTCTCCAAACTATGCAATATATTTCCAAAGAAATCAAGGAGATGAGGATGGAAAGACAAAAGGAGACCCCAAGCGGGTTTCTTCATGGAGAAAGTTCTAGCACTTCACATCACTAGTGTGAGCAACTAGTTGTGCAGCAAGTTTCTTAATGCTCCACCATGCCTACATTCCTAGCAGTAGGAAATGGGGGTGGAGGACCCCAAGAATAAGAGGCTCTTGGTGACTACTTTCTAGAATATGAATCTCAATCCCAAAATTTCAAGGAGAATCTAAACTTCCAAGGGTTCTATCAAATCAAGGATAATAGAAGACCTCGTAATAACAATAGGAGTGGAGGGTACATGTAGAACAATGATCTGCAACATACTATGGGTAGATTCTTTCTGCCTGCTTTTGATGGGTCATCCAAATGCACATGGCAAGGTTTGGGTGAAAAACATATTATTTCCTTATGAACCAGGTACCAGAGATTGAAGCTATTAAGATAGCAGCGCTGCACCTTTAAGGTGAATCACATGAATGGTGGTTTCATGGTCTATCTACATTGGGGCATGCAAATATGACTGCATATGCATAATTCACCTGGAGGTTGGTAGAAATATTTGACCGAAGATATCCAGAGGCACCCTTTGTTGAGCTAGCCAAGCTCAAGAAGTCAGGAAATCCAAAGACCTATATCTATGAATTCCTAAAACTTTCCGTTATGGTGCCAGATTTATCTACAAATAGAAGAGTATATATGTTCATTGATGGGATAAGAGAGCCTTTGCATGGATTGGTGAAGTCTACTAGGCCAACTACGCTCCAAGATGCCATTGAGAGGGCTAGGGACTTACAAGATGCTTTGCTAAGGGCAAGAGCTCCATTTCAACAAAGGCCCACTTTTCAGTCAAAGGGGAAATATGTGAAGGTTCCTCCCCCAAGGGAGAACCAGAGAAAAGGGCCTCTTAGTGACAATGTCCGAAGATATTTGAGGAGGAGGAAGCTTTGCTTCACTTGCCAAGAACCAAGGGCATTAGGGCATCGGTGTGCTGCGGGAAAGGCACACTACATTGAAGTATTCTCTTATAGTGAAGAGGAGGAAGAAGATGACCCATAAGGAGACATCATTGTTGTGGCACATGGAGAGGATCCACCACCACCGCGGGGTGGAAATGGGGCATTTGATCCAATTGGAGGGGCCCTTGCATCTTTGTGGGGAGTACCCAAGTATCTAACCTTGAGAACTTGAGGCACAGTTCAGGGGCAGTGGGTGTCAGTATTGATAGACAGTGGGGCTACCCACAATTTTATTGATGCTCAGTTAGTGTAGAAGAGAACCATACCCACATATGATTTTGAAGGATTCTTAGTTTTGGTTCCAGGAAAGCTAGAACCATGCAATGTGTAAAGTATGTTCCGGCATTTTCTATAACCTTGGGGACATACACTTTGACTGATCACTTATTTTTGGTCGATATTCTAACACCAATGTGATATTGGGTGTACTGTGGTTGATTACACTGGGGAAGGTCACCAGAGATTGGGAGGCCTTGTAGATGGAATGGACAGATAAGAAAAGCAGTAAGCATCAAATGATCAAGGGCATGCACACCTATCCACCTCAGGAAGTCTCTGCACATAAAATGGAGACTGATTTGCGGAGAGGAGGCAGAGATAAATCAATCTACTCAGATTTGTAGACTACTCTAGTCCATGATTATACAGTATTTGGAGGCATTCCCTCAGGGAGGCCACCGGACTGGAAGATTGTTAAATAGTTCTCCCAACTAGTAGCACAACTCCCAGGTATAGCTAAGAGGGGAGCCTTTGATGGGACAAACACTGTGCAGAGGGCTTCTGATTGGCCCAAGGGGGGGATGAGTATTTTTCCTGTATTAGTATTTCCCAATCCCACCAAGCACTTTGTGTTGGAATATGCTGCTTCAGGGGTAGGTACTAACACAGGTTGGGTGCAAGGAGGCCATCTCATAGCCTTTGAGAATCAAAATATACTACCACATAGGAAGGTGTATTCCATATATGATAAGGGCTTGTTGGCCATCATGCATACAATGGCCAAACTCAGGAAGTATTGGATGGGAAACAATTTCCAAGTGAAGATTGACTATCACAATCTTCAATCTTTTCATGAGAAAAAGCAGCTGCAAGAGAGGCAGCAAAAATGGGTTATAGCAGAATTATGGCATATGAATCTAACGTTGAATATGTCAAAGAGAGAAGCAATGAGGTAACAAATGCCTTATTAGAGAGACCAAAGCGCTGTCATTGATGAGTGCAGATTCAGATTGGGAGTCCCAATTGTTGGTGGAGTATTCCAAGAACCACTTCTCATGTGAGGTACTTGATGGGAAAGTGACCAATAAGAGGTATAGAGTGATGGATGGAGTCATCTACTACTAGGGTCAAATCTTCTTGACTAGATACTCGAAGCTCAAGGAGAAAATTTTGCATGCAGCACATGATTCACCCCTCTCTGGCCACCAAGGTTTCATTAAGAAATATCAGGCCATTAGGGAGAGATTCAAATGGGAGAGTCTTGAGGAGGATGTGCTCCAGCATATCAGGAGGTGCATATTTTTCCAGAAGAATGAAGAAGAAAAAAACCATCCCGCAAGGTTGTTACATTCACTTCCTTTTCCGAGACGGAGATGGGAGAGCCCTTCTATGGACTTCATCACCAATTTTCCAACGATACATGGTAAGGATTGTGTCTTTATGATCATTGATCAACTAACAAAGTATTTACATTTCTTTTCCATCTATTCTAAGTGAATTGTTTCACAAGGGGCTAAGCCTCTCCTTGGACTTCATGGTTTTCCTAAGACCATAGTCAATGATGGAGATAGCCACTTCCTGGATGGCTTTGGGCAGGAGTTTTTCTGGTTGGGGGGTGCCAAGTTGAGACCGAGTACCAGTTATTACCCCCATACATATAGGCAGATAGAGGTAGTAAACAAGTGGCAAGGAAGCTACTTGCAGAACTATTGTCTGAGGCAGCAAAGAGCATGGCTACGCTGGTTCCATTTGGAGGGATGTTGTTACCATATGACATTTCATATGGCAATCAGTATGTCTCTATTTTTATTTCCATCTGGTGATGATAGTCTATCAATTGTTGATAGAATTTTTGGAGCAAGCAAGGCTCCTAGAGTCCAAGATTGGATCCAAGAGAGTCAGCATATATTCTGGTCTCTTAAGGATAATATTTCTACAACCCAAAATCTCCAGAAGTTATATACAAATCATGGTCGAGAAGAGGGACATTTTGGGGTGAAAAATTTGGTCTCTCTCCATCTTCATCCATGCAAACAATATACATTTAAGGAGAAGGGAACTGAGAATCTTTTCTATGGACCATACAAGGTGAACTATCTTGTTGGGGGAGTAGCATATGGGTTGGAGCTCCCCATGGGGAGTAAGGCCCCCAACATTTTTCATGTCTCATGCCTCAAAAATGCCATTGGATAGCATGTAGTTGCCATAATGGATCTCCCACCTATTTATGATAGGAGCCATTTGGTTTTACCACCAAGGATTATCTTGGACACTTGGGAGGGGCAGCTAAGGAATAGGGTGATTGGAGAATCTCTGATTCAGTGGAGGAATCTACTGGATGAGGATGATACATGGGAAGGAGAGAATATTTTGCAGCATCCATCCTTGCAGTTGCTTGAGGACAAGAAACATTTGGGAGGGGAGGACTGTGATATTCCTAATTATCTTTTAGCTAGTTAGAATATTAAATTTTGTTTTTGTCAATAAGATAGATGGATAAGAGGGTAGAGGGACCCATAAATCTCTTTAGTAGGAATAAAACCACTTCTAGTGTGAAAGTGGATCAGTGTATATAGTTGAATAAAACACTCCTTGGTGTGAATGGGATCAATGCATGTGGATGGGGTCAAGATTGACCAAATCAACAACGCAGTCATGGAGGTAGTGGAGAGATATTGGAGGACAACGCAGTCATAATGGGAGGGAGTCTCCATGAGAGTAGCATCTTTAATGAGTGGGACCAAGGGGGAGGAGGCTCAAAATGCATATAAGGAAGGGGGTGGCAGCCATATAGAGCACATTGAATTTTGTTTATGTTTTGTCTTTTATGAATTTCTGCATGCTTCAGCTGTTTAGCAGAGTTTGTTGTGTTGTTTAGCACAAGGGTGTTTCCGAGCAGAAATCCCACCCTCATCCTCGGGGGACTTCGAGTGCCCACTCAGGAGAGGTTCCTTTGAGCTTCATTCTATCATTTGACATCAGGCCAATCTTCATCCACTTTTAGTAGCGCAGTCTCCTTTAGGAATTGTGCAATCCAGGAGGGCAGTTTTAGTGTAGGGTTGTTAACCCAAGTTTTTGAGCTTGTTTTCCAGTGAGGGGAGCAGCCCTTCATCCGGAAAGTTAGTGAGGAGGAGTATCAACCATTTTTACATCAGATCAGCCACCTCCCAACAGTTACCCAGCTGTAAAGTGTAATTTAGCCCTAGGGCTGCATTTTTCATCTTGTGTATTTCTGGAAACCCTTTCTGGGTTATCTTGGAATTGTGCTAGAAAGCCTAGATCCCTGATCCCGACATTTTTTGAGCACTATATCAGTAGATCTATGCATTCCTATTTTCCAGCAGCAGTTATTTCAAGCAATATTGTGCAGTCATGGCCTCTCAGTAGTTTATGTAGCAGCAGTTTTTCATGCCTTGATGTATAGGGTCATTTCAAGCTTGTTTTGCCTAGCTTGAGTGTATTTTCCTCAAGATCTTGTACTTCATTATCTCCTATCATACATAATAAAATGGCTCAATGATCTGCTCATGTTTTGATTTGTTGATGTTTACTTCATTTTCCAATTTTATGTTCAATATTCCTATTTTTCCTATTTTGGAATATTACAAACTAACTTTTGGTTGTCCACTAATACGAACCACTAGCGTTAGTTATTACATATTTGAGAGTTGATGGTGCATGACAATAAAACTCAAGCAATGAAGAATGGCATAGTAGCAAGATTCCTATACTCTTTCGTCTATAATATGTGATAAGCCTTCAATCAATTCATCTCTACACAATATACTATGTTGAAATTCAACTCTAAAAATTTCTCTTGATGTCTTCGCTTTGATAAATACGAGACTAGTGAGTAATAGTCACATGAGGTTTTATACAAGGAAATGATATGACATGTAATATTCCAAATTAGGAACAACTACACTATTGGGAATATCTCAAGATATTACTAATGTGGAGATTAGAAATACATAAACATGAGCTGGAAAATAGCAGTGAATGCATTAATAAAAGAATGCCGAAAGATCCACATAACTATTACATTAGATTATAGCAGCAACAATGTATACAAGATCTTGAGGAAATGATCTCTCAAGCTAGGAAATGCAGCCTCAATGAAACATATACATGACAAGTGGAGAAATACTGCTATACAAAAGAAGCCCTGGCTATGACTGCGCAGTCTATAAAGGAGGATTGTTGCAAAATAGTGTCAACACACAAATATGACAATATATAGCTCAAATAAAAGAGGGGGAGCAAGATCTCAACCCCTGGAAACTACAATACACAATCCTTAAAAGGATTGGTTGAAATAAGTACAAAATGGAAATTCTGCAGAAATGTTGGAGTTGTTGGGTAGCAGCTGCAACTCAGAAACTGGAAATGGATGTAGATAGTTGATGATGCTACAAATGATGGCTGAATCTCATCCAAAGGATATCTCAGATGAAAGGTTGATCCAATCCCTGAAGATTTTATCCTCTAAGATAGTGGAGCAAGTCCCCCACTACAATTGCACTCATAAATAACGCAGTCAAGAGAAGGGATTGCATTGTTGGTGAAGGGAAGTGCTTGGCCTGATGCCAATGATCTAAAATAAGCTCAAAAATATCCCTCACTAACCTCCCATAGGAATAGAAGCTCCCTCCTCTGAAAGATGAGCCAAGGAAATGGTGTTGTGGAGTCCCCACTACAACACAGTGCAACACAAAGTTATCATGCTCCAAGAATAGCATTGTAGCTGAAGGAGGTGGCTTTGGCCTTGAGCCAAGATATGTGGAGAATGAAGAACAATCCCTCAAGAGGCCTCTCAAGAAGGTGAATAAATCCTAATCAGGAATTCTCCCGGAAACTTTGCTAAACAACAAAAGAATGCACAATGTCTGCATAGACAGTGAAATCAATAATCCAATTCATGAATAAAAATGGCTACCTTGCCCTCCTTTTAAACAAGTGAAAGCTCTCTCTCTTTGGGTCCCACTCATTAGGTTTTCCTCCACCAAATATCCTCTTCCTCATTCACATCACACTGTCTTCTAAAGTGATCCACTCCTCCTATGGCAGCATTGTTGACTTGGTCAAACCTGACCTTGTCTTCATGCATTTGCCTCTTTTCACACTTGAGGGTGCAAAATAAAGCTACTCTGATGATCCCTTTCAAATTATGAGGGATTTTATTCATGTATTCAATAAGAATGGGCTCCCTTACCCATTTATTAAGCTGCTAGGTGATAAAAACAAAATTTTAATATTCCATTTAGATGTGTGCTAAAATGGGAATATGACATTCCTCCCCTCCCAAATGTTGCTTGTCCTCAATCAACTGCAAGGATAGAACTGGAAAATATCCACACAATGCATGGAGTCTGAAATGTGTTGAGGAACATCTTCCCCAAGTGGATCCTCCATCCCCCAAGCAATCATCCATACAAATTGAGTTACCTCCCAACATGGAAACTCCTGAAAATCACCTTCCACCATTGGCTCCTGCAATGTAGGTGGGATGCAAATCTGATCTTGGTAGACAAAATAGTCTACCCCACGCTGTCATCCTCTTCACTTAGGATAAGTGTAGAGTATATGTTGATCTTGGGCTGCAATAATGTTGCCCTTCAGTGGCAAGATGAAGACTAGACCTCCAAGGGTCTCTTCCCTAGCGTTATGAAACATGTTGTCCCAAATCATCTTATATATGATGAGTTGGAAGTCACCATCATATGGCATCCAATCAATCATATGGCTCACCTCAATTGGAAACAAATGTTTTGTTGTAGTGGCCACATGTCCTCTCACGCTCCCTATAGAAAATTATATACATTAAGCATGCATATGTCCTAGATTCCCCTGATCTCACAATATTTAACTTCTTGCAAAATACAGAATCATTCCACTGTTAATATTTTGCAGAAAATTAATTGCAAACACATGAAACATAAAATACAAACAATCACACATAACACAGTTGTTTAATGGGAAAGCTTGAAGCTTAAAACCCCAACTATCATATATTGTGTATCATGGAGATCATATAACAATCTCATACAAGGCTTAGTACATCAAGCTCTCAGTACAATCAATCGTCACACTCTAACAAGAAGAAATCTGCAAATCCATGCAGTGATTTCTGCCCCCTGATAGCCTTGCCTCCACCGCGCAATCCCTGATGAAGAATAGCTCTGAATGAATTCGAATTACCCTTGCCTTGACTGTGAAATCCTCATTGGAAAATCCAATGTGTGTGTGATGTAATCAATGCATCACTATAGTCACAACAGATAATCCATCTCACCCTTTCACCTATCTCTCCAGTGTGTCTCCACTGGAACTGACATGCACTGTAGTTAACTGCTGTATTTGTTTAGTTGATTAATGGGTTATTATTTTTTAATTAATTAACTAATTAATTCACTCCACTCTCACTAGTGTATCATTCAGTTAGATTAGATACAACTAGCTCAACTGAGTCAAACTGAGTTAAACTGAATACAACTCCATGAAATACTCTTCCAACTCTGTCATAACTTTTCCACTTCAGTTTTAACTGAGTCCTTCATGCATTAAGTCCAGTAAACCCTTAGGAATTGCGTAATACCTTCAGCCCACTGAATTGAAAAATCTATATACTGAAATTAAGTGCTCCAAGAGAATAAGTTGTTGTTTAGAGTCTGATTATTATTAAGAGCTAATAATAATTGACATGCATCTAATTTTAGATTGATGATCTATAAATAGACTTCGCCCAATCTTCTAAAAATAGAATCTCATCTATTTTTTACATTTGACCAACCATATACAAATAGCCTCCTGTGACACGAAATATGATCACCATGTCTAAAAATAGACTTGCGCCAAAAATAACCTGCGGGCCCACTTAGTGAAGGCAACTCTTTTCACTAAGCTCATCATCTTGTTGAATATCAACACTCCCATTAGAACATGCAATGAACATAATGTGGGATATTTCTCCCCCAAGGGACACATCCAACCAATGTGCCATTCCCCCAACCATGCTCTCAACAAACATAAAGACAACAGCAACATAATGAACCATAATGAGAACCATGCTTGTTGTCATGTGTGGCAAGGGAGAAGGACAATGGCCGCTCATTTGTAATCAATGCAGTTTGACCCTCAACTATAAAAGAGTATGACAAAAAGTGTAGCCTCTCAACCACTTGCTTGTTGTCCTACTCTCCTCAAACGTATGGAGAAAGTGAATGATGTATGGTGCAAGGTGAGTATGTCCTCCAAAACACATTTCCTCCTCAAGTCCTCCTAGGGAGGGGTCACCAATAGTGCTCATGGCCTCAAGTAGACCATGGGGTATAGAAAAAATAATGCTCCTCCTTGGAGCAACATCCTGTACATATATGGTTAAGGGATGAATATACAAATCATCATGCAAATAAACAATACCCTTACCATAAGTTTTGTGTATGAAAATGGAGTGGCTCAAAATTGAGTCTCCTCTCATCCTCTGTTGTGTAACCAGCTCTAAAAATAGAAGAAATGAGATATCAACGCCTTAGAAATAAGCCACTTCGAGGGGGCAACCTCCAATACATTACATGAATGAACAATTCTTGGATGATACAAATGACAAAACCTCCTTTCTATATATAGGAGTCCATGGGGCCACAATGTAATCCTAGTGGGGCCACAATGTAATTCTAGCCGACCTAACAATAATAATGTAAGGGAAAAATAACCAAATGGGGGTTACAAGGGTACGATAATAATAATAAGGGGGGCTACAACATAATAAGGGGCTACACTATTAATATAGGGACTTAACATGCCCCTCTCCTTCAAACAAGTGTTGTCCTCAACGCTTGATTATTTCTTGATGCTTCTGTATAAAATTCTCATCCTCCCATGTGAAATATTCTACAGGAAAGTTCTTCCACTTGCTGAGATACTCTAAAATTGATCGTACTTGTTGAGTTCTTGTTTCTATGACTGCTTCATAACTTCTTTCAATGTCATGTTGATCTTCCTGTCGTTTCATTAGATTCTGCACCAAAGTTGGGTTATCCATTGAGAGTTGGAGAACTTGTTGTTGATGCTCGATGTGATATTCCATTAATTTATCATCCATATTTGCTATTATTTGATCCTTCAACCCATCCAACTTAGCCTCCATTTATGCTTTTAAACCATCTATTTCATCTTCAATTTCTCTTCGTAAGATTGAAAATTGTTGCACTTGGTACTGTAATTTTGATATCTCATACTACAACTCTTCCTCTTCATGCGTCATAGTATAGTTTTTTGAGGGATTAATGGGTATGGAATTATTTTTTGGAGGCATTATAGAGCCCAATACTGATAAAAATTATAAAATATGCCCTTGGAATCAATTCAAATTGATTCTTCAAACGAGACTTATGCAATTCGGAAAAATACACACCTTTTTCTTGCTTTTGAGGAGCTCGATATTGAAATTGTATTATCTCTGTTATTGAAAATCTTCGATATCTGAAATTCGGCCACGAGTAGCCCTCTGAAGCTTCTTTCCAAATGCCAACAGGTCTGACACGATTTTGATTCTTCAAGACAAAGTTGTGTCCAATCTCCCACAATGACCTAGTGCAGGTACAGTTCGATGCAGAAGCGAACTTGTACGACTTGCCACGTGTCACTGTTTTGTCATTTGTCTCTGAAATTGATAGCGAAGAAACTGCAGGCTGTGTACTTGTGACCACTTTTGACGGCACTCCAATCCAATCTTCAGAGAGAGAGTTATTGAACTTTTCCCACGATCACCTCTTTGAGATGAAATTCAGGAGCCTGAAAAAGCACTACCTTCCACAGATCATACCTCCAAAAATATTGCGAACCAAGCTCTGAAATTTTTTGACGAATTTCCTCAGGATTTCAGCTTCGCACCATATGAATTTCAGACTCTGAACCTTCGTAAAAAAAAATTTATAGCGCAAATGCCACGATGACCTGTTTATGAGCCTGAAAAAATACCTAACCACACAGGTAGTATCTCCTCAAATATTGCCGAACCAAGCTCTGAAATTTTTAGACAACCTTCCTCAAGATTTCAGCTTCGCACCCTAAAAATTTCAGCTTCTGAAGCTTCGTAGAAAAAAAGTTATAGCGAAAATGCCACGATGACTGTTTGGAGCGACGAAACCCTAGAATCCAAAACTCGATACCAAATGTTGTGTAACGACTCTAAAAATAGAAGAAATGAGATATCAACGCCTTAGAAATAGAAAACCCATAGAAGGGCAACCTCCAATACATTACATAAATGA
Source organism: Pinus albicaulis (assembly GCA_034641835.2). Lineage (NCBI taxonomy): Eukaryota > Viridiplantae > Streptophyta > Pinopsida > Pinales > Pinaceae > Pinus > Pinus albicaulis. Next base: position 1,354,338,055 of record CM076579.1, on the reverse strand, counting down.
ACAATTCTTGGATGATACAATTTACAAAACCTCCTTTCTATATATAGGAGTCCATGGGGCCATAATGTAATCCTAGTGGGCCACAATGTAATCCTAGCCGACCTAACAATAATAATTTAAGGGCACAATAATAACCAAATGGGGGTTACAAGGGTACAATAATAATAATAAGGGGGGCTACACTAACATAATAAGGGGCTACACTATTAATATAGGGACTTAACATCCTCAAAGAGAAAAGAGGTGGTTGTGCTAACTCCTCCAAAGATTTATGTATCTCCTCCATCTGCACATGATCTATGCATCTCCTCATATGCTAATATGTCAATATCATGCAAGCGAGATGATCCTAGGAGTACTCCACCAACAACCCGGAGCTCCAACATGGATCTATCCTCCATAGTGACAGCGCTGATGATTCCTCATGAAGGACATATTTCATATGGTCATCTCCTTCTTTAACATCTCCCATGCCAAAGATGAAAGTTGGAAGGCTGCTATCCCTCCCCTGCTGCTTCTACCACAGCGCAGAACCTAAAATGAGAGTAGGTAAAAATGATGTTAAGAGAAAGGCTCTCTCCTCCTTGAGTCTTCACAAGACTCTCAGCACTGTGAAGTTACCTCCCAAGGTCTCCACTCTTCTAAAGTTAATGAATGGTGCCTCAACATGTGAAGCATTTCTCATTATCTGTTGATCTAGTGGTCTCCCAGGAAAAATGTCTCCATGCAATGAGACATCATCATCAAGAGGTGACTGCATATATGAATGAACAAATCTTTCCATGCTTCCACTTTGCAATCTAATCACTTTCTTAGGTGCAACAACCTCCAGAAATGAATAGGGATGTGTACTCCTCATCTCATGATGTTGGGTCTTCTCCCTACCTCCTCCTTGTGGCTCCATGATTCCACACCTCCTCAACAGTGGCACATGTAGAACATGGGATGTGTCATGATCTCCACATATGAGATCCTGGGGAATTTCTTGCAATGATACAATAATCCCTCTAGTTGGAGCAAGAGCTCCTTCTTCCTCTGCATGAGGCACTAGATAATCTCTAGATGGCATAGCATTTTTACCCTCATCTTCCTCAACATAAATGGGCAACCCTCCAATAATGTTGCTGCAAATATGGAATCTCTCCCAAGATGGAAGTAATTCTTGATCATCAAAGGCCAAGGAGTATCCCCTTTTCACCATGATAGTGCCATCTCCTACTCCTGCAACATCATACAAGAAATGAGAGCAAATATGCCCATTCTCTCTGAAAAACAACCCAAGCAACAAAAGTTCTTGTTGCTCAATGATGCCAGCATCCTGCCACATCTTCTCCCTCATCATACCCTCGGAAAGAGTGTATGCCAAGTGATGGCCAAACTACTTCAAGAGTAACCAGTGTAGCCAAGCCTCCTGCTGCCTGGTATCATAAATCTGCAAGTATCTCACCAGCTTCTTGCTCACCATCCACATCCACTCAATCAATTGTGGATGCCTTATTCCACCCTTCATCTTGGTACTCCTCCCATGAGGGCTACCATCCTCCTAAATCAGATCCCCGCATTTCATGGGATCTTGAGATGCAATCTTCCCAATGATAAATTTGACCCTATGAGGACTCAAATAGGTGGTAGGAAAAAACCTCCCATCATGATGTGCATGGCTCAAGAAATGTCCAACACATTCATGAGATATGTTATCCATCCGAAGATGTCCTCCATCTTCTATCTACTCCTGTGAGAGGGGACGAACCTCCTCAAACTGTTGAAGAATATTGCACTCCATGATATGTGGGAGTGCACCTCCACTGAAATCTCTCCTTGAGATCCCCTCCGCATGCATGGTCCTCCAAAACCAAAGAGGCCTTGGATCTGTTGCCAGTAGAAGTCTCTCTTTGAGTTGTGGCATGCTCATTGAGAGAGTGTCATCTAGAGAGGAGAAAGAGTTTCTTATCTCCAGATGTCTACTCCTTCTCACTGCTTCCTTCATGGCTTTCTGAATGAATTTTTCCTCTGAGTGCTCACATGAGGAATGGCTCCTCTCTTTTCCATCACTACTCTTGTGCAGCGCAGTGCTATTCTGTTGCTCCAAGTCAACTGCATGCAATGATGTAGACCCATTGGCAAAGTGTTTGCTGAAATGACAAGAAATGGATTTTTAATCATACCTTGAAATGTTAAAGCTCCTTGCAGGGCTGCAAGAGTGCCCTCCTCACAAGTGTTGGCCTCCCAAACTGTTAAGGATGAAAGCTGCTCCTCAATGGTCTCAACATCACTGGTACATGCCTCATTAACTGGTGGTGAGGGCTCCTCCCTCTTCTGGCCAAATCTCCTGATCATCCTTCGAGAAAACTCAACAAGAGTTGAAACCCTTGCATGGGTTAGATGTTTGATCCACCAAATATTTGCTTCACCTTCAAGGTGTAGCACTCCAAATTCTTCAGCCTCTCTTTCTGCTACAGGATGTAGCAGGAAGAAAGCCTCTAGATTCTTTACCCAAACCTCTGCTTCACATGTGAGTGGTCCATTAAATGTGGACAATAGAAATATATTGCCTCTCATCATCCCGTAGCTGTGGGGTATTCTTTCTTCTTTCCGCTGAATAAATTGTGGTAAAGCCAGATTCCCTTAGAAGGCTCTAGGTTTAGCTTGGTATTCAGCAAGGTACTCACTTAGAATTTCTAATTCCAAGTGTTCTTCATGCTTCTGGTCTTCTTCTTTGTGACAGTAGGGAGTGCATGGTCCTTCCTCTTCCCTTTCTTCAATCTTCTTGACCTCCTTGGAGAGGTCTCCTTTAGATTTGAAAAATGATGAGAGTAAACTCATCTTCTTCATCATCTTGATCTTCTTTGGCTGAGATTCACAGGTTGAGCCAGAGATCATGCTTTGATACTGTTGTAATATTCCAAATTAGGAACAGCTACACTACTGGGAATATCTCAAGATATTACCAATGTGGAGATCAACAATACATAAACATGAGCTGGAAAATAGCAGTGAATGCATTAATACAAGAATTTCGGAAGATCCACATAACATTTACATTGGATTATAGCAGAAACAATGTATACAAGATCTTGAGTAAATGATCTCTCAAGCTAGGCAATGCAGCCTCAATGAAACATATACATGACAAATGGAGAAATATTGCTACATAAGGAAAGCCCTGGCTATGACTGCACAATCTATAAAGGAGGACTGCTGCAAAATAGTGTCAATACACAAATATGACAATATACAGCTCAAATACAAGAGGGGGAGCAAGATCTCAACCCCTGGAAACAACAATACACAATCCTTAAAAGGATTGGCTGAAATAAGTACAAAATGGCAAATCTGCAGAAATGTCGGAGTTGTTGGGTAGCAGCTGCAACTCAGAAACTGGAAATGGATGTAGATAGCTGATGATGCTTCAAATTATGGTTGAATCTCATCCAAAGGATCTCTTAGGTGAAAGGCTGATTCAATCCCTGAAGATCTCACCCTCCAAAATAGTGGAGCAAGTCCCCACTGCAATTGCACTCAGAAATAACGTAGTCTAGAGAAGGGACTGCGTTGTTGGTGAAGGGAATTGCTTGGCCTGATGCCAATGATCTGAAATGTGCTCAAGAATCTCCCTTACTAACCCTCCAGAGGAATAGAAGCTCCCTCCTCTGAAAGATGAGCCAAGGAAATGGTGTTGTGGAGTCCCCACTGCAACACCCTGCAACACAAAGTTATCCTGCTTCAGGAATAATGTTGTGACTGAAGGAGGTGGATTTGGCCTTGAGCCAAGATATGTTGAGAATGAATAATAATCCCTCAAGAGGCCTCTCAAGAATGAGAATAAATCCTAAATAGAAATTGGCAACTTTGCTAAACAGCAAAAGAATGCACAATGTCTGCATAGACAATGAAATCAATAATCCAATTCGTGAATAACAATGGTTGCCTTGCCCTCCTTTTAAACAAGTGAAAGATCTCTCTCCATGGATCCCACTCATTATGGTTTCCTCTGCCAAATATCCTCTTCCTCATTCACACTATGCTATCTTCTAAAGTGATCCACTCCTCCTATGGCAACGTTGTTGACTTGGTCAAACCTGACCTTGTCTTCATGCATTTGCCCCTTTTCACACTCGAGGGTGAAAAATAAAGCTACATTGATGATACCTTCCACATTATGAGGGATTTTATTCATGTCTTCAATAAAAATGGGTTCCCTTACCCATTTATTAAGCTACTAGGTGATAATAATAATAATAATAAAATATTCCATTTAGTTATGTGCTAAAATGGGAATATTACAAGAAATTGAAAGCAAAAAATCCTACACCAAAAGAAGGATGAATAATTCCTCCATAATCCAAGACAAACCCTAAATCCCAAAGCATAGAAATCCTTGCAACAATATGAGACAAGGTGAGTAGTATACTCATACACAAACAAGAAGATAGTGAGAGACATAAGTGGAAATACTGGCAGTGAATAACTAGGACATGAAATGCTTAGAGAATGAATAAGGTGTTTCTAGTTCTCTTGAAAGCATAGGTAGGTCCATGACCTGAGAAATAAGGATGGTAGGGAATAAACAAAGAAAGGAGTTACAAAGTGCTTGAAGAATGCCTAAATTTGGCTTTGATATCATGTGAGACTAAGATGGGTAACTTTCAAAGTGAATTTTTCCATTAAGATTCAATTATTTATATATAATGAGATGACCCTTCATTTCATATTCCAAGGGTATCTTCATCTTCCCCTTTCACGTAATTTATTTATTTACATTTATATTTATTGGACAAAAATATCAAAGGAGTATGTCCAACATATAGTATCTATATTATATTTCTACCTAGATACCAATCCACTTGACAAACCTATAACATAAACATAGTTAAAATTCCAATATTTAAAAAAAAAAAAAAAAAAAAAAAGACATAATATTTTGCTTTATAACCAACACAAATGGCTTCTTGTAAGAGTGGAAGATTAGGGCTGTAAATTATCTAGGGCTTTCTATTTTAGGGCACCCTTGACCCCTCTAGTGCTTAGATATATGTTGGTCATTTGAACATCCCTTTTAGGTTCTTCCCTACTCAAAGTGTTGATGTTTGTAGCTCAAATAGGTACTTTTGCACAACCCTAAGTGTCTAGGCCTATAGAATTTTCCCACAAAACCTCCCTAACATACTTGCTCTAGGTTGAGCAAGTTGCTTTGTAACTTAGGAAAAGCACATAAGTATTATGTTGGATCATTAAGCTAAATTAAACTTAGAAAAAATAAATTAATTTACTTTAGTTATTTTGCTTTAATCTTAGCAATTGATATCAAGTGAGGCAAGATCTAATCTTTGCCATCAATCACTTTGGAGATTAGAGTTAGGGATTTAGCTCAATGTAAAGCTATAAAAGTAAGGCTAGGGAAAGAAAGAAGACACATTGTAAAACATCATAGGCCTTAGGAGGAGGGGGAGTGTGATACTCTACAGTGTTGGGTTTGAGGAAGTACAATGGGGAGCCTAGAGATCTATATTTACCAAGGAAATCAAGCACCAATATAGGGTAGATTTACTAGATCAAATCCAAAGAATTTGTATTTTCTCGGTTGGGCCATTTTCCTAGGATGGGATCCCAAGTAAGTTCAAAGGTTATTTTAATGAAGAACTGTGATTGGGAAAAAAATTGTGTGTCATTGTGTTTGAGATTGGATGTGATTTTGTTGAAGTTTTAATGTGTTATTGAACCTATATATGTATTTAATCAATAAATATGTTAACTCTGTAGGGAATAAAGTGTTGGGTGCTAGGTTTGTACGAAATTTAACATGAAGGGCCCTAATCATGGTAAGTTGCTTCTCTTCATTAAATTCATTTTTGGCATGTGACTTTTCATTTGAAATATGATATTTCCTCTTAATTAAGGTATTATTATTGTATTTTAGTGCCAACCCTCTTTCCAATGACTCTAAATCCTCCTTAAAAAAGGTGTTTGACCTTGGTATGACGACTTTAAGAGATGTTTTTGAGGATTTTTGCTTCCTATTAAGGGATAAGCCTTAGGTTGGGATTTATCCTTGATTGGATGGGATTTTATATACTCCAAGGGATCTAGATTTTTGGACAATGGTGAGAGACCATCTTCTCCTTTTGAGAAATAATCCTCTTTTGAGGTTGATAAAATTGACTAAGACTTAAGAGAAAATTAAGACTTTGATCCATTTTTCCTTTTATTAATAAATAAATAAGGTTAGTATCCTATGGGCCTCTAAGCCCTAAAACATCCCTATCTGAATTGATGGAAACCAAAATCCCACTAGAATAAGGGGATTCGTGTTGAGTAGTTTGAAAACACATAAGGGAAAGTGAAGGAGGTGTACCTTTCTTTACCAAAGATAACCCTTGTCCAAAAAAATATTCCATGTACCCTTTTAGTTTGTATAATATCTTTGAAAGTGGCTCAACTTTTCTTTTTATAAAGAGATCAGTACCTCCATTAATTGGTTACATGCCTATCTTAAACCTTAAAATATCCTTAGATGCTCTAGATTAACCTTCACATTCTCAATATTCTTGACTCATACTTCTTTCTTATGATAAAAGGATCTTAAGGTTTTTATAGGTTTCCGAGAGATGCCCGACTTTATGGCAAGGATTGCATCTAAAGGGAATTTTCCCAAAGTCTAATTTTTGGATGAAGGAACATGACCCCCACTTTATATCAATTTTAGAGGCTAATCCTTGTCTTAGATCAATCTATATAATAAATTTTACAAATATCATGTTTTATTATCCTTTGAAACTTTCCTCCATTACAATAAAATTACCTATGACACTTCCAATCCCCTCCATAATTTTTTTGTTCCCAAGCTTGAATAGGAGTTTTGGATGAATAACCTAGATTTGTTGTAAGAATGTAAGTTATTTTCTTGGATAAAATCCCAAATTTCACTCCTTCAAACTTAATTATATGTATCCCACATTCAATATTTACTAAGTATATGGTTTACATCATTTTAATTTTGAATGATAAAGCACATCCAGGCCCAAACAAGTAAATGGAAAAGAAATGTACATGCAACCAAAATTGTGGTGTTTCTCCTTTGACAACCTTTCCCACAAACTATTGAAAAAGCACCTTCTCAATCAAACCTTCCACTTTAGATAATCCTATGTTAAATCCTACCACCTTTTTTACCCTTTGCACTTAAACCTTATATGGTTACACCGTATTTTCTTACCGACTACCTTCGAGGGTTCTTTTCCTCCTTATTGTTTTCCCATCATAAATCACATATGAGTGAGAAAGGTGTAACATATTGTTACACATCATTTTGTCACCATCAAGAAAATGATCACTAATCCAAATCTTTCTCTATCCATCAAAGTGTTCCAAAGCATTCCCTTGAAATGTTAGAAGAAAAACAATCCCAAAGACAATGAGAATTTGTAACAAACCTTTCCCCTCACATCTGCACACTTTCACCGGCTTACTCGAGTAAACATGAGATGAGGGGATGTTATGAAAAGTCTCAACCTCCTAGGTGACCTTAAGGAAAACCAGACCTTAATGGCTTCCCTGAGGTGCCTCAGGACCCTCCATGAGTAACCCAAACCATCTAGGTGTCCATCCCTTGAGCCAACTTAAATTTTTCCATGAGTTAGAGCCTCCATTTCCAAGCCCTCCATGCGACTGGAAACCCCCAGTTGCTCCCATAGGCCTGCATCAGTGCAATTGTGCCCTTTTTTTCCTAGTGTTGTGCCAATGACTGCGGATTAAGGCTAATTTTCAGGGTTGGGGCTAAGCCTCTACCCAGAAATCCATATAACTTTCAGAACTCATAAAATACATGACTACAATGATTATAAACCCGAAACTAAACCTGGCCATCCCCAACTAGAACTGACATTCCGTCAAACAATTGGTAGATAGGAAATCTATAGGTCATGAATGAAATTATGAGCATAAAGAATTGAAAACTCATAAGAGACTTAACAAGAAGGATCGCCACCCTCTCCCAATATTTGTCTTAACATCAATTAGGTCTTGCATCCATTATTATTTCAGTTACAAGTAAAAACATGGAGAGATCCATGACTAAAACGAGTCATATATCTGTTGAAGATCAAAATTGTCAATTTGTTACAACCTTCTTACACTCCATTATCCTTATTTTTTACCTTAATAATTCTAATTGAGCATCAGTTTACAAGGTTATTGGAAAAAGCAGGTACTTAATCATCTTTTGTTTCATATTTTCATTTTTCTTTATTATTTAACTTAATATTTTCATAAGCTATTGAATTGCATCAATTATGCAGCTCATGACTGATTCTACAGCTTACTCGAAGGTTATATGGTTTCTGAAACTCCAGTTGAGGAACAAAATGTATGGACGGGTGGCTAACAACTAGCATAATGATATCTACCTATCTGCATGATCCAGATCGATGATAAAGATACCATTCAAGCCGGGTCAATGTGGAATTCAACCCAGTGAAGAAGGAGCCGAAAGCGAGGGAGGAAATTAATGGAGCTGATATTTTGCCTCATGATTTGCTTCTCTGATAGCAAATCAAGAGGAAATCACGATGTCATTGTATCTTATGTTATTTTTTAGAGTCTCTGTCAAGTAGTATAGGCTTGTAAATCTCTAAACAGTTATTGAAGGAGGGTATAAATCTACCTCTCAGCACAATGAATACAGACTTGATTATTGTTTTGAAAAAATCTTTGCAAATGTTAATTCAAACCTTTCATTTCTCTATACATTGTGTTCAAATGTGTGTGTAGACTTTATGAATTTTTGCATACTTACAACTCATAGGAGGCCCCCCTAGGAGCTGTAAGATTTTAACTCTATTTCTAATTAATAAATCAATTTTCTCGTTTCAGTTTTGTGGCATTAGAGTTAACTTTTCAGTTCAGTTTCGATTTAAAGTAGATGCTTATGATTGTGATAGAGTTTGTAGTGAAGTTTATTCAAGATTTATTTCATAGATTTGATCAATCGTTGTGTGAAGAATGAAGGAAAATGATTCTTGTGCACATGTAGATGTTAGAGTAGAATTAATTTAATTTCAAATTTCAATTAGACATAGAATACTTTCAAGGCTTTATTAGTGAGATTAATTTTTTCCAGTGTGACATTTTAAATTCGAATTTAAGATTTAATTTTGATTTGCTGGTGTAGATAATATTTTCATTTTTTCTTATGTGTTATTAAGATTAGTTTCTTTTTTTGTCAAGTATGAAGTAGATTTAGATTTAATTTCAATTTGTGTGAAGATTTAATTTCTAGAAGTGTGATTTATTTCTGCAAGAGTGATGGTCTTTTGCGTTGACTAATTCTTCGATAAAAACTTGTGCATGAAACATCCTAATCTAATTTTAAAAATGTCACCTAATAAGAAATCCTAGTTCAAACATTGCATTTACACTCCATCAATTTACAAGTCCTACTCGATAATTTATGAAGTAATTTAACACCAATTAAATTACCAAACATTTTGGCGCCATTGTTGGGTAAGTGTATATATGATTTATTATTTAGGAGACTTTTCATTAAAAAAATGATAAAAGACATTTATGCATAGGGAAAGATCTTCTAGGGGTAGATGTATAAGTGGAGGTAGGAGTCAATTCCAACATCACCACTCACCCCACCAAGATCACGTAGTACCACATCATCCACTGAAACTTGTATTCATCATTCACAGGTAGATATAGACTTCCTGAGATACTTAGATCTGAGATCCAACTTAAGAATTCACCAACTTCCTCTACTGGAGTTGTAGTAGAATAACCTACATCCCCAACAGAAGGAGTAATCTTTCTATATTCAATTGGAGAACAACTTATAGGAAAATAATTAGAAGTCCCTGCGATGAATAAGGAGAAACTTATTTTAATATTCCATTGATCGAAGAACCAGAGGAGGATATAGAAAACCCAATTATGAACCTTATATTAGCTCTGAAGAATCTACAATGGTAGGAGAAGGGGAAGGAGAGGTACACAATGTGCATGGTGAACATAGGATTGGAGGAGGAAGAGGTGGAGGAGGAAATAGATGAGGATGTGGAGGAAGAGGTTTAAGAGGTGGAAGAGGAGAACCATAACCTTTTGGATTTCCCATATTAGATGAAGATACCACAACAACAATGAAGAATATATCACCCTCCATACTCCCTAATTTCCATGGAGTAAGGAATGAGGATCTTGAATTTTTGTGTAGGTTTTATGACTACTTTATTGATTCTCGTAAATTGAAATTGTTTCCAGCCACTCTTAAAGAGAGAGCACTTAAATGGTTTATGGGGTTAGGAACACATACCAGAAGAACATGGGAGGAAATGAAAGATGTTTTCTTAGAAAAATACAAAGATTATTGTATGCCTCATAACCTTAAATATGGAGTCTTTAAAATCATGCAAAAAGAGGATGAAAATCTTGAGGATTTGGTTGAAATATTTTCTTGTAATGTTAAAAGGGATAAAATGGATACTTTCAATGATGAAACATTGAAAGCTGTTTTGTTAAAATCCATTAGAGATAAGTGGATATATCTTCTCAATTTAATGGGTAAAGGAGATGTTTCGTAGTTATCATTTAGAGACATTTGTGAACTTTGTACACATATTTCAAGAGGTAAGGCTAGAACTAGAAAAAATCTTAGAGATCATGTTATGTCTAGGATTAATAAATCTGTAACTAAAACAATAAGTAGAGCAGAAATAGCAACTTACTTGACAAATTTAAAATAGATATTTTAGGGAGTCTTAGTGAACAAATGGATACCCTTAAGATTCAAAACAAGAAAAAAGCTGAAAATGATGCATTATCAATATTTTGTCCTAAATGCAGAAAGAAACATGCTCTAAGAGAATACCCTCTTGATAGTGTGGAAATATGTGCTATTTGTGTAGAAAACCATGACACAAAGGTATTCCCTTCAATCCCTAGACTTAAAGTAGTCTTGAAAAGTGAATCTCAAACAATCCAAGTTGATTCACTTTGTTTTATCAGTAAAAGACCATGGCAACCACAACAGCCAAATACAGTGCAAGGTCTTAACCCTCAGTACCAATCATATGCACAACCTCAAAAAAATTGGAATATCCCAATGCCTTGGCAAAATTGGCCACCTCAAAATCCATTATGGACACAATATTGGGAGTACCCTCCTAGGAATCCTCAATTTAATCAGTTTCAACAACCATTTATTCCATATCAACCTCCATATTATACTCCTCAATCAAATTATTTTCCACAATATCAAATACAAAATCAGTCCTCTAACCAACCACTTCCATTACCACCCACATCATACCTCCAAAAAACCAATCAACTACCTGATCAACCACTTCTGAACCCAAACAATAAAAATTCACAATGTATCTACAATATTGAAGGTCAAAATTTCCAAGCTTGCATGATAACTCCATTAGATTTAAATAACGTCCAACTTATATTCTGTAGAGTTTTGGAAAAGAAGTTACCAAATATTGTTATTGAGGAAGAAGATGAACCTCTTGAGAAAGAAACATCTCTTAATCAAGAAGAAATTTCTCAGAAAGAAAGTACCCCTCTACATTCTAATGATACTCCAATAAATCCAACTCCCTTTGTAGAACAACCATATGTTTCTATTCAAATTCCAGTTTTTCCTGAAAGGCTAAAATTTGAAAAAGGAATAGAAAAAAAATTTGTGTTGCATGAATATGACATGCTAGATGAATTAAAGAATGTTTGCATCAAAATTCCTTTGTTACAAGCTATAAATGAAATTCAAATATTTTCAATAAGAATCAGGGAGTTAAGCATTAAAAACCAAGAAGGAAAAAGAAATAAATTTAAAAAATCCAGTTAGTTGGGAAAATTACAGATATTATGATGAGGAAACCAACAATGCAGAAATATATAGATCTAGGAAGCCCCATCATTAAAACATACATTAATGGTATTGAGATTCCAAACACATTGATCGATTTGGGAGCAGATATCAATATCATGAGTAAACAAACTATGGATCAATTAAAACTTTCCAATCGCCAGTACACACCAACATTATTATAGCTAGCAGATAGATCTATTAGCAATCCATATGGTGTGTTAGAAGATATATCTGTCTCCTTAGATCCTTGGGAATAGCCTATCGATTTTATTATTTTAACTCCCAAGAATAATTTAGGAGGACATCCATTGATTCTAGGAAGACCATGGTTAGCTACAGTTGATGCTTTCATAAGTTTTATATTTGGTCATATGTTTATCTCTGATGGAATCTCTACTAATAAATTCACATTATAACCCCCTAAAAAAACAATAATAGAAGTAGAAAGTGAAGTTTGGATAGATGATGATAATGAAGACTTTGATATAAAACAAATATTTGCTACCTCAAAAATAGATGAAGAAGATTAAATTTTACATTTGATGAATAATAATTATTCTTCCTCATATTGTGAACGAGATCAAGGTTTTCAAGAACAATGCAATGTTTAATATTTATCATCTCATCAAATGGCTTTACATTCTATGGATAAATTTGGAAATTCTTTAATAGAAATATTTCCGAGAAAAACTTTGAATATTAATAATAATTTGGAAGAATCTCAAAAGAAAGAATTGATAAAGATGTTACATGAACATTCCTCTGATTATGCATGGGAATACACTTATATGAAAGGAATTGATCCTAACACTTGTATGCATCATATCTATATTGAAGAAAATTCCAGACCAATTCGACAACCTGAGAGAAGGATGAATCCAAATCTAAGGGAAATTGTTAAAGAGGAGTTGAAAAAATTGTTGAATGTGAATTTCATTTATCTAATATCTTATAGTCAATGGGTTTCACCATTAGTGATTATTCCAAAGAAAAAGGGAAAATGAAGAGTATGCATCGATTATAGGGAATTGAATAAAGCCACCTTGAAAGATCATTTTTCACTTCCCTTTATAGATCAAGTCCTTGACACAATGGCAGGGAAAAAGTATTTTTCATTATTGGATGGTTTTAGTGGATATAACCAAATCCGGGTAGCTCCAAAAGATCAAGATAAAACAACTTTCACTTGTCCATGGGGAACTTATGTTTATAGTGTACTTCCTCTTGGATTATTCAATGCACCTGCAAAATTCCAAAGGGCGGTTCTAGGAATTTTTTATTGATTTAATTCATGATTGTGTGGAAGTTTATATCGATGATTTTATGGTCTATGGAAATTATTTCGAGGAAGATCTTGAAAATTTGGAAAAAATCCTCATTAGATGTAAAGAAACAAACCTCTGTTTAATCCATGAAAAATATTTTGTGATGTTCAACGAGGGAATTGTTTTAGGCCACCATATTTTAGGATATGGAATTAAAGTGGATGCATCTAAAGTAGAATTTATTTCCAAATTATCAGTTCCTACTTGTCAAAAAGATGTTAGAAGTTTTCTTGGTTTTACTGGTTATTCTAGAAGATTTATAAACAACTTCACCAAGATAGCCTCTCCACTTTTCAAATTGTTTACAAAAGATTGTGAATTCATTTAGAATTCTAATTTCCAAAATAGCTTTTGAAACATTGAAAGAAAAGACTTCTGAAGCACCCATCTTAAGAGGATCAAATTAGAGCCTCCATTTTCATATTTCAACTAATGCTTCAAATACAGTTTTAGGAGTTGTATTGGGACAGAAAGATTTGACTCTATATGTCATTTATTACATGTGTTACACCATTTTTTTATCGTCTTACCTGTTACTATTAGATAGACCAAAGTACACCATGTAAGACCAATTTTACCCTAGGTAAAATTGCTTTCACTATGAAAAATAACTTAGTAATCCATATTTGTTTATGGTCCAGATAGGAAACCCCATGAGGAAATATTAAATAAATCCATATTTGTTTGATTTTCCTCCAGGAATAATTAGTTAAACAACAGTTTAATTAATATTCCTAGTCATATTTAACCCAAAACAAGAAAATTAATTAGACAAATCATTATTTATCTTATTATTTTCTAGGAATAATTATTTAAACCTTATTTAAATAATATTCCTTGTTAAATTTGCCTAAATCATTATTTATTTGATTATTACTCAACCACGTCCTTAAAATAATAAATAAATCATTTATTTATTTATTATTTACAAACAAAGGGATTTGACTAAAGTCAAATTCTTTTTTCCCTCCAACAAATAAAACAAAATATTCTATAAAAGTTTGATCTTGATTTGGTTAATAATTATGCACCAATATCTAGACTAAATCAATATTTTCTTATAGATATAAGGGTTTTTCCATTCACTCACTGCCTTTTGTTGCCTAAAAATCACTCTGAATCTATACTTTTGGTCTAACTTTGATCCACCATCATTGTCATATTTTGCTACCATTTTTCTTGTGAGTTCCATTTGAGTTCCATTTTTGTCTGGGTTTTCTACACCATCAAGAGAGAGGGATTTTAGATCTGAAGTACTGAGGACTTACAAGAACCCATCCCATTGAGGGGGACTAGTAACACCTTTCTATGTTCCCTTCCAAGGTGTAAAAAAATACAAAAATTCTTTAAAACAATATTGTCTTGTCTATTGGATGCATGGAGAAACTCTTGCTTTTATTTACTACTTAATGTTTTTTAATGCATAGATCTAGATTTTGCAGCATCTATCTTGGTCAACTAATTGCAGATCTAAAGATATTGGCAGCCATCTTTGTTGTTAGGGTTGTTAATGCATGAATAAAGTGAGTCTTTTTCATACGCTTGCGATTAAGGTTCATACTAACAACATGATTAAAAATTTGACTCCTACAGAGTTGAATTATACTGTAACAGAAAAGGAATTTTTAGTTTTTGTACATGCTATTAATAAGTTTCGACATTATATCACTAAGAGTGGAATAACCTGTTCAGATTTTTTTTTACCTATATGGATTCTCTTTTTAAAATTATATCACTAGTTATGAAACTTGTGTTCACGTAGATCACTCTGCAATTAGATATTTAATGAATAAATCTATTACTAATGGTAGAGTTACAAGATGGTTATTGTTGTTACAAGAATCCAATATTATGATTTTGAATAGGCCTGGAAAGGAGAATACAGTTATTGATTTTCTATCTAGAATAAAAAATGATAATAAGGATATTCTTGTAAAAGATAATTTTCCTCACGAATATATTTTTGCAGTATCTATTAAATCTCCTTTGTTTTCATATATTGCTAATTATTTGGCTACATGGAAGTTACCTTCGTATTTGTCTCCTCGGGAGAAAAGGAAAGTTATTCAAACAAGTGCATCTTATTCATGGATAAATGAAGAATTGTACAAAACAAAACTTGATCTAATCATTTGAAGATAAGTCAGAGAGGATGAAGTACCAGAAATATTAAAGGCTTGTCACGATGAACCATGTGGAGGACATTTTGCCGATAAAAGGACTACTTACAAAATCCTTCTCTTAAGATATTATTGGCCTTATCTTTTCAAAGATGCCAAAGAATATGTTAAGAGATGTGATAGTTTTCAGAGGATGGGAAATCTTGTTCCTTTAGATGAGATGCATCTACAACCTCGGGTATTTATTGAACCTTTTGAAAAGTGGGTTTTGGATTTTTTTAGTCTAATTAATCCTCCATAAAGATTTAAAAAAAGTACATTCTTGTATGTAAATATTATGTCATTAAATGGGTAGAATATAAATCACTTCGTTTTGCTACTAAAAATGTTGTAGTTTCATTTATTTTTTAGGATATCTTCACTCATTTTAGTGTCCTAAGGGAAATTGTAAGACATCAAGGTACTCAATTTACATCCAAGTTGGTGTAGAAGATAATGAAGGAATACAATATCAAACATCCACTCCATATCATCCCCAAGAAAATGGACAAGTTGAATCAACTAATAAAGTAATTGAAGAAACTATTACCAAAATTGTGAATCTGCATAGAAAGGATTGGGTAAAAAATATTTTGGAAGCTTTATGGGCATATTGTACCACATGAAGAAACACAATAGGGCATACTCCTTATGAATTTTTTTATGGGAAACAAGCTTGTTCCCTATTTAGTTCCAAATAAAGACCTTCAAGACAACAGTTAAATTGGGTCTTGATCTATTAGAAGCATAGAAACAAAGAATGGAGAAATTGAATGAACTTGATGAGATTTGACAAGATGTTATTCAGAAAACCAAAATAGTTCAACAACAAAGGCCTAGATGGCATGATAAGTTTATCAAATACAGGAAGTTCCATCCAGGAGATTGGGCATTAATTTCTTATTATAAATTTAAATATTTTCAAGGAAAATTTCAAACTCATTGGCTTGGTCCTTATGAGGTTGAAACTATCTTTGATAATCGGGAAGTCAGAATTAAAACCATTAATGAAAAATAGCATTCCTTGTAAATGGTCATAGATTACGGATATATCGTAAACCATTGACAAAGGAAGACTTCATTAGAAATCTACAAGATAATCTTGCTTTGAAGTTGGTCGGGAAAGATACTTCTTCCTCTCTAATTTAAATTGCAATTTATTTATGTTTTCTTAAGAGAAAAATAAATAAATAAATTTAAAATAATAATAATAATAATAAATAAATTGTATAACCAGGAAAACCAACATTGTTGGCATGTTTATACAAAAAATCTAAGTTGAAAACCAATCATTCTTGTAAACCTAGACTTTCTTTTTAAATTTCCTATTCTTGTCACATTTCTTTTTATCCCTCTTTTCGAAAATAAGAAAGCTACAGAATTGTCAATAATCTGCAACTCTCATGAAATTCCGCAGCTGACTTGACAGACTACAATCAGAGCAAATGAAGATCATGGCCAAAGCAACTTTAATGGAGATCATAGCTAAAACAACCTGAGCAACCTACCAAAGGAAAAATCCACAAATTAGTAAGGTAGGATAAAATGTGTGTAAATATTAGTTATATAATAAAGGAAAAAACAATGAGTTATGAAAATGAATAGATGAATGATTGTTGAAACTGTCATTTCACATAATAATTACCCTCGTTATGACATAACTTTGGTTCTCATGAAATATATATATGTCTTATCAAAAGGGTATGAATCGTTATGTAAACCTTGCTATCATTTGAATTCACTCCACTTCCTTTGTATATTGTCCCACTTCCTTCGCATACCATCAAATTTTCCTTGCATCATATCCATTTTACTTGGCCATGTTTCATTTCCAAGAATATCTCACCTGTTACCCGAATTCCATCTCCCTAGCCTAGTCCATAACCAAATTCATTCCATAACTATGTCAAAATGGGAAATTAGGAACTGAGACTTCTTTAGCATGGAAGTCACAGTGCGTTCAAAGCCGAACGGAGCTAAATTTCTTGAAGCATACCCACATGTGAAGCAGCAGTTCCAACAAGCATGATGGTTGTAGTTATTTGAAAAGCTTGATGGGCATGAGAAAGAATTCACAAAAAAATTTGCTCGTGCCTATGATGGTATAGAAGCCAAAATTGGGGATATCAAATTGGTTTTGACAGAGTTATTCATGGCAGAAGCTACTTGATTGCCAAGAAATAGGGAAATTTGTTTTAAGAACCGAAATATTAAAGAAAAAGAGTCAGAGGGCTTCCTTAAAAACCCAGGTATGGATATCTCTGTCTTCAAGAAAGGAATTCCAATCACAACCTTAAAGACTAAATGGATAAATTTGTTATTAATCATTTAGAAGTTCATAACCTTTGAGGGTATATTCGGAAATATGTTCTTTTGCCATGCTCGCTTAATGATGAATTTTCTTGATGGTAATGAAATCAATTTTCCATACTTCCTACTTTGTAGTTTAAGAAAAATGGTTGCTAACATCTAGAGAAAAATATAGTTCATTGATAATTCCATGTATCATCATGGGTTAGTGAAAATTTTAATTGAAGCTCATTTTAAAAGTAAAGGTAATAACTAGGAAGATTTTCTAATAAGAAATCATCTCAAAGAAGCTGAACAAGATGAACCCAGTGCTAAAACAAGGAAGAGTTGATGAAAGTTGCCTTCAAACCCTAAGCAAATCTCATCTGCATAGGAAATACAAAAAGTTGAGTATTCTAAGGATGAAATCCCTCTTGAATTTTTTTTAGAAAATATTAAGTAGAAGAATGTTAGAAGAAAGAAAACCAACATTAAAGATGAAGGTACATCAAAAAAGTAAACAAATAAATGAAATATCAATAAGAAAAAGCATGCCCTCACTACTGAAAAGTCACCGGTGAAAGTAAGAATAAGTGCAAGACTTAAGAAGTCAATCAATGAACATTTTGAACAATCTCTGGGGTTTATTGATCTAGAAGAAGAAGAGGAACCAAGAGGTCCATCACCTGTTGCAAGTCCAACTAGGAAAACCCCAGAAATTGACCTTGTCCAGCAAGAAATCTATGATTATATAGAATCTCTGGAATGAAAAGCTGCAGGAAAAATTGTTGAGTCATCCTCAAATCGAGAAGAAATTTTAGATGAAGAAATCCATTTCAATCCTCCAGAAGAACCCAGAATTGAAAACACTCTTAAGCGGGAAATCTATGAATTGGAAGTATTGAATAAATATTTGAAGCAGGCACATAAAGCACTAAAGGTTCAAAATGAAATCCAAATAACTCAAAATGATAACATTCTGCTAAATCTTGGTTTATGGTATAATAAAAATAAGAAATTGAAATCTAAAAATAAATTTCTTAAGAGAAAGGTCATAAGTTTGTAGTACATGATCTTAATGAAGAAACCAAGGATGGCAAACAGTACCAGAAGAGTAAAGAGAACTAATTTAGATGTTCTTGCTTAGGCCTTAGAAGTAGCTTGGTGATAGAGAAGGGTTAAAAATTTTGAAATTTTGAGCATGAGGACATGCAATATCTTCTATGTTAGGGAATGTTGAAGACCAAAATTGTCCCATTTTGACAACCTTCTTACACTCCATTATACTTATTTTTTACCTTAATAATTCTAATTGAGCATCGGTTTACAAGGTTATTGGAAAAGCAAGTACTTAATCATATTTTATTTCATAGTTTCATTGTTCTTTATTATTTAACTTAATATTTTCATAAGTTACTGAATTACATCAATTATGCAGCTAATGACTAATCCTTTAGCTCACTCGAAGGTTCTATGGCTTCTAAAACTCATTCAGGTGTCTAACAACTGGCATAACCATATCTACCTATCTCCATGATCCAAATTGATGATAAATATGCCATACATGGCATGTCAACGTGGAAGTCAAACCAAGGAAGAAGGAGTTGAAGGCGAACGAAGCGAGCGAGGAAATTAATGGAGCTGATATTTTACCTCCTGATTTTCTTCTCCAATATCAAATCATGAGTAAATGTGATTTCATATTATCTTATGTTATTTTTAGAGTATCTAGCAAGTAGGATAGGCTCTTACATATTTAAGTAGTATTGAAGGAGGTTATAAATCTACCTCTTGACACAATGAAGACAAACTTGATTATTGCTTTGAAAAACTCTTTGCAACTGTTAATTCAAACCTATCATTTCTCTATATGTTGCGTTAAAATGCATGTGTAGACTCTGTGGATTGTTGCATACTTTCAATTCACAGGAGGGCCCCCTGGGAGATGTAAGATTTTAACTCTGTTTCTAATTAATAACTCAATTTTTTCGCATCAGTTTTGTAGCATTAGAGTTAAATTTGCAGTTCAGTTTTGATTTACAATAGATGCTTATGAAAATTATTGAGTTTGTAATGAATTTTATTCAAGATTTCATTCATATATTTGATCAATTAGTTTTGTGAGGAATGAAGGAAAAGGATTTTTGTGCACATGTAGATGTTAGAGTAGAATTAATTTAATTTCAAATTTTAATTAGACATAGAATGCTTTCAAGGCATTATCGATGAGATTTGGTTTTTCTAGTGTGACATTTTAAATTCTAATTGAAGATTTGATTCCATTTATGTTAGTAAATATTTCATTTTGATTTTTTGGTGTAGAGAAGATTTTCATTCTTTCTTATGTGTTATTAAGATTAGTTTCCTTTTTTTTCAAGCGTGAAGTAGATTTAGATTTAATTTCAGTTTGTGTGAAGATTTAATTTTTGCAAGTGTAATTTATCTGTGCAAGAGTGATAGTCTTTTTGCTTTGAATAATTCTTCAATAAAAACATCTGCATCAAACATCCTAATCTAATTTGAAAATTGTTCACCTAATAAGAAATCCTAGTACAAATAGTGCATTTATACTTCATTAGTTTACAAGTCTTGGTTGATAATTTATGAAGTAATTTAACACCAATTAAATTACCAAACAATATCCATGCTTATAACCAAAATATAACCATATAAATAACC
The DNA here is from genome assembly GCA_034641835.2 of Pinus albicaulis. Taxonomy (NCBI): domain Eukaryota; kingdom Viridiplantae; phylum Streptophyta; class Pinopsida; order Pinales; family Pinaceae; genus Pinus; species Pinus albicaulis. Next base: position 1,354,317,734 of record CM076579.1, on the reverse strand, counting down.
ATAAGATAACAAACATTAATGACACATAATAACAGTAACATTTACTAATCAAAATCATGAGAACTTAGCTTTCATTAAACATAGGCAAGAGCCAACCAGGTTCGGGACTTCCACGTACCACCTGACCATGGACATAGTTGAACCAAGTATTTCTTTCAGCCAATCACCCTCGTGCCATATTCCAAGAATGAATGTGGTATCTAATGGGATAAACCAATCTAAAACAACCAAGGTGATCTAGAGGTTAAACCACCTCCACCCTCACCATACCGTGATCTCACCTAAACTGGCCCCGAGATCAAAAAACAAAATTGATCTTGGAATGCCTTCAGATTCCTTCACCATCATTGAGGAATTTTCCTATCTCCACCCTCAGGCTTTGTTATATATCCCGCCATTACAAGTCAAGGGATTCCTAGGCCTTTGGGAATTTTCCCGAGACCACCTCCGCCCCAAACTCCGAAACCTTTAGGAAATTCCAAAGCTCAAAACCAATAGCAATCCCATCACACCATAGCTATCTTGAAATGGCAAGGCAAGGCTGAAAACCACTATGAAAAACTAGAAAAACCATGCCAATAACAACAATAACCAAATACCAACGTGCATACCATGCATGTCAAAACTAGCTATGAAATCATGCATGCAATGACGTATTACCTGCAAGTATTCATGTCTAAGATTGCTTGTTCCAACCTTTCCTTGATTGATATTTCCTTTCCTTTCCTTTCCTTTTCCTTCCTTTTCTTGCTTGATCCATGCTGAAGTGCTCCAATAAAACTCTAAGTGTCTAAGAGTGTGTGAGAGAGAGAGAATAGAGAGAGAGCTCCAAAAATGAACTGACAAAAGGTACCAATTGATCCTCATAAGCTTGTTTATCAATTAGGCCTCTATTTTCTTCATTTTCCATTATTTTCCTTCATTTTCCTTGTCACATGTGACGTGTGACCTTTCACCTTCCTTTTCTCCTAATTTCCTTTATTTTCATAAATAAATGCGCAAAAAATACTTTTTGCCTCTTCAAAGCTTTAGCCATTGCCTTTGCAAATTTCTCCTTAGCCATAAAGACAATAATGAATGCCCATTAGGATATCTTTCCCAACATTCAACTTCAAATAAGTGCCCCTTAAACATGGTCTTATTTTTCCTTTATTAACTTTTATTACATGAATTTTTAGCCCGAGTCTATTACAGAACCCTCCCCCTTCGGGAACACTGTCCTCGGTGTTAAAACACAACTATACCTCAGCAAAACTGCTGAAAATAAAACATACTACCCATGGAGCTTTATAACTTAGCTCAATGCAGTATTTACAATGAATAACCTACTCAAAATAAAAAACCATCATGAAAACATGAAAATATAACAACCATACCACTTATTGGAGCTTTAAAACTTAGCTCATGGAAGTATTTACAATAGAAACCATACCGAAATATGTACAAATACCAAAAATTCTTTTCCTCAACAGGAAAACAAGGAAGGTGTTTGTGCTCAACCTAGTGTTCCTAAATTGAGTTCATTAATTGTCAACCAGGGTTGGTAAACTGCCGAAGTGTGGTACACTATATGTGCCTAGGTATTTGTTTCTCACTACGTTGTGTTTACTGTTTTCTGATGTTTTTGGTTTTATGGTTTTATGTTTGAAAAAGGAAAGAACTAAATTCTGGTGAAAAGAAGCTATTGGTTATATTAAAGCAGAACAAGGCCTAAACTATGGATGACAAACAACAAATGCAAATACTAAAATAGAACAAAGCCTAAACTATGGCTGGAAAACAACAAATTCAAAGCTTGATAATGACTTCATTGCAAGGAAATAAATCACAACATGAGCTTGAACTTATCCAATTCATTCATTAAAGATGTGTTGGAAGAGCTTGAGAAATGGACAAGTTAAGTGTGAATAAAGTTCTCCTAAATAAACAATCAACTTACAATGTTACAACATCTCATCCATGGTTAAAGGTTTATTGGAACATATTTGGAAAAGAACATTTGTAGCACAATAAGATTTTTACTCTAAACTAACTTCTAATTCTATTCTGCAACTCAATTTAACACCACTAGGCCTCACTCAAAAGTTATAGGTTTCTTTTTAGAATAGTCCTTGAGAAAAGGCTTATTTGTGAAATGGTAAAAGGTTGCAAAATACTCTAGGCCTTAGACTGATACTAGCTTCTGTCCAGATGATTATGTATTAATATGAGGTTGGAAAAAAAGAAGTTTTTGTAAATAATGAAGACCGTGGTATCTAAATTTAACAACTAATACAATTTAAAATGCAATGGATAACAACTAAACTGGAATGCTAATACAATGAGCTAAGACTAAACTAGAATGCTACTAATCTACTTGAAGTACAGTGAACAGAGTTAAATTAAAATGCCATTATCAAACTTGAAATGTAGTGACAGAGCTGAACTAAATGAAATCATCCTTCGGAGTGTTATGACTAAACTAACATGCAGCTAGTCTATTGGAATTCTACAGCCCATCTTGTTCAATGTGAATGATATTTTGGAAGAGTTTGTAAAAACAATTCTGGATGTATTATTCAATGCAATTAAACATAAACATAAGATTTGAAAGCAAATACAATTAAAATCTAAGATATCACAGCCGTTTCTTATTCATTGTTAATGATGTTTTGGAAGAGTTTGTAGGAGTAAGACCGGCTGTGACACTTAGTGTAAACAAGAATAAATCATAAAATTCGAAAGGAAATGCAACTAAAACCTACAACACCACAGCTATGCCTTATTCATCGTGATGATATTTTGGAAGAGTTTATAAGAGTAAGTCTAGATTTGATTATCAATGTAAACAAACATGAAACATAAACTTCAGAAACGTGCTTAAGCTAGAAATGAAAAAAACGAGACTAAAATACTTATCTAAACCGTATAAACAAGGATGCTCAGGAGGAAGGGGCCCTCTACCACCGGAGTAGCACGCAAAATATAATTCAAGATTGACTCAGTGCTTTCAATAAAGTGATACTTCTTGCGTTAGAGAGAAATTACTTCAAAACAGAGTGTTTTCGTACTTCTGAAATCTAGCAGTCAAAATACAAAATCTAACCTTGTCCCTCGGTTTCCCGAGCCATATTTGTAACAAATTTACATAACTGTTTTGAGATAACCTAGGGATAATTTTCTTTCCAAATAAAAACCAAACTAGGACTCTGATGGTGGTCACGTAATATAATTAAGGACATCTGGACTGTCCTTGTCCTATTAGGAGTCTTTCTCCTAGTTTGAGTTCCCACATGCATAACCACCTACAAAATTCCATTCAAACTTCGTGGAGAGAAAAAAATGATGAGGGAATGATGTGGAATACGACCATATGTGTTTTCCTTTGAGATGACACCTGGAACCTACGTAGACATGAAGACAGCTGCAGAATCGGCAACTAGCTACAGAATGTCTGCATTCTGTAGCTAGATCTAGTTCAAAAAGTACTACAATGACAAAATCATAAAAACATAGCAAGTTAGTCATGATATTCATTCTTAAAGCAATTTTAACTAATTCTACTGATCATTTGAGCCTGTGATTAATAATGGACAAAGAAAATGGAGTGGAATGTGGTGGAAGAAAGAACATCTTTGGAGCTCAACATACCCCCACTGCTAGGTTCTTGCATGTCCTCATGCAACTATTCCATGAACTCTGAGACCTCTGCAAGGACATCCAAACCTCTTCTTCTACTTTGCGTGGCAGTTAAAGGCCTTATGGGCTTTCTTATGACTAACTTGAATCTCAAATTTGTGAGTGCCCTGGTTAACTTTTTATTTCTCTTCTTCAATTTTTCACTGGCCTTGTACAACTTTTGCGTTTGTAGAGACAGAGTTGAATTCATATTAGTTTTCAGTTTAACCTGCTCTCTCAGAATTTCATTCTCATTCTTGATATGTCTGTTGAGTACTTCTAACTCATACCTATCTCTTCTTAGCATATCAATTTCAAACTTTGGTGGGCTAGAAGTTCTGTCTCTAGATTCTAAAGCTCTCCTCTCTAATGACTCAATATAATTGTAAACTTGTTGTTGTGTTGGGTCAATTTCTAGAACTTCTTCATCAAAACTCTCCTCAGTAGGTGTTTCTTCATCTTCTATGTTTATGACTCCAATTTTTTTAACCTTTTTTTTCTTTAGTATCCCTCTAAGTCTATGGCTCCTTCTCGGTTGAGATGGCCCTTCTCCTTTCTCTCTGACAAATTTTCTTATTATCCTCTCTTTCTTAAGCTGCTTCTTAATCTGAGTCAATTTCTCAGAAATCATTTCTTCACTGCTTTCTTGTATTGTTTTACCAGTTTCAGTTTTGGAGGTTTTCCATCTTCTGCTTCTTTTTGTAGGTTTGTCTTCAGGTGGAGGTTCCTTGGGTTCCTCAAAGTGATCTCTCACTAAGAAGTCTTCCCAATTATCTCCCATTTTTCTCAAATGATGTTCAATCAAAATTTTGACTAAGCCATGGTGGTATAAGGTTGTTTCCATAAATTGAATTCTCTTTTGAACACTTGAGGCCATTTTCTTTAAACTTTGAAGCAAGAAAAAGGGAAAATTAAGTTCTTCTTCTAGGAAATGCATTATCAACCGAATATGATAGACATAGAAAGTACCATATCTTCCTTCACAAGTGATGAATTTTTGCAAGATAAGCAACATGTTCCTCCATTTGTTCTTTAGTGCAGAGCTAGGGATACCCTTTTTAAAAATGGTAACGTTCATACCTGGTGACTTGAGTATCTGCTTCCATGCTTCGTTATGAAATTCTCTATTCTTGAACCACCTTTCTCCTTGTTTGGGAAATTTGGTTGCTTCTACAATGGAAGCTTCTGTAATGGTGAATTTAATATCTCTTATCTCGACCTTAGCTCCTTTGAAGGATCTTGCAAACGTTTTGGTCACCTCTTTGTGAAACCCACTGAATTTTTCAAAGAATTGCAACCACCCTGCTTGTTGTAACATTTCTCTGACTTGAGGATAACCTTCCAAGTACTCAGTGCCAACCGATTCAGTCCTCACTATAAGACCCATAACTCCACTTTCCAACCTTCAAATTTTTGCTCCTCTGTTCACGGTGACAACGGCTGTTACAGAGATGTTTTTGCCCCACAGATGTTTCCTCTCTTTTACAGACTGAAATGGTTAAGAGTTGGCTACGGGAAAGAATGATATGGAGTGATTGCGGAATGAATATAATGAGGTGAGGATGACGTATATGAGTTGAAAGATATCACGGCAGAAAAGACCGTGGAGATATTTTGTAACAAATTTGAAATCATCATTAAATGCTTTGGCCTAGTGACGTGACTAATCCAATCACTTCAGCACTTTAACCGTTTAGATTAAATGATGATCGAATATGGGATTTGAAATGGTGGAATAGAAGGAGTTTTATCCAAATTTTTTACGGGAGGTTTGTTAGGCATGATCAACAAAATTAATTAAAACAACTTTCTGAACTATTCATAACTTAACTATACTAAAATTTTTCATGATATGTCATTATAATCAGAAATTTTACCTTTGCCTTTCCTCTGATTTTTTTGTGTTCTTCATATGCTTTGTTCTCTCCTGAAAATCATTAATTTTTGAGTCTTCATAACCTTCTTGATTTTTCTTGTTGTCATGGATATGCAGGATCATTTTATTGCAGATCAGGTGATTACTAGACAGTGCTTTCAGGATCTCTGGCAGTAGAATGTCTGACTGGCTGCAGAATGTCTAACTGGCTGCAGAATGTCTGATTGATTTCAGAATGTACCTGTAGAGAACTTGAAATATGAAATGGAATGGTTTGGAGCATGAATGGAATGTTGTATGGAATGAGTGAGGATGGATAATAAAATATGGTGTAATGGAATATGAATGAAGTGAGTAATGGAGTGGAATGGATCACATCTTATGAAATGGAGTGAAGTATGAGAAGTGGCCTGCAATTCATGATATGTATTATTCATTTGCAGAAAGACATCAAACTTTAAAAACCTGGAATGGAAATGAGGTGGACCATGGAGTGAAATGAATGAAGTGTGGATGAATGAATGAGATGGAGTATGGATGGATGAAATGAGATGGACCATAAGTGAAATGAATCTGCACTTATGATTTTGTAATAACTACTTGGAGAAAGAACAAATTTGAAAAGCTAGAGTGTCAGAAAGATTCTGATTTTCACTCCACCTTTTCTGTATAAACATGCCAATCAGTGATTGGTTTTCATGTTTATACTTTATTTTTATTTTTTAATTTTTTTATTATTTTTTTTATTTTTTTTAATATCTGACTTGAGAAAATTCACTTAAGTTGATGAAGAAGAAAAATTCTTCTTCATTAACTTCATATCACTTCTTTCCTGGAATTTCTTGACAAATTCTTCTCTTGAGAGTGGCTTATGATACAGCTTCAATCTATGACCATTCACAAGAAAAGTGACCTTCTTTTCATCTATTGTCCTGATTTTTATTTCTCCATTGTCAAAAATTCTTATGATTTCATATGGCCCAAGCCAATGTGTTTGGAATTTACCTTGAAAATCCTTGAACTTTGAATCAAACAAGAGAGCCCAGTCACCTTCCTTGAACTTCTTTTCCTTGATGTACTTGTCATGCCATCTAGTCCTTTGTTGTTGGACTAGACTTGTTTTCTGAACTGCATCTTGTCTGATCTCATCCAATTCATTAATCTACTCCAATCTGTGCTTGATAGATCAAGTCCTAGCTGAAATGCCATTTTGAAAGTTTGAATCTGGAACTCTATGGGAAACAAAACTTGCTTTCCACAAACAAGTTCATAAGGAGTATGAACTGTTGTGCTTCTCCATGTAGTTCTATAGGCCCATAAGGCTTCAGGAAGCCTATCTACCCAATCTCTTCTATGTAAATGGAAAGTCTTTGTTAGGATCCCTTTAATAACCTTATTAGTAGATTCCACTTGACCATTTGCTTGTGGATGATAGGGAGTAGATTTTCTGTGTCTGATTTTGTACCTCTCCATCATTTGTTCCACTAGCCTTGATGTGAATTGAGCTCCTTGATTTGTAAAAATTTCCTTTAGATACCCAAAACAAGTAAAAATATCCTCAAAAAGAAAATTAACTACGGATGCTTCAGTAGCAAAAATTAATGGCTTGGCCTCTATCCATTTGGTAACATAATCAGTACAAACTAATATATATCTCTTTTGTCTTGATGGAGAACTAATAGGTCCTACAAAATCCAAAGCCCATTTTTCAAAAGGTTTAATATGTACCCGAGGTTGTAATGGCATCTCACCTGAAGGAGAAGGTTTTCCTACCCTTTGGCAACTTTCACACCTTTTGACATACTCTTTAACATCTTTAAACAAGGATGGCCAATAATATCCTAAATGAAGGATCTTATAGGCTGTCATCTTATCAGCAAAGTGTCCGCCACAAGGTTCATCATGACATGCTTTGAGAATCTTGGGCATCTCATCTTCCCGAACACATCTCCTAATGATAAAATCTGGACCTATCTTGTACAACTCATTAGAAACCCATGAATATTTTGCACTGTCATAAATGATTTTTCTTTTATATCTTGCATTCATTATTGAAAGAAATTTTCCTGAAACTAAATAATTAGCAATGTCAGCAAACCAAGGAGTTTGGGTAGAAATTGCAAAAAGATATTAATCAGGAAATTGATCTTCAACTCGAGTGTCATCTTTGATGTTTTGGAGTCTAGATAGGAAATCAGCTACTGTGTTTTGTTTTCTAGGCCTATCTAGAATGGTAATGTTGAATTATTCAAACTAATAACCATTATACATCGCCATTGTAAATTGATTGTCTACTAACATTCATCAAGTAATTTTCCGTGTGAACAAAAGTTTCATAGCCTGTTAATAGTGTCTGAATTTGTTTATGGCATGAACAATAGCTAAAAGCTCTTTTTCAGTTACAGTATAGTTTAACTCTGCAGGAGTCAAATTTTTACTAGTATAGTAGATGGCATAAGGAATCAGGTCTTTTTGTCCCAATACTGCTCCTAGACGATCATGCATCACCATGAACATGAAAAGTAAATCTCCAGTTAGGTCCCCAAAATAGGTGTCAAGAAATTTTTGTTTTGGTCTCAAAGCAATAACCAGCAACTGCACCGATTTGAAACCGTTGGGCCTTTTGGTGGGGCACTGAAGAGTGAGACAACTTGGTGAAGTTTTCATAAATCTAGATGACAGCCCAAATCCAAGAAACTTCCTAACATCTTTTACCCATCACTTGTAAGTTAGAGATGCATCAACTTTGATACACTGGACTCTAATCCCATCCCCTGAAATGTGATGTCCTAAAACAATTCCTTCAGTAAACATCATAAAACACTTCTCATGACTAAGTGAAATATTTGCTTCTTTACATATTTTTAAATTTTTTTCCAAGTTTGCTAAGGTTTCTTCAAATGTGTTTCCATAAACTGTGAAATCATCCATATATACCTCTACACAATCATGTATTAGATTTGAAAAGATTCCTAATACCGCCCTTTGAAATGTTGCAGGTGCATTGCATAATCCAAATGGCAATACTCGGTAAGCATAGGTACCCCAAGGACAGGTAAATGTGGTTTTGTCTTGATCCTCAAGTGCTACTTGAATTTGATTATAACCACTAAACCCATCTAGAAATGAGAAGTACTTTTGCCGCCTAATGTATCTAACACCGATCTATGAAAGGTAGGGGAAAATGATATTTAAGAGTAGCTTTGTTTAATCTTCGTACTCTTCGTATTCAATACATACCCTCCATTTACCATTTTTCTTTGGCACACCAATAAAGGAGAAACCTGATCATCTGAAATAGGATAGATAAAATTGACATTCAACAATTTCTGTAATTCTTCTTTAACAATCTCCCTAAGATTTGGATTCATCCGTCTTTAAGGTTGTGTGATTGGTTTACAATTTTCCTCTATGTAGATGTGATGAGTGCAATTCTTGGGGCTTATCCCTTTCATATCAGTGTACTCCCATGCATATGCAAAAGAATGTCTCTGTAAAATTTTGACTAGCTCTTCTTGTTGAGATTTTTCTAGGTTCTTGTTTATGTTTAAAGTTTTTCCTGGAAATATCTCAATTGTCGAGCTGCCAAATTTATCCATGGAATAGAGAGACATCTGCCTTGATGACAAAAACTCAATGTTGGATTCTTCTTGAAATTGTTCATGTTTATGTTCTGCAGAGGATTCAAAGTTTTCTAAAGTATTTAATTTGACTATCTTCACTAATTTCTGAAATTGTGAAGAGAGGTTGTAAGTATTCTTCATCCTCTATCCATTAAGTATCATCTAAATCTCAGAATTTTCCGGCCGACGGATGGCAAAGAATTCTTAGCGGTATTCACCATCGAGATACATGAATGATCTACAACTAAGTCTAAATGAAAGCATCACCGTAGCTAGCTGACCATGAATATACTGGATGTCCTACTAGATTATTATTAGGAGTTAGGATCATAAAGTCCACAGGGTACTCCCAAGAATCTAGGGACACTGGAATGTCTTCAATTACCCCATCAGGTTTGATCACAGATCTGTCTGCTAATTGTAATAATGTGGGTGTAAAGAGAAGATTAGGAAGTTTCAGTTTATCCATGATTTGTCTACTCATGATATTGATTGCTGCTCCTAAATCAATGAGTGTATTTTGGATCTCAATTCCTTTGATGTGAATTTTAACAACTGGATTTCCTTGGTCTAGATACTTTGGAATAGCAATCTTACCCATCATGATATCTGCTATTTTTCCTGCTAGTTGAATTTTCTTTGTCTCTTTTATTCTTTTTCTTGTTTTCTTCATGCTCAAATCCTTTATTGTCTTTGCTAAAATTGGAATTTCCTTGATAGCTTGTAATAATGGAATCTTAATACAGACATTTCTTAGCTCATCTAGGAAATCATAATTAGGCACCATAATTTGTTTTTATATACCTCTATGAATTTGTAATGTTTCTGGAAAGGGAGGTGTAGGAGTGGATGTTGATGGCTGCTCTAATACAGGAGTTGAAATTATTGGTTCTTTTTGTTTTGATTTTTCAATGTTTGGGTCCTGAAAAGATGTGTCTTCTTCAAGACTTTTATTTTCCCGTAGAGAATCTTCCTCAAAGTTATCTTGTTCTTGTATGATCACAGAAGGTTTCCTCTTTTAAAGTATTCTTCCAGACCTAAGTTGAACATCACTAAGGTCTAGAGGAGTAATTAAATACGTTGGAAATTGTTGGCCTTCTATCATGTATGTATTCTGAGGATTTTTATTGTTGGGGTTTGGTATGGGTTGAGCAGGCAACTGATTTGATTTCTAAGGAAATGGTAATGGAAGTGGTTGATTTTGATGTTGTGGATTTTGAGGATTCTGTTGAGGATTTTGTTGAGGATTTTGAGGAGAAAAATGTGGGTATGGTGGATAGGATGGTGGATATTGATAGTACTAGGAGTATCTTCCATAGGGATTTTGTGCTCCTTGTGCCCAAGCTTTAGATTGATTTTGAAATTGGGGCCAAGGTTGCTGCCAAGAATTCCAGTTTGGTGGGGGTTGATTATACATTTGATCATGAAATCCTTGTGTTTGAGGTCCTTGCCCAAGCCTTCTAGAGACAAAATTGAGAGATTCTGTGGAACTTGTAGGAGTATCTTCTTGAAAGACAACTTTAAGACCAGGAAGTGAAGGACAACTCTTGGTCTCATGTTTTTCTGAACAAATTACACAGGTCTCTACAAATTTTGCATCCAAAGGACATTCTCTCAAGGCATGCTTCTTTCTACATTTGGGACAAAAGATTGCTAAAGCATCAGATTCAGCTTTTTGCTTGTTTTGTAACTTAAGGGTGTTTATTTGTTCACTAAGACTCCCTAAGATATCAGATTTGAATTCATCAAGCATATGCCCTATCTATTCCCTACTTACTGTTCCAGAAGCAGACTTACTTGCCCTTGCAAGAGCAGGGTCTCTTGGTCCTTTCACAGTTTCAGATTTCCCTCTTGAAAGGTTGATACATAACTCAGATATTTCAGGTAATGTGAGCTGAGATATATCCCATTTTCCCATCATGTTAAGGATATCCAACCATTCATCCCTAATTGTCTTCAACAAGAGAGATTTTAAGGTGTCTTGATCTAAGTTCTCCATTTTTTCTCTTTTGATGTTGTAATGAAATCTCTCCAACAAATCTTCCAGGTTTTCATCCTCTTTTTGTATCATCTTGAACACTTCCTCCTTATGATTGACTGGCATACAATAATCCAAATACCTTTCTAGAAATGCTTGTTTCATGTATTCCCATGTCCTAATAGAATTGTTGATGAAACTCATAAACCACTTCAATGCTACTCCTTTCAATGTTGAAGGAAATAGTTTAAGTTTTTGAGCATCTTGTAAGTAGTCATAAGTTCTACATAGGACTTCAAATTCAAATAGGAAGGTTTCAGGATCTTCAGTTTTAAGTCCATAGAAGTTTTGAAGGACAGAGGGTGAAATGTTTTTTATAGTTGTATTGGTTTCTTCATCTACTATAGGAAACCCAAAAGAGCTTCCCATTTCTCTTCTACCTCTTCCCCTACCTCCTTCTCCTCTACCTCTACCTATACCCCCTCAAAATAATGTGTGTTCTCCATTAAATACTCCTCCTCCCCCTTCTTCTGCCATAGTTGATTCTTCTGTGGAAGTGGAAAAGTTTGTGTCTCTAGCAGGGGTCCTTGAATCTTCTTCTAAGACAGGTTCAGTGGATGAAGTGGAAGGTATTTCTAATGGAATATCTGATCTTAAGTCTTCTGGAAGTCTAGGATCAGTAAAGGATTGAATGTGGGTCTGAGTTGGAGGTGTGTTGGCTCTAGGTCTTGATGAAACAAGTGGTATTCTAGGAATCAAATTTCTTCTTCTGCTTCTTATGAATCTACCCCTTGAGTCTCTCTCTCTACACATATCATTGTTTTTGGGAGTTAAGAAACAAGGCTACCTAGTTACACTTCCCCAGCAACGACGCCAAAATGTTTGTGCTCAACCTAGTGTTCCTAAATTGAGTTCATTAATTGTCAACCAGGGTTGGTAAACTGCTGAAGTGTGGTACACTATATGTGCCTAGGTATTTGTTTCTCACTACGTTGTGTTTAGTGTTTTCTGATGTTTTTGGTTTTATGGTTTTATGTTTGAAAAGGGTAAGAACTAAATGCTGGTGAAAAGAAGCTATTGGTTATATTAAATCAGAACAAGGCCTAAACTATGGATGGCAAACAACAAATGCAAATAATAAAACAAAACAAAGCCTAAACTATGGTTGGCAAACAACAAATGCAAAGCTTGATAATGACTTCATTGCAAGGAAATAAATCACAACATGAGCTTGAACTTATCCAATTCATTCATTAAAGATGTGTTGGAAGAGCTTGAGAAATGGACAAGTTAAGTGTGAATGAAGTTCTCCTAAATAAACAATCAACTTACAATGTTACAACATCTCATCCATGATTAAAGGTTTATTGGAACATATTTGGAAAAGAACATTTGTAGCACAATAATATTTTTACTCTAAACTAACTTCTAATTCTGTTATGCAACTCAATTTAGCACCACTAGGCCTCACTCAAAAGTTATAGGTTTCTTTTTAGAATAGTCCTTGAGAAAAGGCTTATTTGTGAAATGGTAAAAAGGTTGCAAAATACTCCAGGCCTTAGAATGATACTAGCTTCTGTCCAGATGATTATGTATTAATATGAGGTTGGAACAAAAGAAGTTTTTGTAATTAATGAAGACCCTAGTATCTAAATTTAACAACTAATACAATTTAAAATGCAATGGATAAAAACTAAACTGGAATGCTAATACAGTGAGCTAAGACTAAACTAGAATGCTACTAATCTACTTGAAGTACAGTGAACAGAGTTAAATTAAAATGCCATTATCAAACTTGAAATGTAATGACAGAGCTAAACTAAATGAAATCATCCTCCGGAGTGTTATGACTAAACTAACATGCAGCTAGTCTATTGGAATTCTACAGCCCATCTTGTTCAATGTGAATGATATTTTGGAAGAGTTTGTAAAAACAATTCTGGCTATATTATTCAATGCAATTAAACATAAACATAAGATTTGAAAGCAAATACAATTAAAATCTAAGATACCACAACTGTTTCTTATTCATTGTTAATGATGTTTTGGAAGAGTTTGTAGGAGTAAGACCGGCTGTGACACTTAGTGTAAACAAGCATAAATCATAAAATTCGAAAAGAAATGCAACTAAAACCTACAACACCACAGCTATTCCTTATTCATCATGATGATATTTTGGAAGAGTTTATAAGAGTAAGTCTAGCTGTGATGATCAATGTAAACAAGCATGAAACATAAACTTCAGAAACGTGCTTAAGCTAGAAATGAAAAACGAGACTAAAATACTTATCTAAACCATATAAACAAGGCTGCTCAGGAGGCAGGGGCCCTCTACCACCGGAGTAGCACGCAAAATCTACTTCAAGATTGACTCAGTGCTTTCAATAAAGTGATACTTCTTGCATTAGAGAGAAATTACTTCAAAACAGAGTATTTTTGGACTTCTGAAATCTAGCAATCAATCACAAAATCTAACCCTGTCCCTCAGTTTCCCGAGCCATATTTATAATCAAAATTACATAATTGTCTTGAGATAACCTAGGGATAATTGTCTTTCCAAATAAAAACCAAACTAGGACTCTGATGGTGGTCACGTAATAGAATTAAGGACATCTGGACTGTCCTTGTCCTATTAGGAGTCTGTCTCCTAGTTTGAGTTCCCACGTGCATAATCGCCTACAGAATTTCATTAAAACTTTTTGGAGAGTAAAAAATGATGAGGGAATGATGTGGAATACGCCCATATGTGTTTTTCTCCAAGATGACACCTGGAACCTGCGTAGACATGAAGACAGCTGCAGAATCGGCAACTAGCTACATAATGTCTGCATTCTGTAGCTAGTTCTAGTTCAAAAAGTACTACAATGACAAAATCATAAAAACATAGCAAGTTATTCATGATATTCATTCTTAAAGCAATTTTAACTAATTCTACTGATCATTTTATTTCCATTAACATGGACAAAGCAATGGAGAATGTGTAAGAAAGAACACTTTGAGTCTGCATATCATGAATATGCATCCCACTTGTTATCTCATAGCTTCTTCACCAAAGTATCACCACTTTAACTTGCTCGATGGCTCTGTTCCAAAGTATGAGATGTTTCCACTGCAATATGATCTGAGGTTCCAGCTGGAATTTTCCTTCTTGCTCCAATTGCAATAAAAACCACTCAATAACATGATCAACATCCTTTATATAACTTTTAAGCAATAAAACATGAAAAACATCATAGACTTTCATTGTTGAAGGCAGTGCAATTCGGTAAGCCATTGGTCCAATCCTTTCAAGGATCTCAAAAGGCCTACAGTACCATGGTGCCAACTTGGCACATGATCCAATACTCAAGGAGTTATTATTGGGCTTGATGTGCAAATATATATGCTCCCCAACCTAGAATTCCTTAAATTCCCTATGTTGTTCTACATAACTCTTTTGCATGCCATGTGTTTCCTTTAGATTCTTCCTTATCACCTACATTTCATGTTCCATTTCTTCCAACATATCTGGTCCAATCAGTACCTTGTTCACTGGATCACTCCAGCTAATGGGAGTATTAAAACTCTGCCCATACGGTGCCTCGAAAGGACTCATCCTTAGTGACTCATCATAACCATTGTTGTATGCAAACTCAACCAATCAACAAGACTCTTCCCATCTCCTTTGATGGTGCATCGCATACATCCTCAACATGTCCTCCAGGATCTTGTTGACCCTCTCTGACTGTCCATCTGTTTGTGGATGATAGGTTGTATTGAAGGCCAACTCTATCCCCAAACCTGCAAATAGCTCCTTCCAAAACTTGGAAGTGAACTTGGCATCCCTGTATGACACAATATTCTTCAAACACCATGTAATCTCACAATATCCCTGATGAAGACTTGTGCCACCTCACTAGATGAATATGTAGTCTTCACTGCAATTAAGTGAGCCACCTTGCTCAACCTATCGACCACGACCACTATAGAATCAT
Source organism: Pinus albicaulis (assembly GCA_034641835.2). Taxonomy (NCBI): domain Eukaryota; kingdom Viridiplantae; phylum Streptophyta; class Pinopsida; order Pinales; family Pinaceae; genus Pinus; species Pinus albicaulis. The sequence continues at coordinate 1,354,302,626 of CM076579.1, read as the reverse complement.
GTTGCCTCATTATCCTCAAAATACCTGTAATAAAATCCATGGAAATGACCTCCCATTTCCATTCTAGAATATGAATAGGTTGTAGCACACCACCTGGATGCTTACATTATGCCTTCACCTACTCACAATCCAAACATCCAGCCATGAACTGTGCCACTTCCTTCCTCAGATTCATCCAATAGTATAACTTATTCACCATTGTCAATGTCTTATGATATCTTAGGTGACTCGAGTATGGCTTAACATGAAACTCCCTCAAGATAAGCTTCTTGAGGTCACTGTCATCCGACACATAGATCATGTCCCTTAATCTTACCAAGCCATATTTCATAAGATTATAGTATGCATCTTGATCATCTCTACCTACACCTCTACATGTACCTGTACTCTATTGTAACTTGTTCCTAAGCTCCATATACGTATCATCTTGTTGTCCTACCTGTAAGATCCGATCCTGTAAGTTTGTCCCATAGGAACTCATAATTGCTATATGATTCACCTGTAATTTCCTGTTGAGAGCATCTACAACCATGTTCTCCTTTCCATTAATGTATATGATCTCTAATTCAAACTCGCTAAGGGTGGCCATCCATCTAACTTGCTTTTCATTCTGATTCGGTTGGTCAAATAGATACCTCAAACCATTGTGATAGCTCATCAGCACAAATATCTTGCCAAGAATATAATTCCTCCACATCTTCAAAACATGAATAATAGCTTCCAACTCAAACTCATGATTCACGTAGTTCTATGCATACTCATTTAATTTCCTAGACTCATAGCATACCAACTATCCCTCCTACATAAGGACTCCACCAAGTCCTATTTTACAAGCATTTGTACACACTACAAACTCTTTATCTGGATTTGTGATCTTAAGAACTGGAGAATTGATCAACAATTACTTCAGTTGCTCAAAAATAGCAGCACATTCTTCTCTCCACTCAAACTTCTTACCTTTTCTCTGCAAAGATGTTATAGGATATGCAATGCGTGAGAAGTTCCTGATGAACTTCCTGTAATAACCTGTTAATCCCATAAATTATCTTACTTCCTCCAGATTCTTAGGAGCTATCCACTCCATGATGGCCTTTATCTTTTTCGGGTCTACTGTTATTACTTCCTTGGAAACAACATGTCCCAAGTAGTGTACCTCTTTCTAAAATAAACTGCACTTCCTAAGCTTAGCATATAACTGATTTTCTCTTAGAAAAATCAACACTACTGCTAAATTCTTGACATGCTATTCCTCATTCTTATAATATACCAAGATGTCATCAATGAATAAAATAAAAAACTTGTCCAGATCAGGATGCAACACACTATTCATAAAACACATAAATGTAGTTGGAGCATTAGTCAAACTGAATGGAACTACAGCAAACTCACAATGCCAATACCTGGTCTTGAAGGCGGTCTTGTAGATGTCATATTCTTTTATGCATACCTTATGGTATCCTAATCTAAATTCAATCTTTGAGAACATTGTTTCTCCCTTCAACTGATTAAACAAATCATCAATCCTTGGAAATGGGTACTTGTTCTTGATCATTACCTTGTTAAACTGCCTATAATCATTGTACAGCGTGAGAGTACCATCCTTCTTCTTTATGAACAACACTGGTGCACCCGAAAGTGACACACTCAGCCTAATTTATCCCTTGTCAAACATTTCTTTCATCTGTAACTTAAACTCTACTAAATCTGGCGTGATCATCCTGTAAGGTGTCATTGATACTAGTGTTTCCCTAGAACCAACTCAATAGAAAATTCCACTTCCCTATGAGGAGGTACCTTTGAAATATATGCTAGGAACACATCCTAATATTCCTACAATATAGGATACCTTTGGAATATTTATGCATCCTCAACATTCTTACCCTTGTCACTGGAAATATGCACTACAAACATCACAAAACCATTTTTTCATCTATGCTTAGCATGCATAGCGGTGACCATCCTCACTGATGTAGGTTTCTTATTTCCCTGCAGAATTCTCTTTTCTCCATTATCATTTGGGCACTCAATGGCCTTTTCATAAAAATCCACTTTGGTACTGTGAAGGTGCAGCCAATCCATACCCAAAAGCATGTTATATGATCCCAATGGCAGTATATGCAAATGTGATATTACAGGCATACCATTTAACTCAACTGCACAAGTTCTTACCCATTAGTTAACTCTCTTCTTAGTACCTGTAGCCAACTGCACCAACCAATATTCTACATGCACTTATAGGATCAATCAAAATAAAAATAACTTGGTGACAAAGCTTACCATCCATCTCAATGATAGATTCCTGGTAATCCACCTGCCTGTTGTCCACAGCTGCATAAATCTTAGGAATGCAATGACCAACATCCCCAACTCTCTCCACCTCCTGAGCATTACATATATGAGGTCTACCACCCTGGTACAATGGACAATTCTTCTTGTGATGATCTTTTCCACATGTCCAACACTGCAATGGTGCTCTACCAGCATCTCTAGTTTGTGTCTCTCCAATTTGCGATCCATGTCCCTTCTCAACTGTATTGAACTTCTTGTAAGTAACTGCATTTTCTTTCTCACCTGCATCCTGACATCTTCCCCACTTTGGTGGCCATATTCCTTTAGCTCTTTCATTTCCTTTCAAGTCACGCTTAGGCTCAAATTTGTGATTTGATTGTTCATAACAATGCTTCAGCTTCAGAATGGCTTCTTCTAGTGATCTAGGCTTATTGAACCAAATATGGTCTCTATATGTTACTGGCATCCCACTGATGAATCTCTAAACCTTCGCCTTCTCCTCCTTGAGGTAAGGCACATATCTCAACAACTTCAGGAACCTACTAGTATACTCATTATCTGTCATGGAACCCATATGCAACTCATAAAAATCCTTAGCTCTAGAATCATAGTACCTCTCTGAAGGGTACTTATTCTTAAAGAGCCTCTCAAACTCATCCCAAATCAATTCGTCCTCCTAAATACCTTTAACATTCTTCACATCCTCCCACCAAATATTTTATTTCCCTTTAAGACTACAAGTGGCTATCTTGGATTTCATGTTCTCTGTATAGATATTCAATCTAAATAATTTCTTCATCCCAAGCAACCATGCCTCTACATCTTCTAACTTATTCATCTCTCCATCGAATGTAGGAGGCTTGAATTTCTTGAAATCCTCTAGAAACTACTCACCCCTCCTATAAGTATGATGGCGGTAATGGATATGATGATATATCCTGGAAGAGAAACTAGAATGATGCCCATACTTACCATTCCTCCTGTCAGGAGTGTCTAATGATCTACCACCTCTAAATGTGTCCCTTCTATCAAAATTGTATCTGGACTGAGACCTACTACCATAGGCTCCATTAGTATTTTCCTCCTGCTCTTGACTGATCCTCATTTATCCCTATTTTTGCAACTCTGACAAGCTCTCAAGAATCAATGCATTGACCTCTATCTACTTTTCCTAAGCCTCAAACAACCTGTCATTATCTTCCTTACAACTTCTGATCTATGCCCTCAAGCTCCTTAATGTATCTTCTACACCAAGAGAATTCTCATCTCTTTGTTGCCCAACTGATCTGTAGGGAGATTCACGGGAATTGTAGTCTACCATTTTTCTCGTCATCCTTGATTATCTTCTTCCTACAAGTATATCATTTCAGATAAACCAAATAGATACCAAAATCAAATCCATACCTCATTGACATTTAGGGGAGGCTTATCTCATCTACAAGATCACACCACATCAGCATGTACATGTATAATCATAAACATATCCATAAAAAAACATATCAATACACACCATCATGCATGACCATATCAATGGTATACGCTGACCCCATGCATGAAAACCATGACCTTGACAGCGCCAGAGTTTTCCCAAAGAGAACGCAACCCACTCTCACACCACATGCCTGTGGTATCATATACGACCCAAAGAGAGCGAAACCTGCTCTGATACCACCTGTAATGAACCTCTCCCTTCACAGCTACCCACTTTCACTAGCTTACCTAGGGTAAACATGAGATGAGGGGTTGTTGTGACAAGACTCAACCTCCTAGGTGCCCTTAAGGAAATGTAGTCGAAAAACCAAACCTTACTGACTTCCCTTAGGTCCATCAGGACCCTCTAGGAGTAACGCAACCCATCCAGGTGTCCATCCCCTAAGCCAACTTAACCTTTCCCTAAGATAGAGCCCCATTCACTCCCTTTCCAAGCCCTCCATGTGATTGGAAACCCCTAGTCACTCCCATAGGCCTACATCAATGTGTTTGTGGCCTTTTTTGACCAGTGTTGTGTTAGTGACTACAAAATATAAGGCTAATTTTCAGGGCTGGGGCGAATCGTCTACCCATAAATTCATATAACTTTCAAAATTCATAAAATACATGACTAAAATTATCATAAACCCGATATTCAAAATACGACTAAACCCAACCATCCCCAATCAGGGTTGACATTCCATCAAACACTTGGTAGATAGGAAACCTACAGGTCATGAATGCAATTCTTAGCATAAGGGATTGAAAACTCATATGAGAATTAACAAGAAGGATCGCCACCCTGTCTCATTAGTTGTCTTAACATAAATTAAGTCTTGCATCCATTATTATTTTCAGTACAAGTAAAAACATGAAAATATCCATAACTAAAACTAGTGATATATCAATGCTTATAACCAACATATAACCATATAAATAACCATAATATAAAAACCATTAAATCCACATAATAACAAGTAAATTTACCAATCAAAAGAAATAGAACCTAGCTTTCATTAAACATAGGCAAGATCCAACTAGGTTCGGGACTTCCACATACCACCCGACCATAGACATGGCTGAACCAAAATTTTATTTCAGAGTCACCCTCGTTCCATATTCTATGCATGAATGTGGGATCTCATGGGATAAACCAATCCAAAACAACCAAGGGAATCCATAGGTTAAACCACCTCCACCCTCACCATACCGTTATCTCACCTTAACCGGCCCCGAGATCACAAAACGAAACCGAGCTTGGAATGTGTAACAGCCCTAGTGAAAATTCCATGTAATAAAAGTTAAAATAATAACCACGGTTGATGGGACACATATTCCAAGCTGAATGGTGGGAAAAACATCCTAGTGGGTGTTCATTCGGTTTATTATGGCTAAAGGAAATTGGAAAAGGCAATGGCTAAGGCATTAAAGAGGAAAAAGGTATTTTTGGCACATTTATTTATGAAAATAATGGAAAATAGGAGAAAAGGAAGGTGAAAGGTCAGAAGTTGCATGTGAGGAGGAAAATGAAGAAAATAGAGGCCTCTTCTATAAAAATTCTTCTGAGGATAAGTTGGAACTTTTGGTCAGTGCATTTTTTGGAGCTCTCTCATTATTTTCTCTCTCTCTCTCACTCTCACTCTTGGACACGGAGTTTTCTTGGAGCACTTAGGCTTTGGAGAAATAAAGGAAGAGTAGGATCAAGCAACTACAGCGGGATTCTTTGCAGATACCAATTTGCATATGTGATTTCCTTGTTAGATATAACATTAATGGTATTGCATGTGGTTTCTTTTTGCATTGGCATGGGTTTTTTCAGGTGTGACGATGTTTTCAGCCTAACCTTGTCATTTCCTTATAGCTTTGATGAGATGGGTTTCTCATACTTCGGTTGAGATGGATGGACAGATTGGATTCGAAGCTGAGTGAGGTGGATCTCTAAAATGACAAACACATGGCCTACTGGTCCCTGAACTAGATTTTGGATCACGATAAAGCCATTGGCCTAGTAACCCCTAATCCAGACTGTGGGTTGTGATAAAGCCAGATGGTCTCGGTGTAGGGCCTAGTGACCCCTGGATCAGACTATGGGTTACGGTAAATCCTGAAAGACTAGGAGGCACTCAAATTACTCATGGTGTAGGTGGAGAACTATAGTAGCATTCATGCTTGTTTGGTTCCTTTTTGGTTGGTGATGAGTCCCACATTCATGCTTGGAATATGGCACAAGGGTGATTGGCTGAAGAGATATTTGGCTCAGCCACTCTATGGTCGGGTGGAACGTGGAAGTCCCATCTCCAGTTGGTTTTTACATTCATTAATGAAGAGCTCATTACTTTCGTATTTTGTATGCAAATGTATTGCTTAATGTATGGATTTCATTGTTGTTGTATCTATTGTATTTACATTGTTATTATGTTGGTTATAAGCATGTGTTTAAAGAGTGATAATGTATGGCTCTATCTATGCTTTTACCTGTAAATAACTACATAATGTATCTATGTTAAAATAGATTATATTTTAGCCTATGATGTATGGGAGAAATGCTTCTTAGCAATTCTCAAATAAGTATGAGACCCCCATGTTTAAATATGTTGTTTAAACCTATAGATGCAATGTTTGTGACATGTTTGACGAAATGCATGTCATGGATAGGAGGGATATAGATGAGTTCCTGATGATGTGATTCTTTCGTACCTTTGTTTTAGTGTTATTTATTATCTCCTAAAGTTTCATGAAGTTCTAGATAGTGACTTGGGCTCTGGGGATAAAAAGGTGGCACAAATCCCAGAGTTGCGGGCACAGAACTAACCAAACCAGGCCTTGGCATGTGTTATGTATAAATTATTAATTATTATTTAATATAGTTGTCTTAGGTTTGATAAGTAGAAGGGCATGATCAAAGATCATGCCTCTTCACCAAGGGACACCATAGGGTTGTATTTAAATCCTTGGTGATTCCCCATTGTAATCATCTCATCTTTATCAATAATAATAATATATACATTTCTAGTTAATCTGATTTTTTATGCTCCATTTGTATCGGAGCCATTTCGAATCTCTGGGTTATTTATCGCTGCACAAGTCAGTGTTTCACTACTTCCCTATTCCTCTCTATTGTCGTTCATTCAACCTAACCTCTGACTCCCTCATTTTTTTCCCCTCTTTGTCCTTCCCGCTACCCAACTTCCACTCTCCCCCATCCCTCATCTGCTGCTACACCGCCTCCCCCCATCCCCATCTTCTACTATACCTCCCTTCCCCCCACTGCCCTGTTTCCCCGTTTGCACCATTCCATCATCCACCACAATTATTTTTCCGTCGCCCCTGCCGAAAATTTCCCATCATCGTTGTTGTCCACACCGCTTCTGCCAACCATCGTTGATCCAGCAAACGGGCCAACGAGCTGCAGCCACAAGCCAGCACCTTGCGATTGAAAGCTATCAGACATGCCGCTTATCAGTCAATGCCACTGTTATCCATCGGCCGCCTTTCCGCCCTCCATGTTGTCAAACCCTGTCACATAATTTATCCACGTTGACAAAACCGTGACCAGATAGGAAGATCGACAAATCAAAATCGTAAGTAATTATTTTTAAACTCACGAGTTTTATATATATATATATATGTATATTACAATTAACAATTATAATATATATATATATATATATATATATATATATATATAATTTACATAATAATTATATAAAAATAATTATTATTATTTAAAAAAAAAAAATTTAAAAAAATAAATAAAAAAATAAAAATAAAAATAAAATAAAATAAAAAACCTGACAGATAAATATTCACCGCCTCATACATGCTCGATGTCTTCATCAATGTCGATGGTCAAATTCCAAAAAAAAATTAACTGACCTTGAGATTAAGATCGATAATAATTCCAATGGCTTCTCCAATATATTAGTCGATCTCAAGCGTAAAGTCACTGGACATTCCAACGACATCAAAAAGCTTCAAGATACAACAAATCAGATAGAAAGACAAATTTGGCTAAACAATAGCGAGTACATGGAAAATCATAGCCAAGAAATGCAAAATCTAACCGACATCTACAATAAGATAAATTAGATGCAAGGACCAATATTCTCGAATAGTGAACACAATCAAGCTGATTCAGGAAATTCATAAGATCATCATGAAAAAACTGACTATCCCAAAACATCATCCCCACACCATCAAGAAGATAGTAATGCAAATTTTCAAAATAAGCAGCTTTGGAATGCATTTTCTAATCAATACCCTGTTCTCGCTCCACAGTTAGCATACCAACGAAGAGCAAACATCGAGCTGCCCAATTTCGACAGTAATGAAAAAATAGTGTTGCATGGCTTAATAAAGATGAAGAATATTTTGAGATTTACGACATTAACAGTGATGACGAAAAAATTATGCACGCTTCCATGAAAATGGAAGGAGAAGCATATAATTCGTATATGTGGTGGAAAAAGACGACACTTGCTATTAGTTGGAGAAAATTTAAGGATGTGTTCTTTAAAATATTCCAAGGTATAAAGGAAGAAGAGTTTTTTTCAACATTCATCAAATTACGCCAAAAAGGAGATGGGATGAGTACACTCGAGAATGGGAGACCTTAGCGACAAGGGTACCTGGATTGTCGAAATCTCGTTTAGTCCAGTATTTCATTTCAGGACTTAAAATCCATATAAAAGTAGATCTCGAGCTTCACGACATTACATCAATAGAACTAGCAAGACAAAAATCAAAAGCTGCTGAAAAGAAATTTGAAAAGTTATATTGGGAAAAACTAGAAAGAGTATATTCGTGATGAAGGTTTCCTCAATCTACAAATGTAGATAACATAAAATATGTCCCACCACATCTTCGTGAAGGAGATAAATATAACATGGAAATACAAAGGATGAGAGAGGGCAAGCGCAAACGTTGTGGTGAAAAGTGGGACCCTAAGCACAGGTGTGTTAATGGAAAAGAAAAAAATATTTATAATTGTGAAGCAACTAATGACTCTAACAATGATGATTCAAAGGTAGAAGGAGTGGAATACACCCCGGAGTTCTCTCCATAAATAGATGACGAAAGCATTCCGCAAGTGTCATTATCAGCTATGACAAGTATATCACAACCTCAGACACTAAAATTAAGAGGACATATTAAGAAAAACAGCGTAATGGTTCTCATCGACACTGGCAGCACCCACAATTTTCTAGATTCAACCATGGAAAAAAGATGCAACATCTTTACTTTTCCCATGCCTAATATGAAGGTAATGGTGGCTGACGGTAAGAATATTGAGGAGGTATGGAAATGCCATATAGTCAAATTACAGATTAAAGACTTTAGTTTAGAATCTCCATTTTATACCGTACCACTAGGAGGAGTATATGTGGTCTTAGGAATTCAATGGCTACAAACCTTAGGTACGTATTCTTCCAACCATCAGAAGCATTTTATAAGATTTAAGTGGGAAGGGCAGAAGCACAAGTTATATGGATTCCAAGCACCAGAAAATCAAATCATATCGTCATCCCAGATGATGAAGATGATTCGAAAAGGAGCGCCAGCCTATATAGTACAATGTCATCAGTTAGAGATACTATCTACAAAAACGATCATCGAAGGGTCACCAGAAGTACAAGGACTAATTCAAAAACACAAAAAAGTATTCCAAGACCTACTAATGAAAATTCCTCGTAACAAGGAAATCGAACATACAATAGAATTCAAGGCAGGATTAGACCCTGTCAACGTCAAACCTTATCGCTACCCTCATCACCAAAAGACTGAAATTTAGAAGATAATCCAATACCTTTTAAAATGTGGGGTCATCTCAAAAATCAAGAGTCCATATGCTGCCCCAATTATATAGGTAAGAAAGAAGGATGGATCGTTCCGACTATGCATTGACTACAAAGGATTAAATAAGATAACAATTAAAAATAAGTTTCCAATTCCCTTTATCGATGAAATTCTAGATGAGCTACATAGCGCAAAATACTTCCCTAAGTTAGACTTAAGGTCAAGCTATTACCATATCAGAATTAGGTTGGAAGATATACCAAAAACTGCGTTCCAAACACACAAAGGTCATTACGAATTTAAAGTAATTCCATTTAGGTTAACAAATGCACCAAGTACGTTCCAAGCTACTATGAACGAGTTATTTCGTCCATATCTTAGGAAATTTGTATTAGTATTTTTTATGATATTTTAATTTATAGTAAAACTTGGAAAGAGCACTTGTAGCACTTGAATAAAGTTCTTACGTTATTGGAAGATCGTCAGTTTTATGCTAAGAAATCTAAACGCACTTTTGGAAAATAAGAAGTCGAATATCTGGGACACATAATATCCCATGAAGGGGTAAAAGTGGACCCTTATAAAATCAAGGCTATAAGGGAATGGAATAAACTAGTGAATATATCCAAGCTAAGAGGATTCTTAGGATTAACGGGATACTATTGAAGATTTATTAAATACTATGCACACAGAATTGCACCTCTTAAAAATCTTTTAAGGAAAAATTCGTTTCAATGGAATGAAGAAGAAGAACAGTGTTTTGAAGAATTGAAGGAAGTAATGTCTAATGCACTAGTATTGGAAACTCCCAATTTCTCTAAACCATTTATCATCAAATGTGATGCCTCAAGATTTGGTATAGGTGCAGTACTAATGCAAGAAGGCACCTATCGCTTTTGAAAGCAGGAAGCTCAATAAGCGAGAGCGTCTCAAATCCACATACAACAAGGAAATGATCACAATTATGCACGCATTGGCCAAATGGAGACAATACCTGTTAGCGAGTAAATTTTCCATCCGAACAAATCATAATAGTCTTCAATATCTCCTCCAACAAAAAACACTCTCTAAAGAACAACAAAATTGGATTGAAAAAATTTCCGCCTTCGACAGGAGATATTACACAAGAAGGGGAAAGACAATGTCGTAGCAGATGCCCTATCTAGGAAGGACGAGGAACCTACACTACTTGCAGTCTCGATTGTTGTTCTTGAATGGCTTAATGAGATTCGAAGTGAGTATCCCAAGGTCCAGAAATGTCGGCTATAATCAATAAGCTCCTAAGAAACTTAAAATTTGAATGGAAGAACGATATCTTATGGTACAAAGGAAGAATTTATCTATACCCAAATTCTAAGTTTATATAAAAAATACTCAAGGAATCACATGATTCCATGTCATCCGGGCATGTAGGATATTTAAAACCTACTACAATGCACATCAGTCATTTTTTTGGAAGGGTATGAGTCATGATATTCAAAAATTTGTAGCAGAATGTGACAAATGTCAAATAAATAAAAGTGAAAATATTATGACACCTGGGTTACGTCATCCCTTAAATATTCTGAATCATAAATGGGAAGAAATATCAATGGATTTTATTGAAGGGTTACCTATATCTGATGGAAAGGATAAGATCTTCCTAGTAGTCGATAGACTCACTAAATATGCTCACTTTATTGCTATAAAGAAAACATAATCTGGAAAGAAAATTGCTGAGATATTCTGCAAACATATTTATAAATTACACGGATTCCCGAAAGTCATTGTGAGCGACAGAGATGCCAAATTTAAGGGGAATTTTTGGAAAGAATTGTTCAACCATATAGGAACCTACCTAAACATGAGCTCAGCTTACCACCCACAAACAAATGGACAAACAGAGTTTGTCAATAAATGTTTGGAATATTACCTACGTTGTTATGCTACAGAAAAACAAAATAAGTGGGTTCAATGGTTACATCTCACTGAGTGGTGGTATAATTCTACTTACCATACATTAGCAAAAATTACTCCATTCCAAGATTTATATGGATACGAGCCCCCGAAATGGAAATATCTCGCTTCAATCCATTCAAACCTACCAGTGGTTAAAAGCCAGCTAGAAGAACACCAAAAGGTCATCCAAATCCTAAAAGAAAATCTGAATATTGCACAGAACCATATGAAGCAACAGGCTGACCGCAATCGAACTAAGAGATCATTTGAAGTTGGAGACTGGGTGTTTGTCAAGCTCCAACCATACAAGCAGTTATCCCTGAAACAAAAAGGGAAACATAAATTAGCCCCGAAGTTCTATGGTCTGTATCAAATCAACAAAAAGATCAGTCAAGTCGCTTATGGTTTGAGCCTTCCCAATACAAGTCATGTTCACAACGTCTTCCATGTAACCTGCTTAAAAAAATCACTTGGTGACCATCAGTCACCCCAAACGACGCTTCCATTTTTGGATGATGAAGGAAGGATCATTTTGGAGCCCGAAATTATCCTATCTACCCAAGAAAAGAAGCTACGCTCCCGTGTTATTATGGAATACTTAATCAAGTGGAAGGATTTTCCTGAAGAAGAAGCCTCTTGGGAAACTGAAGCATTTCGTCAACAACACCCATCGTTATGTATGCTTTGAGGACAAAGCATCTTTAAGAGAGGGGCAATGTTATGTATAAATTATTGATTATTATTTAATATAGTTGTCTTAGGTTTATTAAGTAAAAGGGCATGATCAAAGATCGTGCCTCTTCACCAAGGGACACCATAGGGCTGTATTTAAAGCTTTGGTGATTCCCCATTGTAATAATCTCATCTTTATCAATAATAATAATATATACATTTCCAGTTAATTTGAGTTTTTACGCTCCAGCATGCCCACGGTTATAGGATTTTAGCCGCTATCTTGTCTTGGCATGCTCGCGACTAAGGCTCAAATTGGTCAAAAATTCAGTCTCCCTCTGGGTTTATGGGCTTGGAAGTTTGGGTTACATCCTGAGGATGTTTTTGACGTGGTGTAAGGTGTGTTTGTCTTGTTTCCATCAGTTCCACTTCCTTAAGGTCACCTAGGAGGTTGAATCTCATATTAGTAGCCTCTTGTTGCATGTTTACCCCGATTGGTCGGTTACTTGGGTAGACGTGGGAAGAGAGTGTTATAGAGTGGTATCAGAGCATGGTTCAACCCTTGGACTAGATGGGAAGTGTGTTGATCATGCATTTATGTTGGTTGCATATGTGTCTAGTATTCTTGTATTCTATGTGTTTTTTGCATCTGTATTGTGTTGGCCATGGTGGCAATGGTGTCACCATGGAAGGAGAGATGGTTTTGTTGTTAACATGTGGTCATGTGTGTATGATTGGTTATGTGTTGTTCATGCTTATGTATTGTCTATGCATGCTTGCTTACATGTTTCTACATGTACATGCATTTCTTTTTTATGCTAGGTTACATATTACCCATGTTTGTACAGTGTTTGTGTATGCTTGATTGCATGATGCTATATGTTGAACATGCACTAGTCGTTCATGCTTGGTTACATGTTGGTTACGCTTGTGTATTGCCTGTGTCAGTTGGCATGGTTTATGTTGTCATGCAAAAGAGGTAACTGCATGCATTTTAGGTATTAATGGTGGTTTTGGTATGTTATGATGCTAATGAGTTGTTTGAGATAAAGTAGGAGATGTAGACCATCAAAGTGAAGCTACAGCATTGAACCTCGAGGCAAGATCATGTCGTCATACAGGTTTGTATGTTGGGCATGTAGGTATGTATGTTAAGGATTGTTATATGCATTATGGTTATGAATATTCCTTTCATTCTATTGATGTTATGGTTGCATACATTATAGATAATAGTTTATTAGTGCAGTTATATGTACATGTGTCAGATAGTAATGAATGATAGCAACTTGTAGTGGTATGCACTGTTATTGTTGTTTTATGTTAGATAACTTATATGTTGTTGATGAGCATGATCTATAACTTGTTATTGTTACATGCTAGTGACTTGATGATTAGGGTTATTTCATTAACATCTTAATGTTATATGTATCATGCTAAATTGCATTAGCCTAGGCAGGTGGTTAGGGTTATGACATTCAATTACGGGTCAACCTAATTATGATAGTGCGTTGTATTATGTCTACACTGACCGTGCATATGTGATTTCTATGCATGAATTACAATTATTTATGAGTTTGGGGTGTGAACATGTTAGCTATATATTGTTATGGATATCATGACCTTATTTATGATTGGCTTGATATGTTGTGAATTTATATCATGCTAAACTAGATTGACTGTGTATAAAATATAGCCTCCCCTGAGATACATTAAGGTAGGAGTTTTCTTATGTCATATACTTGGTGCTTGGATGTTTATTATTTCATCCATCTGTTGTCTAAATGTTTTATTAATTGCATAATATGACTGGAATATTGTATGAATGAATGGTATTGTTTTAGGATGATTGTACTAACACATTATGTACTGAGATATCTGATATATAGTTGAGTGTAAGTAAGTGATAGTTGTAGCATTATGTATTATGACCGATGAATGTGAGTTGATTTTTTATTATGACATGGTTGTTAGCCTTAGTAGAAGTTGATTTTGAATTCATAGATATGTTGTCTTGATGTTTGGTACATATGGCTGACATGTGTGTTTAGTTACAGGTCAACATGCTTGGAAAAACAAGGTAAGGTAACTAGTATATTGTATGTTTATATTATACATTGATAATTATGTGGTTATGGAAGTATGATGCAGGGATCACATGGCAAGAGATTGTCATGAAATCTTAAAGAAGGATCGGGTTGAGCTTTCCCCTGGAATATTTTGGGAACCCAAGGGGATTGAGTCATGGTGTTTGTTGTCAGTCTTGTGTTTGTGGTATTTTGTGATTTGTTGAGATTGATTTGTGGTTTTGTTTATGTCTGGTTCAAGGCCTTTCCACTTTGTTTAAGGATTTGTATTGTTATTTGTTATCATGGTCTTATTATTGTTTGTTCTTGTTCTTTCCTTTTATGTTTTGAGTGTTTGTGGAATCGGTTGGGAAATTTAATGGAGCTCAAGGAGAGCTTAATGAAACCTAGCAAGTAGTGTAAGACCTGGATGAAGCTCAATGCATGAGTAAGCGCGACGAAATGTAAGAATATGACAGTCAGTTGGGTTGGTGGGTCCATTGTGGTAAATGGACGGTGGAAATATAGACATGAGAAAGGCAACAGAAAAAGGTAAAGAAAATGGATCTTAGGTGTTAGATGCCTTGGCTATGTCGAGAATTGTTGTTCTCAATGTTGTGCACGTTGTACACGGATAAAGGAAGTTCTCTTAACCTTGACATTATGCTATCTGGTAATTATGATGTAATCATGATTATGTTGATGTTTATATATGTACGCATATATGTATGTATGTATGTCATGTATGACAAGGTCGTCATGGATCATCGTTGTTTGATGCTAAATGTTTATAGGCATATATTTGTGTATGTATGTCATTGTCTGATATGATCATGATTGTTTTATGCTAATGATTATATATGTATGTATCTATGTATCTATGTCACTATATGACAGGGTTTTCAAGGATCATTCTTATGGAGGAATGATTTATTATGCAGGCAAATGGCATGAAGACGTTCTTGGTCGTATGAGGAATCAAGTGGGAAGAGTAACTCTGGTAGATCTATGAGTTCAGTATCATGTGGGTATGATTTCATAATATATTCTTGTAGTATGCCTATGTTTATGTTATGGATAGGTAATGTTGAGGGGTACATCAGCGAAGTGAAAGTAGTGTGATTTGCGACATGTTAGGATAAGCATGGATAGTGGAAAGACACTAGAAGCAAGGTTGCTTGTGGGTTCTGTGTGTGGTCTATGGATGTGCAATACTATCGTTGTGTATATGTTACACATGTTGTATATTCAGTGATTTTACCTATGGTGATGTGTACATATAACATATGTATTGTTGTATACATATGATATTGCATGTTTGTTGTATATACACGACATTGTATATATGTTGCATATGCAGTGCTAGGTATAGATGGTGGTATGTACATGTTGGATATGTGGTGATGTGTACATATTGTACTGTGCACATGTTGCTTATGTGGTATTGTGTGCATAGGGTGTTGTGCGCATGTTGGATATGTGGTGTTGTGTACGTATGGCGCTATGTAGATGTTGTATATGCAGTATTATGTACATATGGTGTTTTGTGTGTGTTTTACATATGGCGTTGTATGCATGCTTATACATGTGGTGTTGTGTGCATCTGGTGTTGAATACATGTTGTACAAGTGGTGTTGTTTGTAGGTCGTGCATGTAGCGTTGTGTGCATGTGGTGACATTTACATGTCGTGCATGTGGTGTTGTGTACATGTGGTATTGTGTACATGTTGTACAGGTGGTGTGGTGTACATTTGGCATTGTGTACATGTTGTGCAGGTGGTGTCGTGTACATGTGATGTTGTGCAGGTAATGTTGTGTAGATGTGGTACTACTGTGTACATGTTGTGCATATGGTACTGGAATACATGTGGTATCGTGTGCATATCATATATGTTGTTTTTCAGGCATAGGGTACTATGTATGTGCATGGTGTAGTTGTGGTATCGTGACATATGTATTCATTGTGTTGCACTTTGTATATGTATATGTATTGGGTTGTATTGTAGACCGGGTGTAGTTGTATGTGTTGTATGCCAATGTAGATTAATGTATTATGTTCTATCGTATAATGGGTGTATATGTATATGGTGTATGTTGGTGTAGGCGTAGGTGTATGCATTGTGTGGTGTTGTATGCCTTGTGTGGATGTATGTGTTGTGATACTCACTATGTGTATGTGTACGTGAGTAAAGAGAAGCAAGGGCACTGGGTGCTTTCCGGGTGTGGCAACCAATCCGGTGTGTGTACCTAAAGAGCAAAGGCAGAAGTACGAACAAATGAAGGATAAGTATCGGTATTTTATTTCAATATTGTTATACGTGTGATCTATGATTCTAACTTATGATGGTTACATGTGCTTTATGATTATGGTTTATGGTGATTTCATGCAATTCATGATTTTAATTTATGAAGGTTGTGTTTTAAGCTAATTGGATGTGATATGTTTATGCATGATGATTTGATCAAACAACTGGTTTGACTTGTTGTGATAGGAAGTGAACAAAATTGTAAGTATACCTTGTTGACAAGCTACCAATGAGGTATGATTTGATTTATTTCAATTTATTTTGAATCTAAGGGAAATAATGTGCTTGGTACACGAAGCATGAAAATGCATGGTTGGGTGGTTGAAACTGATTGCAAGAACTAGCAACAACAACAAAAGGAATTGAAATGGGTAGAAGTATGTTGGTAAAGCACTTCAGGAACAGGACCATTATGGGACACTAGTACCCAGTAGTGTCCATTGATTTCCATGAGCATGATATGACTAGTATGATGATTTTGAGGCAGGTATATTCCTTGGTTTTTTTGTCTTCCGTGTGAGGAATCCTTGCCAAGGGATGGATCGCCTGGGATAGGGGATGTCAGGGAACTTGGAAGGTGAGTGATTGCACAAAAGGGGATGACCAGATTTCTCGAGGGACTATGTATCAGAGAAGGGAAGGTCGGGGATGGATTTTTTTTGGTCAATAAGATTTCCAGATGGAATTAGATGCAGATTGGGAGTGTGCCCTAGAAAAATGAGTCGGTAACTATTCACTAAAGGTGTAGTAGCATAGGATTCTAGCGCTGGACATTGGATGCAAATTTCGACTTTGGCAGTGGATTCTGGAATTCCTGGGAAGGAAGTGAATCTTGGTACTACTTTGCGAGTGGAGGTGTGAGCCTTTCGATTCCCTTGTTGTTGATACAAGCATCGTATCCTTCTATTTTCTGGCTGAGAAAATGTGCATATTTGTATTTGTGTATATTATTGTAAATAACGTAATGAGTTGTGTTATAAAGCTCCAGTACATGGTATGATTGTCATGATGTTTTTTTCTTTTGAGCTGCAAATATTGCAATGATTTGTGTTATAAAGCTCCATAGGAATTATGTTTTGTTTTTAGTGGTTTTGCTGAGGTATAGGTGTCATTGAACACCGAGGACGATGTTCCCCTAAGGGGGAGGGTTCTGTAACAGCCCTGGTGAAAATTCCATGTAATAAAAGTTAAAAATAATAACCACAGTTGATGGGGCATGTATTCAAAGCTGAATGGTGGGAAAAACATCCTAGTGGGTGTTCATTCGGCTTATTATATCTAAAGGAAATTAGTAAAGGCAATGGTTAAGGCATTAAAGAGGCAAAAACTATTTTTGGCGCATTTATTTATGGAAATAATGGAAAATATGAGAAAAGGAAGGTGAAAGGTCACAGGTTGCATGTGAGGAGGAAAATGAAGGAAAATAATGGAAAATGAAGAAAATAGAGCCTGCTTCTATAAAAAGGCTTCTAAGGATCAGTTGGTACTTTTGGTCAGTGCATTTTTTGGAGCTCTCTCTCTCTCTCTCTCTCTTGGAAACTTATATTTTTCTTGGAGTACTTGGGCTTTGGAGTAAGAAAGAAAAAACAAGCAAGGAAGAGAAGGATCAAACAACTAAATTGGGATTCTTTGCAAGTATCAATTTTCATATGTGATTTCCTTGCTAGATCTAGCATGCATAGTATTGAATGTGGTTTCTTGTTGTCTTGGCATGGGTTTTTCCAGGTGTGACAGCTTTTTCAGCCTAGACTTCCCATTTTTGTATAGCTTTGATGAGATGGGTTTCTCATACTTTTGTTGATCTGGATGGTCAGATTGGATTTCAATCTGAGTGGGGTGGATCTCTGAAATGAAAAAAACATCGCCTACTGGTCCCTGAACCAAACTAGTAACCCTTGAGCTAGATTGTAGGTTGCAGTAAAGTCGGATTATGTTCCTCGGTGAGCCTAGGAATCCTTTATGGTGAATGGCAGGATATACGGTAAAGCCAAGCGGTGGATTTCTCCCCATTGGGCCTAGTAGTCCCAAGATGGGATATACATTAAAGCATGGAGAGATGGTCTCAGTGTAGGGCCTAATAACCCTTGGATCAGACTATGGGTTACAGTAAATCCTGAGAGACTATGAGGCACTCAAATTACTCACGGTGTAGGCAGAGAACTCTGGTAGCATTCGTGCTTATTTGGTTCCTTTTCAATTGGTTATGAGTCCCACATTCATGCTTAGAATATGGCACAGGGGTGATTGGATGAAGAGATATTTGGCTCAGCCAATCTATGGACGAGTGGAATGTGGAAGTCCCATCTCCAATCGGTTTTCATATTCAATAATGAAGAGCTCATTCCTTTAGTATTTGGTATGCAAATGTACTGATTAATGCATGGATTTTATTGTTGTTGTATCCATTGTTATTTTGTTGTTATTATGTTGGTTATACGCATGTATTTGATCAGTGATGATGTATGGATCTATCTATGTTTTTACTTGTACATGAATACATAATGTATATATGGGCAAACATATTGTATTACATCTTATGATGTAGGGGAGCAATGCTTCTTAGTGATTCTCTGAGATAAGTAAGAGACCCCCATGTTTAAATCTGTTGTTTAAACCTATAGATGTAATGTTTGTGACATTTTTGACGAAATGCATGTCATGGCTAGGAGGTGTCCGGATGAGTTCCTGATGATGTGATTACTTTTGTACCTTTGTTTTAAGGTTATTTATCATCTCCTAAAGTTTCATGAAGATCTCAATAGTGACCTTGGATTTGGGGCTAAAAAGGTGGCACAAATCCTGGAGTTGCAAGCACAAAATTGAACAAACTGAGCCATGGCCGCTACCTTGCCTTGGCATGCCCGTGGTTATAGGATTTTATCCCCTACCTTACCTTGGCATGTCTTCAACTAAGGCTCAAATTGGTCAAAAATTCAATCTCCCTTAGGGTTCAGGGGCCTGGAAGGTTGGGTTACCTCCCAAGGATATTTTTAATGTTGTATAAGGTGTGCTTGTCTTGTTTCCATCGGTTCCACTTCCTTAAGGTCACCTAGGAGGTTTAATCTCGTATTAGTAGCCTCTCGTCACATGTTTACCCCGGTTGGCCAGTTACTTGGGTATATGTGGGAAGAGGGTGTTACAAAATTCCTCCGTATTCCTTCACCATCCTTGAGGAATTTTCTTGTCTCCACCCTCATGCTTTACCGTGTATCCTTCCATTATTGGTCAAGGGATTCCTAGGCCTTTGGGAATTTTCTCGAGACCACATCCGCCCTGTATTTAGAAACCTTCTGGTAATTCCAAAGCTCAAAACCAACAACAATCCCATCACACCATGGTTATCCAAAAATGGCAAGGCAAGGCTGAAAACCACTGTCAAAACCAGGCAAAACCATTTCACCAACAACAAAAGAACCAAATACCAACATGCCCATACAATGCATGTCAAAGACTACTAGGAAATCATACATGCAATCTGTTACCTGCAAGTATTCCTGTTGAAGCTTTATTGTTCCAACCTTTCCTTGCTTTATCTTTCCTTTCCTTTCTTTTCCTTGTCCTGCCTTTGCTTGATTTTCCTTCCTTTTCTTGCTTGATCTAATGCTGAAGTGCTACAAGAAAACTCTAAATTTCCAAGAGTGTGAGAGAGAGAGCTCCAAAATTGAATTGACAAAAGGTACAAACTGATCCTCATAAGCCTTTTTATCAATTAGGCTGTTATTTTCTTCATTTTTCATTATTTTCCCTCCTTTTCCTCCTTACATGGAACCTGTGACCTTTCATCTTCCTTTTCTCATAATTTCCTTTATTTTCATAAATAAATGTTCCAAAAATACTTTTTTTCTCTTCAAATCCTTACCCATTGCCTTTGGCAATTTCCCCTTAGCCATAAACACAAAATGTGATACCCACTAGGATATCTTTCCCAACATTCAACTTAGAATAAGTGTCCCTTAATTATGGTCTTATTTTGCCTTTATTGACTTTTATTACATGAATTTTAGCCTGTGTCTGTTACAGAATTCTGGATTACATGGTCCAAAAACCCACTTTCGAGCGTAGATGCAAATCTTACAATTATAGCCAATGAAAATCTGAGCTCTGTCTCCTACTAAGAACTATGCAAATAACTTAATGTAAGTAAAAATAAAATTTGATTTCTAGAAACTTTATCGAGGAATATTTCCCAACCGAAAGCTTCGAGCTTATGCTTACTTGGGCCTCATCCCTCTGTTCTTGGAGAAAAATCCCTCTCTTTGTGGAACCCTAATACCTCCTTTTGAGGATCTCAAACCTCCTCGTATCGGCCTATAAATTCAACATAGACCATAGGGTTAGGGAGAACTTTTGAATGTAAACTTATGTTGTTGGAATAAGGCTGGAAGGCTTGTCACCTAAGTTGATGATTGGAGACTTTTGGGAGGAGGATTACATCATCAAGGCAAGGTTGTATTGCTTCTTCTTGTTCTAAAATTAATACAAGCAACTATTTATTTCCTAATTACACTTGTCTCAATGTTATTTGCAAAATTCCTTGATATTTTGCATGATTTATAACTGAATATGAGTTTAATCTTATGATATATGCAATGTTGCAATTTTCATTTGTTTTGAGTTTCATATTTTTCTACACTATGATTTTGTACCTTATTTGTTTCTATTCATGCAGATCTCACTTCGAAGAAACGAGGAAAGGATTCTGAAAGCATTGGAAGGACTTCCACATAAATTTCATAGAGAAGGTAAGAGGCTTCAACATATCTCATATTTCATGTCAGTTTTGAATTAAGGAAACGTAGTAGTTATTTGTTTTGTTTGTTACTCTATCTCTTAGGAATCTATGGAGATCTCTCTTGTCTACAAGAGGGATTTATCCGCTATAACAAATTGTCAAATCCAATGGAGAATTAATTGTTCTTCGTCATTTCTTCATGTGACCTTTTAAACCTTTTCCAATAGCCTTATCTGACTAAGTTTTGGATATTGAAAGTTTGGATTTTGTGTATTTTTGGCTTTGTTTTTATTTTTTCTAATTTTTTCTCAGCTTGTGCATTTTACCTTTAGCAATAGTACCCATATTTGCGCACTTAATCTTTAGCAACAATGCAAATGTGCACTAGATTAAATTGATTGCCTACACAGATACTTGAAATTTTTGAAAATTTAAGTTTTTCATTTATTGAGTCTAGAAAATTTTGTGTTTTATGCTTGGTTACATTTGTTTGCATCCTCAGAAGACATTTTTCAGTTCAATTGGGTGTTTTTGAGTGTCTTCTTGAAAATTTCTTTATTGAGTCCAAAAACTTATTTTTTTATGCTTGGTTATATTTGTTTGCATCCTAAGAAAGTTTGTTTCAGTTCAATTGGGTGTTGTGAAACGTCTTCTTTAAAATTTCTTATTTTTACAAATTAAGTTTAAGGCTTCATTAGATGATTTTTTGATTTATCAAAGGAAAGATTAGTAATTTTTGAGTTGGTGTCTTCTTGCATTTCTTCTTTCAAACAATCAGATTTAGTTTTGCTTTACCTATTTTGTGAAAAATCCTCTAGTTAATGAAAATAGTTTTTTCCAAGATGAAGTATTTTTCAATTATAAAAGTGCTTCTTTTGCCGAATTCGAAATCAAAATTTATTCTTCTTTCAGTAGTGAAGTATCTCATAATTATACTTTAGATGGTATTATGTTCATAGTATTCATTTTAAATATTCATATTAAAAGTTATGTTCGTTTTCCTGTTGGATTTTGAAATAATTTTGGGTGTTGTATGTTAAGTGAAATTCTTTGTGATCTTTGAATTTTTGGGTGAATTGAAATATTAAAGTTAAATTTCTACATTTGGATCAATCTGAAAGTGAAAATTTTGCCTCCTTGAAAAGAAATATGGTGAAATTAAAAGTTTTTCATTCTCTTTGATAATTGAAAAATCTCTCCTTTTACCATAGCTAAAAAATCATTGAAGCAAAATATTCATTTTTGGCATATTTGTTGCATTAGGGTTGGAAATGAAAATTGATATCATTTACACCATAGCTCCAAATCGACTTTAATCAAAGAGGAACTGTAAAATTAGTCGAATTTTTAATCAACCAAATATAGTGGTTCTAGGTTAGAAGACGTGTTCTAACGCATCTAAACATAGCAACTATCGTTTTCTTGTGTGCGACACATTTTGTGGGTAGTCGGTATTCCACATACGTAAGTATATAGGAACTTTATCCACGTGCCTTCGGGTACATTGTACGACGTTCCATGTATGAAAAGTATATGGGGATGCTTCCTATCGTAATAGATCTCATTAGACAATGCTAACACGGACTACACCACATACCTTGAGTATACTTTGGAGCCCCCCTTCTGGGTTGCATACCATCCATAAGTAACCGAGTCAGCCACTTTTTCATATGTGATACACCGAATACAACATACAGGGAGATTTCCTCCCCGTACATAAATCCTTGGTTTCCCAAGGTTGTATATTGTAGTTCACAGTGGCTTAGTAATCCTCGATACTTAGTTACTCCTTTTCTTTTTTCTTTTTTATTTTTTGTTATTTATTTGATTAAATAATATTAGAATACACTTTAACAAAATTCATCATGGTTGATTCACTGAGCCATTTACGTAGAATGAAAGGTTTACCTCTTGAGTATACACCTAGTCAATTGGAGAAGATCAAAGCAGAAAGGTTGAAATTGATAGGATCCAGAACCTCAGATAAACCTGAGACATCTACAATTGTGGAATCACAAATAGTAGAAACTAAAGTTATTCAACCACATGAAGTAGAATCGGGCTTGGTTCAAACTAGACCTAAAGCTTTGAGATTGTTCACGGCGAATCTGACACTGGAGAAGTTTCAGACACATAATTAATTGAACCAAGCATTGAAGAACATCAATCTGACATCTATGAGATTGAATCACCTTCAACTGATATAGCCCCTACTCCTGCACTGAATTCAACTCAAAGAAAAACTACAATTATAATTGGTTTACCTCTTGGTCTTATAAGTATTAAATATATTACTAAAGAAGAGGAGGAAGAATCACCACATACCCCTTTTATTACTAGTGATCCAAGAGTTTTTCCAAGACTTCCTTTTGATCCTTTTCGACCATATCCTTAGTATTTTACCTCCTTGAACTATTTAGGTCAATTTATTCCACGTTTTCACACTCCTTTCTATTTTTCACCTAAACGAAACATGTCAAAAATTCCTCCTATGGGACAACCTATTGAAACTTCTACATATGCAAGATCTCCATAGTCGTTATTATATGGTGGGCCTTAGGTTCTGTTGAGGCCTCAAGAATCTGTGGCAACAACAAGGGGGATAACCACCCAGTCCGGACCTTAAATCAGTTCCTTTTCTATTTAGGATAATGGCTCCGACTGGGTGTAATGGGACCAGTTTCCCATATTTGGGTTTTTATGATTGTTGGGTTTTTCTCAAATGATTTTCAGGAAGAATAACTTTAAAACTAAAACGAATTTATTCTAAAATGCAAAAATTTGAATTAAGTCTAATCTAATCTAATCTTGGATAATGCTAATTTTATGCGATCTAGAATGATATCTATTCAGTCTGTGATGATTTAGATCAATCACAGACTTAATAGAATTAATACTTTTGTAAGATGCTTCTTTTGAAAAATAGTTAATCAAAAGAAGATGTGAAACATATCACATATATTATGATGATCATATATAAAACAAAACAATCTCTATCATTATATCCTACAATAGTGCAACTAATATTTCAAACAGAAACAATTGATTTCATACATAATTCATGAAAGCTAGACTTATCAATAATGTTTAAAACAGAGTTTAGCATACATGATAATAGTACCATATGTGTACTATCATGTTCATCTGATCAGTGATAATAGGCCATAATCAATCCTTCTATCAATAAGTTTTTCAGAGAATACAAAAGTGCATCAACAATGATCAACAAAATGATATATAACTGAAAAGGTCGTGTTCCATCATTTTATCAAGGCACCCACAAACTTACAATAAAGCATTCTTTGTAAATGTTGTCAATAAAAATTCTGGACCCCTCTCTAAATGCATGAGAAGGGTTTAAATACTACATAAACTACCTACAAAAATAGATTATACAAAATATCTTATGAGGTGGTTTCAAACAACCTTCCTCATTCCTAGTATCTAATTGCTAAATTTGAAATTATTAAAAATACATTAACTTATAATTATGCCCAATGATAGATTACTGCCAGCTTTGTTTTTCTGCTCACAAATATCAGACATTGGTTGAACTTCTGGAGGCTTCCTGAATTGTGTCTTCATTTGCCCGATAAATATAGCATCTTGTAAAAGTAGTTGCATTTTTTGTATGGAATCCAGAGAGAAATTCAATGTCATTATTTGGCTATGCGGCTTAACCAGTAGTTGCCTATATGATTCCCAATCAATCTTTTTCAGCTATGCAAGTGTTTCTTCTCGGAGTTGACCTGTATTTTTCCAACTTTGCTCTAAATTTCTGAGATTAGGAATCAATTTGTGATTTCCTTCTTTAATCAAAACAAAGGTATGCAACATGTGGTTAATCATTTTGACCATACTCTTTGATATACCTGCTACTCTGGCTATAGCAGATTCTACCTGTTTTAACTTTGCATCCCAGTTAATAAAAAGGATATCTATAAAAGTTTCTTTGATCTTTGGGAGACTTGACTTTCTCCCTTCCTTTGAATCCTGCCATTCAATATAATCAGAAATTTTGGTATTGAGTTCATTAAACTCAATTCTCTGGTCAATGACTGTATTGGTCAATTGTTCACTGATTTCCAAGTGTGGGATTATGTCTGAAATTTGTAAGATAAACAAGTTTTGTTGTTTTGAGAGTAAGGCATTTAATGCCAATGCTTCTCTTATGAATTCCCCTGCAGTAAGAATACCTTCATATTTTTTAAGATCTTCTCTCAATTCTCTAATCATTGTGTTTTTTCTAGATAAATCATTTTCATGACTTATCTTAAGCACTTCCATATCTTGCTGAAATTTGAGGAGTTGTTGCTCTACTTTCTGATTCAGACTATTCCTTTCTTCATCCAGTTGCTGATGTAGCTGCATGATCTTATCATCTTTTTCTTAAATCAAAATGGATACTTCAACTGCCTTATCCATCGTTGCAGTAGTGTATGCTCCAGCAAATTGTGATAGTCGAGTTAGATTTTAAATTGGATTTGAAGGAGTGTCTTTCCATACAACCTCCATAACTTCATTTCCTGGAGGTGTTTCAATCCTTCTCCTTTTTCTTTTTTTCCTTACTACAGCTTTATGAAGAGGGTTTTAGAATACATCCAGTGGAGGGATATCAGTCACCTTCAGAACAATCTCATCAGTAAGAAACACAGGAATGACTTCTGTATCTTGGGAGGTTATCCCAGGACTTTGAATGATTTCTTTTGCTGAAACTATTTGTTCCTGTGGAGTCTGAAATTCTGTATCTTTCTGTGAAGATGATACCTCTAGGGTATTTATCAATTTGTTGCTAGCTGAAGTCCAGATTTTATCTAGTTCACTTTTATTTTGTGAATCTGATTGTTTTGTTCTAATTTCTTTTCTTGCTTTAGTTATGTAACTAGTAATCAAAACATTCTAAGGGATACGTTTGAGTCTTTTTTCCCTGTACTCATTGAATCTCTGTAATTCTTCTGGATTTAGGTTCAATTTGACAAAATTTTGGACTTCTTCAAAAGTTCCAACAGATTGCAAAATGTCTTCAAATCTATCATCTGTGTGTATGATAGGTTTGATTTTAACTGACTGAGTAAACTTGTTAGCAATATTTTATGTGTCGAACTGCCTTGGTGGTAAAACGGGGAGCTTCAAAAGCTCAATCTTTTGACATTCTTTCAATGCATGATTGAAATTGTTGAGGGTGAATGTACCACATTGTATTGGAAAACTTGGCCATAAATATTTTTTATTATCTTTCAAAGATTTAGTGAGTCCATTACCAACAGTTTGGTAAGCGACTTCTCTCACCATTAATATATCTGAAACATATAAAGGAAGAACATGTGGAGGAGCATAGCTTCCAAATACTCTGATATATGAAAATTATTCTTCAATAAAACATCTCCCTATCATTTGAATGTCTGAAATGGCTTCCTTAGTGAACCTAGGGTTCACTCTGTCAAACATTAATTGATGTAACAGTAATACAAATACATAACATAGCCTGTGAAAATGTGGTGCATAATTATGTTCCCATATCTCTTTATGACTCAAATGAATAGGGGTGGGATCTTCGGGATTCCATTTCCAACACATAACTGGAAAACTGGTAGAAAAGAAGACAGCATCAAAAATATATGCACTCATGAAAAATTAGGGGACGGGTTTGGAGGAAGAAGCTCTTGTCTGGCGATATTCGTTAATCGCTTTAGCTAGATTTTCATAAAGAATGGTTTCCCAATTCATGATCCGAGAATTAACACAAGAACCAATCAGGGGAAGCCAATTTATGGATAACTTGGTATTATTAGGGAGACCATATAATTTGCATAGCATTGCAGCTGAAAAATTGTAGGGGTTTATAACTGAGGCGATAGGATACATACCTGATTTCTCATGTTTGAACTTGTTATCCAATTTCCTCCAACCCTGAATTGTCTTGAAAGGGTCCTCATTGTTCTTTGCAAAATTCTCAACAAATATATTATCATAAATGTCTTGTTTATCGAGTAGCTTATACATGACTTCCAAATCTTCAGCTCTGAAAGGACCTAAGATTTCATTCTTAGCAATTCTTAATTGTCTGTCCTTGATTGTTGAATTTTCAAGAACCCACCTAATCTTGTAGGTACATGGCAAAAGAGTGGCCCTTGCTGCTATCCTATGAAGGAAGGAGCATGCAATATCTTTAAACTGTAAAATTGAGGGTCTTGCATCATCAACAGTTGTTTTGACCTCCACTACTTCAGGTTCTTTGTCTTCGAGAATGGTATAGATAGCTTGCCACTTTGTAGCACCTCCATCAGCAGTGCAGACTATATTTGAGACTATGGGCAACATTTCTGTGTATTCCACTTCCGCAACAATCTATTTGCTGTGCTTTTGCATTACTTTGTGGATGGACATATCTTGAAGGAAAATCCCTATTAAAAACAGAGTAATTATCAAATGATGGAAGATATATTTGAAATTACCAATTCGAAAAGAAAATATCTGGGAAGCAGCTATTCCATTAATTATTCGTAACCAAACAATAACTATTTGCATTGGAATGATAAAATACACTTAATCATTTCTTACATGATTTATTTTCACGCAAAACCTTTATTTAAACCTGTAAAATCCATCGCATCACGCCCTTTGAACCTGTCTTTTATGAAGCACATTACTTTTTGTTTATGTGATTTCGCAATATCGCAAAATCGCAGTATCAGAATATCGCAAAATCGGAGTGTCGCAATATCGGAACTTTGGTAAAGTTTGCATAAAGTTTCAAACATATATATGTGTTGTGCGATTTATGCTATCGCTTGCGAAACTCAGATCGCAGGTCACAAAATCGGGATTTCGTTGTTTTGTTACTTAACTTTCAAAATATTATGCAAGATTTGCGATTTGCGATAGGGTAATCACAAGGATGTTTTATTAAGTTCTTTTTTGTTTTTATATTTTTATTTTAATAAAAGCAATAATGTTTTTGGATTTTGATTTTTTATCTAAAATGAAAAATACATTTTTAAGAAGGGTCCCTATTTCTATTTATCAAAGGTCTAGATTATTTTGAAAATAAAAATGGGGGGGGGAAGTTGTTGCATGGCACAACAATTAGTGATTCACTTGGGTCAACCAGATATCTCTGATTGGTTTATTTTGATATTTCTAAACTTTCAAAACGAGAAAAAGATATAAGAATAAAAATAGTATGATTCATGAATAAATAGTGTTTTTTCAGAATATAATCTATTTACCTATATCATTTCTTCTTAATTAACCCCTTTAGTGATAATACATAGGTGTTTGTATCAGTCAGTACTCAGATTTAAAAAGATAAAGTAGGTATTCTCTAAAATTGGTTTCATAGATTTTTACTCATTTATCACAGATAGAGTCACTATTACCAACAGGTGTTTATAGCCTCGACAAGGTTATCTTTTAACCAATAATGATTCATAGTCCAATCTGAATTTGATTTCTTATTTCAAAATATAATTTGACATGTAATTGAATTTCTTTTTTCTTGACACATTTTCAAAATCATTGTCCAGGTTTGGTGGCCTGATAGTGACAATGTCATTCACTGATAGTAATTTAGACTAAACAAGCTGGCTCGTAATGAGACCCCTTGTCTTATTTATTTTTTATAATAATTTAGTTATTACCCTATTGTAGTATGCAATATTGGTAATATCAGTCTAGATTATTTCTCTATGATCATGATAAACAAGCTTGTGATGAGACTTTTTTTCTTTTGAATTTGTAAATCGTATATATTTCTTTTTCTTTTTTGAATTATACTTTGAAGAAGAAATTTTGTCAGATGGGATGAATCATTAGCTCGTTTAAGAGTTATGGATGATAATTATAGAGTTGGAAAATACCAATTCGTAGAGAATCCTTGCTAAGTTAACAGTTTCCTTTTTTGACTGATACATAACAACTATATTTTATGATATCAAGAGTATTTTCGAAAAGTAAATGCCTTTAGTAAATTTCAAATTATTTCAAAAAAATAAATTTTATTCGATTCTCATAGTTGTAATAATCTTTTTACTTTACTTATTTATAGAAGTGAAAAATTAAAATAATTTATCAGAAAATTTGAAAATTTGAATCAACCAAAAGTGATGTTATTTTCAACTTTTATTTTCCTAAAGCAAAATAACATTTAAAAACTTTTTCTAAGAAATATTTTTTAATAATTTGACCATTCACATGCAAGGAATCTTTCTTACTTGATAATTCTTGCAGCAAAAAGGTGGATAAGCCTATTTTCTCAATGATTTGAAATGGACTAAGCCATAATCTTTGCAATTTGATATGCTTACCTTTTTCCTCATGTGCCTTATCCCATTTCAAAACAAGATCTCTAATCTCAAAAGCTTTTGAGCTGGTGGATGATGTGTCAAACGAGGCTTTCACTATTTGTTGATGATGAGCATGTATAGATTTGGCCTTTTCTCTCTGTTCTTCCATTTTAAGAAGTTGATCTTGTCTAATTTGAAGGGAAGACGAAGGATTTTCATCAATAAATTGCACTAAAGAAAATGATGGTATTGTTACATTTGTGGGTAGAGCTGCTTCTTTCCCATAAACTAACACAAATGGAGAAGTACCTATTGAGGCTTTCTGGGTGATTCCATCTGCCCAAAGAGCAAATAATAGTGATTTGTGCCAATTTTTATGATTTTGTTCTATAGTTCGTTTGATGATTCTGATAAGGTTTTTATTTGTAGATTAAGCTAATCCATTACCATGTGGATAATAGTTAGCTGAGTATTTCAATTTAAAGCCTCTTTTCAAAGAAAATTCTATCATAGCATTTTCAGAAAAGTAAGATGCATTGTCAAATATCAAAGCTAATGGGAGGCCAAACCTGGAGATTATGAACTGACCAATAAAATCTATAATACTTTGTGTATTAACCACCTTTAATGGGATAGCTTCTACCCATTTTGTGAAATAATCTGTTTCAGTTAGAATATAATTATGTTGTTTAGAAGAGTTTGGAGTTATTTCACCTATAATATCTAACCCCCATTGTTCAAATGGTTGTTGGATATTTACTGGTTGTAGTGGAAATGCTGCTTTCCTTTCTCTCCCTGCTGCAGTTTGACACACTTTTCATTTTCTTGCATATTCATGTGAATCTTTAAATAGAGTTGGCCAATAGTAACCAGCATGCACTATTTTATGAGTTGTGGTGTTTCCTCTGAAATGACCTCCAGCTAGTCCATCATGTAATTCCTGCATTACTTTTTCAGCTTCAGTTTTCTCTAAACATCTCAATAATACATAATCATAATTCTTTCTAAATAGCACATCATATATGAGTTGATATTGATTTAATTTAAGCCTCGGAGCATGCTTTGCTATATAATTGAGATATAATGGAGCATATCCATTTTTTAAGAAAATTTTCAGATCAGCATATTGTGACTGAGAATCGTTTAGGCTTACCTCAGACAGTTGTATTTCATTTGATTGGTCTTCTTCTGTTGGTAAATGAGAGGCTCCAGTTAACATCCTGCAAAGACCTTGTCCTTTAACAATTTTAGCAAGATGTATTTCTACATCATATTCTTGAAGTGTAATGACCCAATTTGCTCTCTTCTCTCCTACTTCTCGTTGAATTAATAATTTCCTTACTGTTGAGTAAAGTAATATTATTTTAGTATGTGTTTTTAGGAGAAAAGGTCTAAAATGTTTCAAAGCTTTAAATATAGCATAAGCTTGTTTTTCCACAGCTGAATAATTTAACTCAGCACCTTGAAGGTTAGAACTAAAAAACGAAATTGGTGCTTCAATGTTTTGATCATTTAGCTGTGTCAAAACTGCTGCATATGATATATCAGAAAAAAAATGTATATAATACAAATGGCTTAAGAAAATCAGGAGTTTTTAAAGAAGGAGCTTCATTAATGGATTTTTTAATTAACTCAAAAGAATTTCTCTCTTCTTTTCCCCATTTAAAAATTGATTTTTTCTTGATCATTGATTGCAAGGGTAAGATGATTTGGGAGAAATCGGGAACAAATCTTTTTACAAAATTAATTTTTCCTAAAAATGATTGCATCGTTTTTTTATTGTGTGGTAGAGGGATGTTTTCGATTTCCTGAATCCTATCGGGGTCAATATGGATTCCTTTTTTAGAGATAATGAACCCTAATAATTTACCTTCTGATAAGGCGAAATAACATTTTTTAGTATCTAAGGAAATGTTGAATTTTCTACATCTTTCAAAAATGTGTTTTAGGTGATTAACATGATTGTTTCTATGCTTAGAGTAAACAGTAATGTCATCTAAGTATATAACAACTAAGCTATTGATTAGTCCTCTAAAAGCTATATCCTTAGCACGTTGAAATGTAGCACCAATATTAATCAACCTAAATGGCATTTTTTGGTATGTGTATGTTCCCCAATTTGTCCTGAATGTTGTCTTTAATCTATCATCTGGATGTACCATAATCTGATTATATCCTGAAAATCTGTCGAGAAAAGACATCAATTCAGATCCTGCAACTGACTGTAATATCTGTTCCATGGTAGGCAAGGGAAAATTATCCTTTTGGCAAGCTTTATTCAAATTTCTAAAGTCTATGCAAATCCTAATGTATCCATTCTTCTTTCTAACCGGGGCCATGTTTGACACCCATTTCGAATGTCTAACAGGAAAAATAACTTTGGCTTTGAGCATTTTATTTAATTCGGATTTAATTTGACTTTCTAAGTTTGGATGGATCTTTCTAAGTTTTTGTTGAACAGGTTTATCATCTAAGATCATAGGTATGGTATGATGAATTATGGAAGTATCATATGTCTTGAGATCCGAATAATCCCATGCAAAGATATCTTTATATGTTTTCAGAAACTTAATGAATGACATCCTTTCTTCATGTTTTAAACCAAGACCTAGGTTGATGTTTTGAGGTTTTTCTGGTGTACCAAGGTTAATCAATTCAAATTTTAGAGTAGAAGAACTCTAGGTTTTCGAATTGATAATATTTTTAAACCTATATTTTAAATCATAGAGATCTTCCATTTTGATTACAGATTTGGGAATTGGATTAGTATTTTGTTTATCTTCAATCTGCAAGTCATGTTCATGTTAATCTACAATTTGACCTTCATAAGCTCTGTCTGATGTAAGAAAATCTACTATATCTGCATCATTGTTAAATACTCTCCAATTTGTTACGTTACTAGGAATGGAAGGCCTAAAAATTAACTCAATTGAAAATCTGTCTAGGCTAAATTCTTCGGATGGTATAAGCTTAGATGCTACATTAGCAAGTAAATCAGCACTTGTGTTTTGTAATCTAGGAACTGTGGAGATATTAAATCTAGAAAAATGGGATGTAAGGCTCTGAGCTAGAGGTTTATAGTGTTTCAAATGTCCAGAAATACAATGAATTGTATTTCTGACTTGTCTAACAATTATTTTAGAATCTCCATATACCTACAAATATTTAACATTTAAACTAATAGCTTTGTACAGACCTTGTATCAATGCTTCATATTCAGCAGTATTATTCGTGCATTAGAATTTGAGTCTGCAAGCTAGCATTGTTTTCTCTCCTTGTGGATTGATTAAAATGCAACCTACTCCTACACCATCTTCTGATTTTGAACCATCAAAGTAAAAAGTCCAAAATAAATAATTTTTCGAAATTTTATTGCTAATATTAACACATATAGAAGTGTGTGTTTGAGAAAAGTTTTCAATTTGAGAATAGCAGTGTTTATTGAAAAAGGTGAAATTTGGGCATTGAATGACCCAAGAAATGGTTCAACTGAATAATTTCCAATAATATTATTGGTGAAAGCTACAGGTTCATTTCTTTCTTCTAGTTCAGTGACTGTATGTTTCATAAATTTTTCGTGATCAACTCTAAATTGATTTGGTTTACCATTATATGGTAACCACATGTGTGACCAATCGGTAGTGAAATATCCATGTAAATTTTCAGACCAATCCCTGCTTAAAACAAGACCATAAAATTTAGGGATGTCTACGACCAAAATATCGATCACTTGCAGTACCTTTGGATTGGATGATAATCTAATGGATACTGACAGCATTTCTCCAATGACTTCTACTTTTGTTCTATCTAATTGAACTATATGTACAGTAGATTTTTTAGGAGTGATATTCAATTTTGTACACACCATTCTTAGCATGATGTTTGAAGAAGCTCCTGAATCAATAAGACAGTTATGAACATTTTTGTTGAAAATATCATAAGTCAAAAGTAAAGGAGTGTGAGAAATAGATCTATTACCAATTAAAACAAGATCATTAGAATTTACTTTGTTTGGAGATGACGGAGGTTTTCCCATATCTTTAGAAGCTTGGGCTATAACTGGTGGTTGTATAGGATCTATAGGGATTGCCTTAAGTTCTCTATGTAAAATTTTCTATTGTTGTTTGAGTTTAGTCATTTCATGTAATGAAATATTTGCTTTGGTTTTTTTCGTATCTTCAACTATATTTTATTCCACCGTATCCGAAACTATTAAAGTTTTGGAAGTTGTAATAGGATCTGGTGAAATAGGATCTGTCTGAACAGTTTTAGATTTTTTGACTATTGTTTTCTCCTTTGTGGGGAGATATTTCTATTTTTGATTTGATATAGTTGAATCAGAAGAAGATTTATTCTTGTAGACATAGGCATAGCTTCTCTTTCTTCTTCTGTAGGGAGAATGAAATCCCATAACCCATTAAGTTCAACTTCTTCCTAAGACTTTGGTTCTTGTTCAGATGGTGAGGGATCTTCAATATCTTGATCAGATTCAGCATTCGAAATCACATTTGGAGGTTGAGATATTGAAGAGGGATTTTTCTTAAATGGGCGATATGATTTTTTAGGTACTGATGATTCAACAACTTGTTTCTTTATATCAATCATGTCATTTGACATAGTCTTTAACACTTTTTGAAGACCTTCAAGATCGAATGGATCTTTCTAGACTTTCTTTTTGGAATCTTGACTAAATGTCACTTTCTTTGATTTCTTGTCTTCTATCTTTGATCGTTTTTCTAATGCTAAGATTATTTTCTCTACGGCAAGAGCTTCTTTCATGTTTTCTAAAAGTGTAGCTTTACCAGCTCTATCTACAATAATAGTTATATTAGAAGGTAAAGAAGAAATATACCATTCTATTTGTACATCAACAGCAGGCTTGGAAGCAATTGGGATTTTGTTTAATAACTTGTTAAATCTGGAGTTGAAATCTTTGATCCTTTCACGTGAATTTGTTTTTAGATTGGAAAGAGCATTGATTAAAGATGCAACAGTTCTATCATCTCCAAATTTTGCAAGAAAAACTTGTTCAAAAGTTGCCCAATCAGCAATAGATCTTGCTGGAAGTGAGAAGTACCAGGATCTTGCAGATCCTTGTAAAGTATAAGGAAACATTCTAACTACAATGTCTTCATGAGGCGCTCCATTAAGATTCAGGGCTAACATAAAATTATTGATATGTTCTTCAGCGGGAAGACCATCATGTGGATTATATTTAGGTAGCCATTTTTCGGGATGATCTGGAAGAGGATTTGTATTTGCAATCATTACAGCACTAGGATTCGTCCAAGGCCGATTAGCCATAATTGGATTTGAAGTTTGTGAAGATACAAAAGTAGATCCAGAAGTAGGGGGGATGGATGTAGAACTTACAACTAGAATAGTACTACTTGTGATAGTACTAATTGTTTGAGTAGAGGAAATGGAAGAATAAGAGATGTAGATTGAGTAAGAGGATGTGAAGAAGTAACTGAAGGAAAAATTGATGTGACTTCACTCATATCTGACTTAGATATGGATATAGAATCTTTTTTGCGATGTGATTCTATTGGAAACTCAAAAGGAGGAATTCCAAGTCTTTGACTTTTGGATCGGGTTAATATACCAGTTTCTTTAAATAGGGAAGTGACGCTTTCTTCAGAAGATTTTGGATTAACAGGATTTTCCGCAGAAATAGATATCCCTTCTAATTTCTGAAATAAAGACTGAACTTCGAGAGACTTGGCAGTGAATTCTGAAGCAGATGATTGTCGAGATATTTGAGGAGATGAGGGGAAAGTTACTACAATTTCCGATTTCTAAGTTGGTGATTTAGAATTTGATCGGGAAGTTATAGGATGCTTTTGGGGAGATCGACTCTTATGAGGGCTTCTAGTGTGAGGTTTATATTTATATGCCATTCATAGTCAGGCCCTCCTTCTAGCACCAAAAATGTTGAGGCCTCAGGAATCTGTGGCAACAACAAGGGGGATAACCACCCGATCCGGACCTTAAAGCAGTTCCTTTTCCGTTTGGGATTGTGGCTCCAACTGGGTGTAATGGGACCAGTTTCCCAGATTTGGGTTTTTGTGATTATTGGGTTTTTCTCAAGTGATTTGCAGGAAGAATAACTTAAAAACTAAAATGAGTTTATTCTAAACTGCAAAACTTTGAATTAAGTCTAATCTAATCTAACCCGGGATAATGCTAATTTTATGCGATCTAGAATGATATCTATTCAATCTGTGATGATTTAGATCAATCACAGACTTAATAGAATTAATACTTTTGTAAGATGATTCTTTTGAAAAATATTTAATCAAAAGAAGATGTGAAACATATCGCATATATTCTGATGATCATATATAAAACAAATCAATCTCTATCCTTATATCGTACAATAGTGCAACTGATATTTCAAATAGAAACAATTGATTTCATACATAATTCATGAAAGCTAGACTTATCACTAATGTTTAAAATAGACTTTATCATACATTATAATAGTACCAGATGTGTAATATCCTTT
Organism: Pinus albicaulis; assembly: GCA_034641835.2. Lineage (NCBI taxonomy): Eukaryota > Viridiplantae > Streptophyta > Pinopsida > Pinales > Pinaceae > Pinus > Pinus albicaulis. The sequence continues at coordinate 1,354,266,567 of CM076579.1, read as the reverse complement.
TCATATGATCAGTGATAATAGGCCACAATCAATCCTTCTATCAATAAGTTTTTCAGAGAATACAAAAGTGCATCAACAGTGATCAACAAAATGATATATAATTGAAAAGGTCGTGTTCCATAATTTTATCAAGATATCCCCAAACTTACAATAAAGAATTCTTTGTAAATGTTCTCAATAAAAATTCTAGACCCTTCTCTAAATGCATGAGAAGGGTTTAAGTACTACATTAACTACCTACAAAAATAGATCATACAAAATATCTTATGAGGTGGTTTCAAACAACTTTCCTCATTCCTAGTATCTAATTGCTAAATTTGAAACTATTAAAAACAAAATAACTTATAATCATTCCCGATGATAGATTACTGCCAGCTCTGTTTTTCTGCTCACAAATATCGGACATTGGCTGAACTTTTGGAGGCTTCCCGAACTGTGTCTTCCTTTTCCCAGTAAATATAGCATCCTGTAAAAATGGCTGCATTTTTTGTATGGAATCCAAAGAGCAATTCAATGTCATTATTTGACTATGTGTCTTAACCAGTAGCTACCAATATGATTCCCAATCAGACGTTTTCAGCTGTGCAAGCGTTTCTTCTCGGAGTTTACCTGTATTTTTTCAAATTTGCTCTAAATTTCTGAGATCAAGAATCGATTTGTGATTTCCTTCTTTAATCAAACCAGAGGTATGCAACATGTGGTTAATCATTTTGACCATACTCTTTGATATACCTGTTGCTCTGGCTATGGCCAATTCTTCCTACTTTACCTGTGCATCCCAGTCAGTAAAAAGGATATCTTTCAAAGTTTCTTTGATCTTTGGGAGACTTGACTTTCTCCCTTCCTCTGAATCCAGCCATTCAATATAATCAAAAAATTTGGTATTGAGTTCATTAAACTCAATTCTCTGGTCAATGACCGTATTGGTCAACTTTTCACTGATTTCCAAGTGTGGGATTATGTCTACGATTTGTAAGATAAACAAGTTTTGTTGTTTTGAGAGTAAGGCATTTAATGCCAATGCTTCTTTTATGAATTCCCCTACAATAGGAATACCTTCATATTTTGTAAGTTCTTCTCTCAATTCTCTAATAAGTGTGTTTTTGCTAGATAAGTCATTTTCATGGCTTATCTTAAGCACTTCCATATCTTGCTGAAATTTGAGGAGTTGCTGCTCTACTTTCTGATTCAGACTGTTCCTTTCTTCATCCAGTTGTTGATGTAGCTGCATGATCTTATCATCTTTTTCTTGAACCAAAATGGATACTTCGGCTGCCTTATCCATCGTTGCAGTAGTGTATGCTCCAAAAAATTGTGATAGTCGAGTTAGATTTTCAATTGGATTTAAAGGAGTGTCTTTCCATATAACTTCCATAACTTCATTTTCTAGAGGTGTTTCAATCCTTCTCATTTTTCTTTGTTTCCTTACTACAGCTTTATGAAGAGGGTTGTAGAATACATCCAGTGGAGCGATATCAGTCACCTTCAAAACAATCTCATCAATAGGAAACACAAGAATGACTTATGTATCTTGGGAGGTTATCCCAGGACTTTGAATGATTTCTTTTGCTGAAACTGTTTGTTCCTGTGAATCTGAAATTCTGTATCTTTCTATGAATATGATACCTCTGGGGTATATATCAATGTGTTGCTAATTGAAGTCCAGATTTTATCTAGTTCACTTTGATTTTGTGAATCTGATTGTTCTGTTCTAATTTCTTTGCTTGCTTCAGTTATGTAACTAGTAATCAAAACATTCTGAGGGATATGTTTGAGTCTTTCTTCCATTTACTCATTGAATCTTTGTAATTCTTCTGGATTTAGGTTCAATTTGACAAAATTTTGGACTTCTTCAAAAGTTCCAATAGATTGCAAAATGTCTTCAAATCTATCATCTGTGTGTATGATAGGTTTGATTTTAACTGACTAAGTAAACTTGTTAGCAATATTTTCTGGTTCGAACTGCCTTAGGGGTAAAATGGGGAGCTTCAAAAGCTCAATCTTATGACATTATTTCAATGCATGATTGAAATTTCTAAGGGTGAATGTACCACATTGTATTGGAAAACTTGGCCATAAAGATTTTTTACTATCTTTCAAAGATTTAGTGAGTCCATTACCAACAGTTTGGTAAGCGACTTCTCTCACCATTAATTTATCTGAAACATATAAAGGAAGAACATGTGGAGGAGCAGAGCTTCCAAATACTCTGATATATGAAAATGATTCTTCAATGAAACATCTCCCTATCATTTGAAGGTCTAAAATGGCTTCCTTAGTGAACATAGGGCTCACTATGTCAAACATTAATTGATGTAACGGTAATACAAATACATAACATAGCTTGTGAAAATGTGGTGCATAATTATGTTCCCATATCTCTTTATGACTCAAATGAATAGGGGTGGGATCTTCGAGATTCCATTTCCAACACATAACTGGAAAACTGGTAGAAAAGAAGATAGCATCAAAAATAGATGCACTCATGAAAAATTGGAGGATGGGTTTGGAGGAAGAAGCTCTTGTCTAGCGATATTCATTAATCGCTTTAGCTAGATTTTCAGAAATAATGGTTGCCCAATTCATGATACGGGAATTAACACAGGAATCAATCACAGGAAGCTAATTTATGGAGAACTTGATATTATCAGGGAGACCATATAATATGCATAGCATCGCGGCTGAAAAATTGTAGGGATTTGCAACTAAGGCGATAGGATACATACCTGATTTCTCATGTTTGAACTTGTTATCCAGTTTCCTCCAACCCTGAATTGTCTTGAAAGGGTCCTCATTGTTCTTTGCAAATTTCTCAAAAAATCTATTATCATAGATGTCTTGTTGGTCGGGTAGCTTGTACATGAATTTCAAATTTTCAGCTCTGAAAGAACCTAAGATTTCATTTTTAGTGGTTCTTAATTGTCTATCCTCAATTGTTGAATTTTCAAGCACCCACCTAATCATGTCGGTATATGGAAAAAGAGTGGCCCTTTTTGCTATCCTATGAAGGAAGGGGCATGCAATATCTTTAAACTGTAAAATTGAGGGTCTTGCATCATCAACAGTTGCTTTGACCTCCACTACTTCAGGTTATTCATCTTCGAGAATGGTATAGATAGCTTGCCACTTTGTAGCACCTCCATCAGCAGTGCAGACCGTATATGAGACTATGGGCGACATTTATGTGTATTCCACTTCTGCAACAATCTGTTTGTTGTGCTTTTGCATTACTTTGGGGATGGACATATCTTGAAGGAAAATCCTTATTAAAAACAGAGTAATTATCAAATGATGGAATATATATTTGAAATGACAAATTCAAAAAGAAAAGATCCGAGAAGCAGTGATTCCATTAATTATCCGTAACCAAACAATAATTATTTGCATTGGAATGATAAAATACACTTAATCGTTTCTGGCATGATTTATTTTCACGCAAAACCTTTATTTAAACTTGTCAAATCCATCACATCGCACCCTTTGAACCTGTCTTTTATGAAGTGCATTACTTTTTGTTTATGCGATATGCGATTTCCTGATATCGCAAAATCGCAGTATCAGAATATTGCAAAATCAAAGTGTCACAATATCGGAACTTTGGTAAAGTTTTCTTAAAGTTTCAAACATATATTCGCGATGTGAAATTTATGTTATCGCTTGCGAAACTCAGATCGCATATCGCAAAATCGGGATTTCGCTATTATGTTACTTAACTTTCAAAAGATTATGTGAGATTTGTGATTTACAATAGGGTACTCACAAGGATGTTTTATTAAGTTCTTTTTTGTTTTTATATTTTTATTTTAATAAAAGAAAAATGTTTTTGGAGTTTGATTTTTTTATCAAAAATGAAAAATACATTTTTAAGAAGGGTCCCTATTTATATTTATCAAAGGTCTAGATTATTTTGAAAATAAAAGTGGGGGGGGGGAAGTTGTTGAATAGAACAACAGGTTCCTGCATTACCAGTCACTTTTTGGCACCTTTTCAAGAACCACTTCTTCTCCTCAAGTTTATAAATGGTCATCTAGTTTATCTACCTCTATTGCTCAGAGCATGACTTCCATGCCTAAAATCCTTTGGCATCAAACCAATATGTTAATATGATATCTGGTAATATAGGTAATCCTCACGTAAACCCAACTGGAATTTATTATCCACTTGGGATGCAACCATCTTATCCTCCACCTAGAGGACAACTAGTTGTTAGAAACATATCCTACAGTTGTAGGAAAACCTCTTGCCAAAAATTATTCAAATTTTGGTGAGGTACCTCAGGTAGGTCCAAATCAACATGTCATGTCTAAACCCTTGATTGGTGCTCCTTATCTAGCAATAAATAGTATTTGGAACCCCTCTTACATTCAAAAACCTATTCAAGTTGCTCCACAAGTGCTTGTTTATCAACTTGTTCAACCTACTGTACAATCTATTCCACAAATACCTATTCTTGGTATTCCAATACATGTCCAGCAACCTGTCTAGGGGATTTTGCAAACACCTGTTCAATAGCATGTCCAAGGAATTCCACAAACACCTGTTCAACAACCTTGTTGAAATTTGCAACAAGAAACAGTGAAATTGGCATCCAGAAACAACATCTAGAAAATGGCTACCATGATATATTGCGCAGTCACAGAAGGCTAATTATCCTAAATAATAGGGATTAATTGCCTAGGGATTGCGTGAGAAAGGCAGGCTAAGCAGAGGCTAAGAATTGGCTAAGTACTAGCCCAATTTTGTCTGGACCAATGTGAGACAGTCACGATAGTGCATCAGACTCTTGGGAGAAGAGTGCATTGTATTGTTTCATGATTCCTTGGTTCATTATACAATAGAGATAGAGGGTTTTTTAGCAGCAATATTTCCCGAGGAAAAATATATGTTTTGTGGATTGATTTGCTTCTTTCTTTTACTTGGTGTGATTGTGTGATCGTGTTTATTTTCCGCAATTAATTTGTAGAAGGATTCAGTATCTTGCTTTAGCATATCGCATGATCGGATTGAATCCATTAGTATACATATTGTTTGTATAATTTATACATGGTACCAGAGAGCTAGGAATCACAATAGTGGAGAAGAAATTGAGTTTGTGTTGAATGATATTCAAACTTGCAGATACTTTCGTTGGTGCGACAAGCGGATCAAGATGGCTTTCAATGGATTAAGATTGCAATATGCACTTGAGGGAATTTCTAATTATATCGCATGGAAAGACAGAATGGAGGCAATTCTAGAGGAAAACGAGTTGAAAGAATTCATTGATAATGATATTCCCAAGCCCGCGGCAGCAGATGTCTCTCTTCTTAATGCTTGGCAAAAGAAGGTAACAAGGGCGAGGAGGATATTATTAGAGGGAGTTAGAGATCACATTGTCTCAAGTCTCCATGGAAAGGTGACCCTAGATGAAATGTGGAAGGCCTTGATAGATCTATTTTAGAACAACAGTGACCAAAGGAAGTTGGCGCTGAAGGACAAGCTCAGGAAAATCAAGAAGGAGGAGGGCGAGACGGTACCAACATAATTGGCGAAGTTCACTTATGTGGAGATGAGCTTGGAAGTTGGTGTGACCATAGCAGATGATGACTAGGTGAGCCTAACACTTCTAGGCCTTTCCAAGAGCTGGCATAGTTACCAGGACTCGGTGAATGGGAGGGAGAAGTTACCAGATTGGGAGCAACTTTGGTTGGATTCGGTACAAGAAGAAATCAGGCGGAATACCAGGGATAGATCCTCATCCAAGACTAATAAAGAGGAAGATTGTGCCTTGGCCGGAAAGGAAAAGAATTCCAAGTGAAATAAATCCCAAGGTGAAGCGGGCAAGGAAGACTTGTCTAAGATCAGATGTTTTCACTGTCACGAGCATGGACACTATGCTACAAATTGTCCACAGAAGAATGCAAGGAAGAAGGAGCCTGCAATTGTAGAAGATGAAGCATTAGCCTCATAGTTCAAGCTTGATTTTACTCTCATTGCATGCATGGCCAGTAGTGTAATGGAATGCATGTGGTATTTAGACAGCGGTGCCTCATTCCATATGACGGGGAATAGAGATCTCTTCAGTGACTTGGAGGAGAAGGACCTCCAACAGAGCATAGAGTTTGGAGATTACGAGAGGTATAGCACTACCGGCATAGATATAATTACCTTTCAGAGGGAGAATGGCTCTCATCTCAAACTAGCAAACATTTTGTATGTTCCAGGCCAATGGAAGAATCTTATCTCTGTTACAGTATTGGAAGACCATGGTTATGAAGTGATGTTGAAAAAAGGAAATTTTTTCCTTAAACACATAGCCACGGGAAATGTGAAGCAGATCGATTCAAGATTCAAGAACCTGTATTCTCTCAAGGTTGAGGGTGCATGCAAGGATTTTAGGAGCAAAGAAATGGCTTGTGACTTGGTGGTTGAGAGGGATAAATTATCTCTCAACTTGCAGTCTCAGAAGGTTGTGGAGAATTCACAATTGGAGAAGCAAAGAGGAGACCGAGTGGAAGATTCCACTCAAGCAGAGACCTCCAGGAAGGGAAAATTTCGAGCCAGAAGGGAAGAGGGAGTGCATGCAGCTATACCTCCATGTGTGAGGTGGGGCGATGTGCAGAATTAATTCCAAGAAGAAATTTCGGCAGGGTTCATTGAGATGGTGTGTCTCATGGATCAAACTTGGCTACAAGGATCCCATAGTACAGCAATAGTAGGAAGGATCAGTTAGATTGATGCATTCAAATGTTAGGAATACAGAAATCAGAGTGACAGGTGTCAGATATTGGAGCACAGATCAAAGATGGCAGCAGTTCAGAGAGCATGGATGCAGATGTTAGCATCGCAGAGAGTCCAGTAGACATGTGCACTAGGATCCAACAGTCAGAAGACTTTGATGATAGATGCATTATACTGATTCAATTTTTTGGAGGCTATTCATTTTCAGAAGTGTTGCATGCAGAACATTCCAAAGGTACCGGATCGGGACAAATTGATTCCTTTCTTGTTGAGAGGGAGTGTTGAAATTTGCAACAAGAAATAGTGAAATTGGCATCCAGAAACAAAATCCAGAAATAGCTACCATGGAGGCTTTTGATTTAATTATTTATTAGTTAAATTAGAGGAAATGTGTGTCAAATTTATTTATCCCTTAAATAAATTGGACAATAAAATGTAATCTTATCACATAATCACTTGTAATAGTTAACTTAGTGTGATAGAATCAGTTAGCTCATGAAATTCGAGTTGAGGGTGGTTGGTGAGGCATGTAGAGTGATTCTATTTGTTTTAGAGTCCAAGTTGCAGTTAGTGTATTAGTTTAATGCATGAGAAATGAGTTAACTCAATTAAGTGAGTTAAAATCAGTTTAACTAGTTATAATTGATTGTTGCACTAGTGAGAGGTCAAGTGAATTAAATCAGATTTAATTCACATGCAGTGATCTGTCAAGTGACTGATGATTTACTATTAATAGTTGCATGCATGTCAGTTCTGATGAATACCCAGTTGAGACATACGTTAAAGGGAAGTTATCTATCATTTGTATTTATAGCAAATTTCTAAGGCGCAATTATATACATGATAGGATTCCCATGATGCATTGCGCAGTCAAGGAAGGTTAATTATCCTAAATAATAGGGATTAATTGCCTATGGATTGCATGAGAAAGGCATGTTGAGAAGAAGCTGAGAATTGGCTAAGTACTAGCCCAATTTTGTCCGGATCAATGTGAGACGGTCAGGATAGTGCAGCAGAATCTTGTGAGAAGAGTGCATTGTATTGTTTCATGATTCCTTGGTTCATTATACAATAGAGATAGAGGGGTTTTGAGTAGCAAGCTTTCCCCAGGAAAAATATTTGTGTTGTGGATTGATTTGCTTCTTTCTTTTACTTGGTGTGAGTGTGCGATTGTGTTTATTTTCAACAATTAATTTGTAGAACGATTCGGTATCTTTCTTTACCATATCGCATGATCGGATTTAATCCATTAGTATACATATTATTTGTATAATTTCTACAAACCTGTCTAGGGAATTCCTTAAACACCTATTCAGTCTACTATTCAAACAAATGTTCAACAATTGGTTCCAACTACACCTCAAACACCTGTCCCAACTATACCACAAATGATTGTCCAAGTTACACCTCAAATACTAGTTCAACAACCTAAAGAGCCTATCCCTCGGGCATCTTCTTATCATGCTGGTTCTACTTTGCAGCCTACAACACAAATTCCAATCAAACAACCTAGTATAGGGATGATTTAAACATTGTAACAAGGTCAAGTTGTTCAAGGTCAACCTTTTCAAAGTCAAAATTTTCAAGGTCAACCTTTGCAAAGTCAACCTTTACAGTGGAAATACTACTTGGGTCATATGGTACAGGGTAAAACATATCAGAATCCACCTTTTCAGATTCAACTATACCCTAGTCATACTTTTCAAATTCCATCTCAACAAAAACCTGGTATGTCTCACCCTAGTTTCCCTCGAGGAATTCAAATACCAACTGCTCAAGCTATTTTAGGATATCCTAGGTATCCTTCTCCAGGAGTTGAAACTAATCCTCAAGGTTATCAATATCCAAAATAAGACTTCAAATTACAGTTACCGTTAATATCAACCCTTGATTTACCAGATTTATCTCGACATACGAATGATACTATCTATTATTATCCATTTTGGCTGGCAAATCCTACTAAATTTCCAATTGAGATACCGAAATTTGAAGGTAAACCAAGAGAAGATCCATCAAATCACGTCATGACATATTATATATGGTATGCTTCGAATTCATTGATTGATGATTCTATCAGTTTACGCCTTTTCCAACACACTTTAACAGGTGCGGCAACAAAATGGTACATTGAGTTACCTTGTGCCCCTTTCCACAATTTCAATTCCTTAGCAATAATGTTTTTGACGCATTTTCAGTTACGCATTCGATACGACACTGGTACTAAAATTTTGACTTCATTAAAACAATCTACCTCTACTCACATTTCAAATCACATACATGAATGGAGATGTAGACGTCTTTTAGTCAAAGTTTATATTCCTGACCAAATATTGGCCAAATGGTTTACTAAATCTTTACTTGAAAATATTACAGAGGATGTTGCTAAATGAGGTGTTGTAACAGAAGAGAAGGTAATTGCTTGTGCCCAATACCTAGACCTTGTGTATACAAAATTTGGAACTTTGTACAAAAATATCCCAAATCTACCTTACCCAGCAATTTCAGATCAACTCGATTCAACTCCTATAGGATATCACACCGTTGAAGGTGTAATTGGTTATGTTAGCCAATATTCAAAGAGTAAATCATTTAAGAATAATTCTAAGAACACTCAGACTTTGGCTATATAAGATTCACCCAATGAAAACATTTCTCTTTAAGTTACTTTCTAAATTAATTTAGTAGAATCATCTATTAGAAAAAATCAACAACTCGGAGGTCAGAAGAAGGGGAAAGGCAAAGCAAACAAAAATCTCTCTTAATAGGAGAAACGAAAATGAAACTTCTGAAGAGAAGAAGAAACCTCGGTACCCTTGTCTGATTTGTAATGAAGATCATTATACAAACGAATTCCCACATCGTGCAGAGGTTAGTAAATTTTTAAAAGGTTCTCCCACACCTGTTGTTTTGAAGGATCATTTTCCTTCTAAAGACAGTAAAATGGTTACACATAATCCATCCTCATCTCCATCGGTGGATATCATGATGATGTCTTCACAAGTTTCGGTAACAACAAGATCTAATTATTATGGGTCTTGTAATAAACCTGGGCTAAAATTTAATAAAGCCAAAATAAGACCACGGTTAAGGGACACTTATTCCAATTTGAATGTTGGGAAAGATATCCCAGTGGACATCACTTGTTGTTTTTATGGCTGAGGGGAAATTGGAAAAGGCAATGGTCAAGGCTTTGAAGAGGAAAAAGGTATTTTTGGCACATTTATTTACGAAAATAAAGGAAATCAGGAGAAAAGAAAGACGAAAGGTCACAGGTTGGATGTGAGGAGGAAAATAATGGAATATGAAGAAAATAGAGGCCTAAATGATAAAAAGGATTATAAGGATCAGTTGGTACCTTTTGTTAGTTCAGTTTTGGAGCTGTCTCTCTATTCTCTCTCTCTCACTCTCTTGGGCACTTAGATTTTTCTTGGAGCACTTCATAATTGGATCAAGAAAGGTAAAGAAGGCAAAGGAAAGAAAAGATCAAGCAAGGAAAGGTTGGAACAAGGAAGCTTCGGCAGGAATACTTGAAGGTAACAGATTGCATATGTAATTTCCTAGCTGGTTTTGACATGCATGGTATGTGCATGTTGGTATTTGGTTCTTTTGTTGTTGGTGGCATGGTTTTGTTGGATTTTGGAAGTGGTTTTCATCCTTGACTTTTCATTTCTAGATAGCCATGGTGTGATGGGATTTTTCTCAATTTTGAGCTTTGGAATTGCTAGAAGGTTTCAGAATCTGAGGTGGAGGTGGTCTTAGGAAAATTCCCAAATGCCTAGGAATCCCTTGTCTGATAATGGTGGGATAGATGGTAAATCCTGAGGGTGGAGACAAGAAATTTCCTCAAGTATGGTGAAGTAATCCGAAGGCATTCCAATCTCGGTTTGGTTTTGTGATCTCGGGGACAAATTAGGTGAGATCACAATATGGTGAGGGTGGAGGTGGTTAAACCTATGGATTCCCTTGGTTGTTTTGGATTGGTTTATCTCATGAGATCCCAAATTCATGCTTGGAATATAGCATGGGTTGATTGGCTGAAAGAAATATTTGGTTCAACCATTTCTATGGTCGGGTGGTACGTGGAAGTCTCAAACCTGGTTAGCTATTACCTATGTTTAATGAAAGTTAAATTCTCTTGTTTTTATTGGTAAATGTACTTGTTATTATGTTTCTTTAATGGTTTTTATCTTATGGTTATTTGTATTGTTATATGTTGGTTATAAACATGGATATATGACTGGTTTTAGTCATGGGGCTTTTCATGTTTTTACCTGTAACTAAAATAATAACGGATGCAAGACATAATTGATGTTAATACAAAAAATGGGAGAGGGTGTTGATCCTTATTATAAGTATCATATGAGTTTTCAGCCCATTATTCTCAGACTTGCATTCATGACCTGTTGATTTCCTATCTACCAAGTGTTTGACAGAATGATAGTCCTGGTTGGGGATGGTCAGTTTTAGTCTTGGTTTCAGTTTCAGTTTATAATCAGTGTATTCATGTATTTTAAGAGTTATGAAAGTTATCTGGATTTTTGGGTAGAGGCTTAGCCCCATCCTTGAAAATGAGCATAAAAGGCGACAGCCTCTGGCACGACACTGAGCATAAAAGGCCACAGTCGCACTGATGCAGGCCTATGGGAGCGACTTGGGGTTTCCAATCACATGGAGGGCTTGGCAAGGGAGCGACTGGGGCTCTAGCTCAGGGAAAAGTAAGTTGGCTCAGGGGATGGACACCTAGAGGGTTTGGGTTACTCCTGGAGGGTCCTGAGGCACCTGAGGGAAGTCAGTAAGGTATGTTTTTTCGATTTGATTTCCTTAAGGTCACCTTGGCGGCTGAATATTGTCATAACAACCCCTCATCTCATGTTTACCCCGGGTAAGCCGGTGAAAGCTGGTAGATGTGGGGGGGGAGGTACGTTACATATATACAAATAATGTAGCAAATGGGAATGATGCTAATCAATTTGTTCAACCTTCCACATCAATTCATTCTCCTTCTAAACCTTTACAGATTAAGAAACCAAACTCTTACATGGTGATCCGTCCGCCTCCTAAAGGTGTTGTTCGAAAGTCAACTCTTAACCCACATGCTAGAGCTACTCAGAATTACAACATTATTGAATACATAGTAATGTCCCCTTCAACAATGTCGGATCTGGAAGTGCTGCAAACATGTCTAGAAGTTTTCTGGATAAATCCCTCTTGCAGACAAGAGCGATATCCCTAGTATCCCAATAGATAAGTAGAAACAAAAAACCATTTGAATACCTCTTTCTCTAAACTATTAGCATTCATATTATTATAACTTAGACATGATTAGTTTATGCTCCTACCTTTCAATGAGATGTTTGATGTAGAACTTGCCTTTCACTCTGAAGAATTCCTTCAATGCTGGTAAGAACCTGAAATCACAAACATGCAAAGAATCAAAAGCACATGCAGTATATAATAATTAAAAATACTAGTTCAACTTAATCATCAAGGAGATTAATAATTCTCATTGTTTTAATGAATATAAAAACAACGCAATGAGAAAAAGAGATCCATATGTATTATCAAGAATTATAAAGAGCAATCTTACAGCCTGAGCCTTGATGTTGTACAAATTTCTCCCGTGTGCCTTCACAATCGTGCTCCTTGGTTTGACAAGCCTTCCTCTCTAGAATGACCAACATGTGCTTATCTTCAATGAACTCTTTTACCAAGTACTATTTCCAATGTAATAAGTAAGTTAACCCTTAACCCTAAAGCTTCAACTCAATTTATAGGAGAAATTTAGGAGGTTTCAGATCCATCAAGAGAGGGATGAGATCCTCTAATGAAGGGATTAGGGTTCATTTATCCAAGGGGATAATTTCCATGAGTGGAGGGATATAGCTCGAACTAACGTGACTCAATAAGCTTTTAGTTGGAAGAATATTTTCTCAACTAGGCTTCTAGAAGTTACTTTTTCATGTTTACTTTCTTTTACGGGGGTGCGCAGGTTTTATGGGCGAATAGAGCAGAGATTACTGCAGCTAATAGAGGAAGTATCAGCGCATGCATAGGAAATGACCACAAAAAATGCGCATGCAACCTTTAAGAGTTTTTAAGATCTTTTTCCTAGTTTACAAGACTTGGTTCAGGAACATGAATGTTTTGAATTATAAGGAAGCATGAGTATGGATGGTGATAGATCCATATTGAAAGCCAAATTTCATGGTGACAAAATGACGTGTAACAGATTTCCCCCCTAAATTTCGAAGTCTTAGAAAATATTTTGAGAGAGTGAAGCACTTTATCATTCCAAGGATTGGATTGGAGACACCAGTCAAAAACCTGTAAGAAACATTCAATTCAAATATATAATCATCACTGAGGTAGGCATTCCCATACTCAGAGCAAAAGTAACTAAATGTTCTGGTACACATATGACTTTAGCATTACATCAAAAGTAGACATAGTATGGGCGCAACCATCTGTTATGAATAATTTTATTGTATCATGAATACATAAATCCTTGTAGCCTAGATGGTTGAAACTAGATCCAAGGTCTTGATTTCCGCTTCTCAAAATCGTACGAATATATCCATGTAATTGATTAATTCGAAGTCGAACATGGTATAAACCACTTGATTACTCATCAATGATGAAAATCGTTAACAAGTGTAAGAGAAACCATTAGTAATAAAAATGGCTCTCAAAGTACCTCAGTACAATCTATGAAATGTGAATGAATGATTTGCATTCAAACGCTCATATATTCATTCAATCGAAGGCCAATGATGAAAAGATGTCGTCTAAGATGAGAAAATTTCCATTAGGGCATGCATATTCCAAGATGCTTATAGGATTTCTAGATCAGCTTCCTAGACAATGAGCTGATGTCGATAGAAAGTGATCCGTCGTAGGAGGATCTACGACACAAAACCATTATGTCAAGTTTTGAAGAATTTTTTTTCAAGGATTAACTCACGGATGGTCAACGTGAATGGAGACAAATGTTTGCAATGAATAGTGAATTTGAATTTGAACTTTCTCTTGAACACATAACAGCACTGTAAATGACTTGGCAACATTTGACTTAAAGATAATACCCAAAACCGACTGAAGACTTTCAATGAGGTTTGATTAATTGTAAGACAAAAGGATTACCCAACCCAAACACGAGTGCGACAAAGTTTCGTGTTCAAGAGTGACATGCTGCTTTTAAAAACAAGTATAAAAGAAGGATTATTTTTCTCACTTTTTCCCCCACTGCTACTAGAAAGTACCTCTCTATTTTTTCAAGCTTGAGGAGGATAACATTTGCTTATTGTGTAAGCTCATCCTTCGGATGATTCCATCTCAGTATTTTTAACGAACCCTAAGAAGGAGTGGTTCGGTCCTGTTGTAATCGACAGGTCCTGCACTATTTAGTTTTAATGAGTCCATCATAGGATTAACTCGGTGTTTTTTCAATTTTAGGGAGTCAGAATAGAAACATAAGTAAACTTCGTAATGATATTTTTCGTAATTTTTAGTCTCTCAAACCCGAAAAAGGATAAAATTATGTAGGAGAGAACTCTATTAACCATACTTAGTCAGCGTATACCTTTTTCGTAATTATTCTAGTTCAGTCCAGAAAAGGGGTAAACTTATACAGAGTAAAAGATTGTTCATTTATTCTAACGAGTTCGAATACTCAAGTGCTCGATGATCTTTTCATGTTTGGAGAGTCTAAAAAGGCTTAAAAGAGGACTCTGTGATTTCACTTTTCTGTATTTTTTGAGAGCCCGAAAAAGTGATAAAAGTTTACCCGTTGTCAAAATGATTCACTTTCATACACAACCTGTTCTCTTCACAAAATCTCAAAAATTATAATCATCTACTCTCAGTCATGGTAAAAATATTCAAAATTAAACTTCTAAAGGTCAAAATAAACAAAATAATATTATTTTATCCGTGAAAACCTATAAAAAGTGGTTAGAACAAATCATTTTTACCTTTTGATTTCTAGAGTACTGAAAAGGAGTTTTTACCATAGATCTTTTGAAGCAAACATAGGGAGAACCATCCAACCATTTCGCAAACTATCAGTTCCAAGTATTTAATCTCTTCATTGTCTTGTTTTTTATCTGTTTAATTTTTCAATTTAAGTTTTTAGATGTTTTTGGAGGAAAAATGGTTTTAGAATCTACCCTCAGGGGTGCGCAGGCTTTTGTGGCGGAACCCGCGCACCCCGGTGATTTTTTAATATAAAAAATCATCGTTCCACCGTAGTTTTTATACATAAATCGTGCAAAAAAATGCATTATTATGAACAAAAATTGCACAAGAACCATGGGGTTTTCAAAAAATGAAATTCTTTCCACAAAAATTGCTCCAAATTCTCCCACAAGTTTTCTAATGTTCCTAAATGATTGTTTGCGGATAACTAATCATGCTTTGAGAAGAGAACGCGACCATGAATCGCACGACAATGAAGCCATTGATAGTCCAACAATGCTTTGTGTGGTAAAGGATTGCGGTTTATACAAATTTTGGGCAATACAAGTAATGAAGGCCCAAGTGAAACTCATGACTTGGTTGGTTAATGCCTAGGATGTCCAGGAACAATGTTTCATCATTGGGGATCACAGGCTTTGATTGAGATAGAGGATATTTATTTCCTCACTGGTTTACCCCGAAGAGGAAGAGACATCTCATTATTCGGCACACGACCAGGGGGACTGCCTACTGCTTCCTATATGGTGCAGTATTGCACGCAAGATTCACAATTGAAGGAAGATTGTATCGACATAAAAACCATCGAACGAATAGACCTTAAAATTATTGCTTTTACAGTTACTCGATTGTATGGCAGTGCAACTCCTCATGTGGCTACCAAAGCACATATGCAGACTATTATTGAGTGTTCTGAGGGAACAATTTTTAACTGGTGTGAAGGAGCGTTGGTCAATATGAAAGGCCAACTCACATGAGCAAATAATGGGAAGCTGAAGAGCTTTGGCTATGGATCCATTCTCATATATTTCTCCTTGGAGAGAATTCCACTCCTTATACCTTACTAGTTGTTAGTGGATCCGACGGGACAGAGGGAACACACATGTTGCGATTGGTTTCACTGATGGCTCGCCATTGTGGTTATGGTGGTCCTGTGGTCAAATATACTCTTCAGTTTTTCGTATGGCTCAAGAGGAAAATATTCATGATTGAGGATTTTCCTTATGCAGGGGTTGATTTCAGGGGTGACCCTAACACATCACTCCCACCAGGAACACAGTAGGACTGTCAGGTAAAAATTATCATTTTAATTTTTTCTGTTATCTAATTTTTATTTGATTTTTATCATCTAATACTGACAAAAACATTAAAATGCATATGTTGGCCCAACACAACCAACGGTGCTTCGTCAGTAGCTCCACCACTCACTGATATAGTAGAGGCCCTTGCAGAGTTCGAACACAACCTGGATAGGTTGACCATTGACATCCCAGAGACTGGGATGGATGATTTTCCTCTCAGATACGAGAGGCATGTGACTGGGGTTCTTGGTCCATTTAGGCGATATCTGCGCAAAGTGGCGTGTGCTATACTCTGCTACCATGATCATCATCATGGATAACTGATGGTCGATGCATTTTTGTTTCTTGTGTCAATATATTTATATCATAAGGTGTTTGAAACCTATGATCACAGATGATGTAATATTTTTGACACAGAACTATTTTGACATGATGATATTACTACTTTTGATCTCTGGGTATCTTGTTCAATATGGATGGAATATTATTTTATTTTACTTTCAATGTTGCAAATGTCTATTTAAAACTTGATTATCCAATGCATCAACTAAAGTGTTTAAATTTCTTGAAATTTGTTGATATTCAATGTAATCAAACTACCTTTTCGAGAGACGTACCCTTAAAAACATTCCTAACAAAAATGGATTTATGATTGCATAAACTTCGTTCAAATTTAATATAATGAGTTGAAAATATAACCTAACAATCAAAATTCGAATGCCAAATGAAATAGCATCAAATAATAGCTCAACGACTGCGCCATATTCTACAACATTGTTCGTTGTTTGATCGAGGAAAATCCCATGAATAGAAACTAACTCACCAGTGGGTGAATAGATAACCCAAGCGGCGAAAGATAATTTTTGTGTACTACGATAGGCGTCGTTAGCAAAGCCAATGTAAGTTTGAGGGAATGTCAACATCTACAATATTGAGAGTAATCAAGATAAGCAACAAAAGTAGTGAAAACTCAACAAGCAAAATAACTAATCTAAGGCACACTTCTCTAATCTAAAAAATAACTAATGTACAAAGAATATCTTCACACGAAAAATCATGCCAAATATCTCTTCAGATAAAAACAATTTATAGGCTTATCTAAATAACCGTCGCCATAATCAACTAATTCATAGGCCCCTTTTGCAAGCACACACTTAACAATATAAGGACCATGCCAAATTGGTTCAAATTTACCAACGCCTAGTTTGTCGTGAGCTTGATCGTATACTAATACTAGGTCACATTCCAAATAGATATGAGGGTTAACGCTTTGATCATATTGAGCGTTAACACGTTTTTTATGAGCTTCAACAGCTAATGGAGCGGTGTGGCGAGTCTCATGTAACTGTGCTAGGTATAAGAAATTTTTTTCCTCTTCAGAGGTAGTTGGTAAGAACTCAAAGGCTAGTTTGAGTGACAAAATTTCACATTCAATGGGGAAAACAACTTCTAAACCGTAAACGAGTTGAAAAGGAGTAGGCCCTGTGGATTTTTTTGCAGAGTACGGTATGCCCACAATGCAGAAAAAAAGCATGGTATTCCAATTCGATTTATGACTTCCTACAATCTATTTAATCATGTTGGTTAAAACCTTGTTAACAGCCTCAACTTGGCCATTGGCCTATGGGTAATATGGTGTGGAATTATCATGGCGTAGGCCAAGCTTAGCGAAAAGTGCAATCATCATAATATTTCGAAAATGGCTACCATGGTCCATAACGATAGCTTTATGGACACAAAACCTAGCAAACACATGATTGAATATGAAAATATTTGCAGTTTTTTTGTCAACTGTGAATGTAGGAATCACCTCGGCCCATTTGGTAAAATAATCTACAACATGAATAATATACCATGCCCCCCGGCCAAGTGAGGGTTACATATAACGAAATCGATACCCCATTTTGCAAATGGACCGAAAGTTATGATTGGGTGAATAGGAGTGGGATGTGCACACATATTTTGATAAAAAATATGGCAATTTTGGAATTTTCTAACCACAAGGTAACAATATTTGAATAGTGATGGCTCGAAATAGCCAGCGTGCATATATTTTGGGATGTGGCAAACCAAGACATATGACCACCACATGCTCCAGAATGGCATTCGTTTAAAACCCTTTCGACTTCTTCATGAGTTATACAACGTCAAAAAACAAAATTGGCACTGCGCCGATAAAGAGTGTCGCCAACAATATTGTATTGTCGAGACTGGTATCGAATCCTACGTCGATTATATCATAAAAATTTTAGCCGAAAGGTTTGGGTTTGAAGATATATAATGATATCTCCATACCAAGGATCTAATGCGCTGATTAGAAATAAATATTCATCGAGAAGGTGGTCCTCTACCACGGTTTCCAATTTAGTGTAGGGAAAGTCACACATGAGTTCAGCAAAAACGAGTGATTTCTTAGACTTGGATTTTTCAAACTCCAAATCAACCTCTTGTAGGATAACTATCCATTTAGAGTATTTTCCCTCGAGAAATTGTTTCGTCAAAATGTACATCATAGGGTTGCCGTTAGATATCATTGTGGTTTTACGTAACAATATATAATGACAGAATTGTTGGAAAGGTTGAACGACTGCCAAGGCCAATTTCTCCACATGTGAATACTTGATCTCTGTCAATGTGAGGTTTTGACTTAGGTAATAAATCACATGTTCATTGTTGGAGTCATCCTCTTGAACTAAAACCATTCCAATGGTGGAATCAGACACAACTAAATACAAAAGGTAATCTCGGTGATAATCAGGTGGATGAAACAATGGTGCATGGGTCAACGCATGTTTGAGTGCAGCAAAATATTTATCGAAAAGCTCGTCCTAAATAAATGTAACATCCTGTTTCAATAACTGAGTAAAACCTTTAGTTAACTCCACATAGTTCGGGATAAAACGACATAGAAAGTTTGCTTTCCCTTGAAAACTCTGGAGTTGGCAAAGAGTGGAAGGAGGAGGTAGATTCACAATGGCCTCAACCTTCAACGGGTTGACTTGAATGCATTATTTAGAAACCATGAAACCAAGTAATGCATCATTATGATATCAAAATTTGCGATAAGAAAATATATCTAACAAATAGATTGATTGCCTATATGTGTAGGGAATGTGCTATGTTCTATTGATTCTAAGATGAAAAAGGAAAAAAATCCTTATGGTATTAGACAAGTCACACATATAAAACACAAATGATTTGTCAAAAGGATAATTCTTTCACATTTATTTTGAAGCGTAGCTATTGAGAGCGCTTAGCCTAGTTATGGTAAAGAGGTCAGCACTTGTGGTAGAGAAGAATCCCTGGTGCGTTGTCTCTCTCTGATAGTTTTCCTGGAAGCTCTTCATTCCGCCTTTGGTTCACAATGCAGATCACTTGAAGAACTAAACTCAACACTTTTTGATCGAATTTCTTGAGCAAAATTCAATATGTTATGGTAATTATTTGCTTATTATATTCAAGTCCAATGATCTTTGTACCACATTATATAGTTTGTCTCACTGCTAGTATTGTAATTTTGAGCTCGTGAAACTTATTTTTTTATCAAATCTCATAGCCTAGAACAAATATGGACTAACTTAATTTATCAATAAACAAGCACATTGTCTAACTATATCCATTTCCACTAGAATGACTAGCGATAATTTCTGATTCCAACTCCTTATCTACACAAATTTAGCATCTAGACATTTCACCAAAATCCAACAAATGATAAAATAATGGAATTTCAACATCCTGGATGATGTAACTCTAAGTTAGAACTTATACATGGATGATTAATTAAAAAATGGTTAATTAAATAATGAAATTTACTAAATTTCCATAAGGAAATATATATCATTATTAATCAAATAATGTTACAAAGAAATACATGAAGTGTTGTCTCAAGATAGGGAAACTATCTTGGACACACAATCACTTGGTTCAGAGAATCTCTCAACCACACACCAATCTGGGAAACATAATAGGAACAACACACCCCCTTGATGACTACCTGTCTCGATATTAATCTGCAAAGTCTAGTTGTGGTCAAACATAACAAAAGGATATGTTGACGTCCATATAAAGGACCAACCATCCACCAGAATGCATGGGTTCCAACTGCTGCAACCGCCAGTCTTGTAGGATGTCCTTTGAATACATGGTTTTGTCAACCATTATAACTGAATACATGTACCTGTGCCTGTAAATCCCTCTCCAACACCATCATCATGGGTTTTATCGAATTACCCATAAACATGTTCTGGGTTTTATCGGATTACCCTTAACCATGCCAACAAGGGCTCTCAACCACCAAGGCTCAACTCAGCCACCAAGGCTCAACACTACCACCAAGGCAATCAATCCAACCACGAAAGCTCAATAGAGCCACAAAGGCTGAACACAGCCAGGAAGACTCAACACAACCACGAAGGCTCAACTCACCCACTAAGGGCCTCAAATCTACCACTAAGGCACTCCAACCACCATGGGCCACAAATCTGGAACTAAGGCACTCCAGCCACCATGGGCCATAAATCTAGCACTAAGGCACTTCGGCCACCATGGACTAAAAATCTACCACGAAGGCACTCCGGCCATTAAGGCTCATGAGAGACCCAAATCAACTAGGCCCAGAGTTTTCTCGGCTCACCTTCAACCATGCCAAGGGTTTTGTTGGCTGGCCCTTAACCATATCTACATGAATCCCTGTTCACTTCACTCTCACACATGGTTTCTAGCTTACCACAAGCTGACACTTCAAAGTGGTTTCCAGATGACCACAAACCTGCAATTACAAAGTGGTTTCAGATTACCATTAACTTAATGGGGATCACATGTCTTATAAGACTTACAACACAACTCCAACTCCTGGAATTACTAGGTACATAATTTATAAAGATCACTACAAAAAAATAAATCCTATACTTTCTTACAATTAAAATGTGTGACTTGTAATAAAACATGCTAGTGAGTCTATCCCCCAAACTCACACAAACTCACACAAACATTCACTTTGTTGTCCATCATCCTTTAATCATTGTTGTTGTGCTTTTACCTCAAATTTTAAAATTGTTCACATCTTGGGCATCTTTATATTTTTCAATTAAGTCTTGGATCTCTATTCTTAACCTGTCATTTGTTAGAGTCGTGAATTCTAACAAAATAAATTACCTACATTGAGTTAGCTAGGCTCAATAAGGCTCAACAATTTAATTCATGATTCCAATACCTAAAAAATAAACTTTCATAATAACATTAAATTTGTCTATCTCCACCCACAAATGACTTTAAACCACTATTTGAAAGACACTCACACCACAGTTGAGTGTATCTAACATTTCCACTGATCCAAAATAGTAGGAAAGATTGTGCCACACGACAAACAATCGATCTTGGTTCCTCTTGGAGTTCTTGTAGCTCTGGTGAGAGGATAGAGGGTACGAGTTGTTGGAGCACCAGGGGAGTCCATTACTTCATTACACAACAATTCTAGAATGTTGCTACAAATAACTACAAGCCCATGAGAAAAATTACTATATGGATTTTTACCAACACCCATTAACTGAAGTTCACATCCCTCCCCTCGAGTATTTCTAATATCTCCAAGTGATATGGCTCATTCATCACAAAACTGACCAGACCTGTAATATTCCTAATTAGCTGACAACTAATTAGAAATATTATTTTTTTCAAATTTTCTTTCTTAAGTGCAGTAGGTAAAGAAAAGGGTGAAGGGACCCATAAACCCAACAGTTAGAATAAAACCACTTTTCTAGAGCTAATGTGGACATCGCAGCTCTTGTGGGGCCAAGAGGCTAAGAGGGTAGCACAGCAAGTGTGAAAGCCAAGTGGCCAAGTAGCATCATATTTAATGAGTAGACCCAAGGATGTATGGTTTCACAAGAATAAGAAGGGGGTGAGGAAGCCATAGGAATAATTTTTACATATTCTGATTTTCTGGTCTTTATGACTTAAGCACGCTTGTGTTGTTTAGCTGATTCTATAGTGTTGTTTAGCACATGGGTGTCTCCGAGCGGAGATCCCAACCTCATACTCGGGGGACTTCGAGTGCCCACTCAGGAGAGGAGTTCTATTGTTCGACGGGAGCAGATTCAGTATCTTGGCATCATGCCACATGTAGTCCCTCCTATAATAGTGCAATCATGCAATGATCTATGCAGTCCATCAACATAGGGGTTATGGAGAGGGAGAAATTCCAAGGCATTTCTGCTTGGAATCCAGTGAGGGGATCAATTGTTCAATATTTGAGATTTGGGGTGTAGTTGTGGCTAGTTTATCTATCACCTCAACCCATAGCTCTACATACCCAACAATTGTGCATTTTCAAACCTTGGGAGGGTGATTTCTGGGGTCAGCCTTTCTAGAAATCCTTTCTGGGTTTTTGGAGTAGAGTTCGGTGTCCAAATATAGACATTTTCTGAGCAGTAGATCAGTCTCATCTACACAACCCTATTCATCCAGCAACAACATTTCCAGCAGAGCAGTGCAGAGAGGGAGTCCAACAGAGCAGTAGTAGAGTAGTGTTTTGGGTGGGAGAATCTAAGCGCCATTCCAACCAGCTTAGACGGCTAGAGTGCTATCTTTTTAGCATTGTTGTACTTATTTTTCAACTCCAGTATTTTAATAAAATGGCTGAATAGGTCTAGCTCTTTTCATGGTGTTTTGTTTTCCATATTGCTACAGATTTAGTCTTTGTATGCTTTGTATTATTGTATTTTTTGTATTTGGAATAATATAGTGGTATCAAAGCTCATAGACTTGGCTTAGCCTGTGGAGCAACCGGTCTATGACACCCAGAGATAGAGAAGACATTTAGACTAGAAAAGGCGGTGCAGAGATAGAAAATGTAGGCTTGGGATCACATCTAAAAGAGGAGACTGAGTTCCAGTGGAGGAGGATAAAGGGAAGGCACCAATGGCAAAATAGGATGATGGGAAGGAGTTTGGAAACCTCCTCCTCAAATATGTGCAGGAGCTCACCAACAAAATAGAAGAGATGGGGCAAAGAGTTGTCAGGGAAAGTAGATAGAGGGAAATCCAGAGGGGGTTTCAGAATGGAGAAGGATCAGGAACCTCTCACCATTGGCCTGATTAAACGGTAGTGCCGCATACCTCAAAACTCTCTATGATGCCCACTTTCCTAGCTACATAGATAGGAGTAGGAGGACCTCAGGGGTTGGGGGAGGATCATTACGATGAGTATTTTTTGGAGCATATATCTCATCGACAAGATTTCAGTGATCACTTGAACTTCAATGAATTTTTTCATTTGAGGGACAACTGTAGACCTCGCAACTATAACAGAGGAGGTGGGTGCACGCAGGGTAATGACCAAAAATGTACCGCGGGTAGAAGTTTTTTGCCATCTTTTGATGGGTCATCAAAGAGTACGGAAAAGGATTGGGTAGAGAAGCTAGACATCTATTTTCAGTTGAACCACATGGCGGAGGTAGAGGCCACCAAGGTGGCAATGCTGCACCTTGAAGGGGAAGCTCATGATTGGTGGTTGCATGGGATGACTACATTGGGTCATGCAGGGGTGACTGCGTATGCAGATTTCACCCAGAGACTAGTGGAGAGGTTCGACTGGAAGGACTCAGAAGAAAATTTTGTCGAGCTAGCTAAGCTTAAATAGATAAGGCACCCAGAGACTTATATATTCGAGGTCCTAAAGCTCTCAATGATGGCTCCAGATTTGTTGTTGACCAGGAGGGTGTATATCTTTATCGACAAATTGGTAGAGCCTCTGCGTGGTCTACTCAGATCCAGTAGACTGGCTACGCTTCAGGACGCATTTGGGAGGACTAGGGATCTACAAGATGCCTTGGCAAGGACAAGAGATCCACTTCCCTAAAAACTGACATTTCATCCGAGGGGGAAAGACACGTGGGTTCCACCCCCAAAGGGTAACTAGGGTCGAGGGCCTTTGGATGATGATACCCGAAGGGATTTGAGAGGAAGGAACATATGCTTCACTTTCCAGTATCCATGGGTGTCGGGTCATCGTTATGCCCTGGGGAAGGCACACTACATTGAGGTCTTCTCCGACACTGAAATAGAAGAAGAGGCATATGAGGAGATGGAAGGAGATGCCAATGTTGATGCTCTAGGAGGAGATCCACCACCACCACACTACAAGGAAAAGATCCTCTAATAGAAGTTATAAATGAGGTTTTCAGTGTTATGAAATTGGCCAAAACTGTCAAAATTTTTTTTCTACAACATTTGTTTTTGGTAACAAAGGTTTTGGTGGAGATTTTAACAGAATTTTAACACAACTAAAAAACCTGGGCGGCTAGAGGTTATTATGGATGTTTTTTTAATTAGTGTGCTATTGAGGTGTCAATGCATCGGTGTGTGTCATATATATGGTCAACTCGTGGTGGTCGAAGGTGCATGCACCAAGCCGTAAAGGTATACAACCGCACTAAGCACACTGTAGTTGATACAATGCACGAGGCCATTCTAATTGGTATTGGCATTTGTGCGGTGCATATATGTCGTATCAACGCACTGATACATAGTATTATAGAAGCACATCGATGTGCAGTATCAGAAAAACGCAAAAATTATTCTAATTCGTGTTGGGATTTGTGCGGTGCCCATATGTCATATCTTTTTATCATACTTCTGTTAAGCATTTATAATGCATATTAATAGCTGAACTCTGCTTCCGATTGTTCTAATTATTGGTATTTCTGTGGTGGCCATGAGTGTAAAAATGCGCAGTGTGTGATCTCCATAACGCACGGTCAGTAGTATTCCTAAAACGCCGCGGGAATTTATAATTGGTATTTTAGGTATTTTTAGGTGCCCACTTAAATTGTTGAAAATGCACGGTGTATTGTATCAACCTACATACTTGGGTATCAATCTTGACAATACTGAGTTTTCATTTTGTATTTTTTAGAAACATCAACCTGTGACAGTGCAATTATTGTGATTGTTTTAAATTCATTATTCATCAAAAGTCGACACATCTTATAACAATATTCATATTAATTAAATTTTTATTAATGCATTTGAATATGATGTTTGGATTAATTTGTTATATCATATCATAATTATTGTGGTTTTTTAAAATTCAATATTCATCAAAAATAACCATATCTTTCAACAATATTCATATAATTCCAAATTTTATAGTACATTTTAGATATGTGATGTTTGATTAATTTATTTATGTATATCCTTGATTCACATCTCTTCATTATAATATTTAATCATCATATATTTAATGGGTGGTGTTACATTTCATAGCGACATTGAATAATATGGGCTAAATTAAAACACACATATATATATATATATATATATATATATATATATATATATATATATATATATATATATATATAAAATAGGTTTTGTCTGCTTACAAAATGGACGATTATTGGTATCCCTTTGTCTTTCAGTGTGACACTATTATCATTGGGTAAACCATAATCATAAGTTTTATGAACAAATATTTCAAAAAACACAATCCCTTGCTTTGATATCTAAACATAATGACCATCATTCTTCGCTTGAACTATTTTCATTGGTCGAGCTACTTCCATGACTCGGGTTATTTTGAGGAATATTTTTTTTGCTGTGTTGATTGTTTTCTTCTTCTTCACCTTCCATCTACAAAATAAAAATAAACTGAAATGAGTGTATATACATTGGTGAGAATAATAAAAATTGCAATATTAAATAATATACATCAATGTAAATCGAAAATAAAAATGACGTACCATAGCAACAATTGACGCATAAACTATACACATTCTTTCGAAACCATGTATGATGCCATCTTTCAAAATTTCATCTGTTGGTGCAGTTCCATACTTTGTTTCCTGCATGTTTTATACCCCATAACAAATCATATATTTAATATAAAGGATGTTTTTGTTCTATTAATTATAGACGAAGCTAAGTAAAACAAGATCGATAGATGCTTACAAATTCCACAATTAATTTTAAGTGTATAACATATAAGCCCTGCTGCTTAATATAAATGTAAATTCATACGAGGGGTTTTATTTGTAAGTTGCTTTATGATTGAAGACGACTAATGATGATTTTGTAAAAACAACTTAAATATAAATGAATGAAATCCGTTAAGTTGTAAGGTTAATAGCAAATTACTCACAAACTTAGATATCAAACCTTTTCTTCCTTGTCATCCTGTTTTACGTGTTGAATGGGTTCCATTTTATTTTCTTTTATGCAAGAAAATACTTCAAAATTAATATTTAATGCTAAATTTTTTATTTATTGTACCTAATGATCAAAAAATTAAATGATTACATATTACATTTGAAGCACGTTGTTGTTGAGATGGCTCCTCATGTGATGCAATTTTGTTCATTTCTTTTACCATCTCCTTCTACACCTTAATGGACATTCCTATTGGCATATAATTGATATCAGTTCGTTCATCTTTTGAGATTTTCATAATATTCTTGAAAATGTAACATGACAATAAACTATTTAATTTTTATATTGATATATGAAAAGTAAATATAACAAAAGTGATATTTATAAATAATTCTAGAAAAACATTTAAAGGAATATTACTTTTTCATTCCTTTTTTTGTTGTTGTACATTTTTGCTATTAAAAGTCTGACATGTCTCATTGACCAATTCTCTGGAAACTCTTCCTGTAGTTTAGATAAATTCAGTTCTTGGAATCATTGGATTGATTTTTGTATTGTAAGTGGAAAGACCGTCTATACATTTGTTCCACTAAATCCCTCAAACTTTTGTAAAAAATTTTCCCCCTTTCGTTAAGCTCCATCACCACTCTAGATGAGCTAAGGAGCAATTCATTTTCATTTGTATGTTCTTTTTTTTTCTTTTCTTAGAACAAAATTCCTTTTCTGAGTTGTTGGTCCCTGTAGAAAATTAAATATATGTGAATTAATAGATTGTTTGAAACACGTTATCTAATAATTTTAAGTATATTATTAATGAAAATTAAGAAAAGAAACTCATATTGGATCGATAGTATTTTTTCATTCACTTGATTCACCCTTTTGCAATTTTTCCATCAAGATTTTACGCTCTTATGCTCCTAGATAAAAAATAATCTAATCGAGCTTCGTCATTTTGTGGCTCTACATGATACACAATAAAAAACACATATTGGTTAAACTTACATATAGTTCAAAAATAATATTATTTTTAAAGAATTTACAAAGAACTTGCCTTTTTTTATTTTCTTTATGTGTTATCAGTATTTTTGTTACTTTATCTCTTGTAATCCATTTATTTATCAATATGAAACCTATACCATATCATTCATTAATATATTTTATAAATAAATTGTCAACTTTTCAGATAAAAAAAAAATCAAGAAACCGGTGTGCTTTTCATGGTGTACGCACCAACATCGGTGTGTGGTGGTCTTGTAAACACACTGCCCAAACAGTATAAAACACCGTACGGTGCTCTATGTCAACAAGGAGCATGGGTGCATTACATGCTAACCACCACACTGATTAACACAGACAAAATAATAAAAATTGTCTAGTGTTAGTTTTTGTAGCATATGGTGTCATGGAGGGGGCGGTGCAGCCTATTTTTATAAACACCCCACGCAAAAAAGGGCCACCGTACAGTGCTCTCTATCAACTAGGAGACCCGATGCGCTATATGTTACATGGTGCACCGATTAACACAAAATAAAAAAATTTTTTTTACCAAACAATACGTGAGCGGTGCACTATAATGAAACAGTGCACCAGTGCCCTATCTTACATATGGTGCACAGATTTAAAAAAAAATGTTTTTAAATTTTTTATCAAATAGTACATGTGCCGTGTACTGGGATAAGCCAATGCACTGGTGTACTAGGTTACGCAGGGCGCATCGATTAAAAAAAAAATTGTTTTTAAACATTCACGCAAGGGCCGACATGGATTAGGATCTGACTATGCAAGTCGTTTCGTGGGTTGGATGTCATACGCCTATATATATAACAATACAAACCTATAAATCTAAAATGAAAAGCCCTAATTTTGAAATCACGGAAACAGGAAGAAGCAAGGGCATAAACAAATAGAATGAAGGGTTTAGGGTAAAAATGATTTTTTTTTGTTTCTATTTTTATTTTTTAAAAACGAACAACAAATTGAAATTTTTTACTTACTGCGTAAAAAATACTGCAGAAAATGTAAAAACTAAAATAAAATTTAATCATGATATCGTTTGAAATTCTATGCTATAGGGTTTGAATCACCAGAGGTTTGGAACTCTGATTGTCTGAATGCTTCTGCTTGAAAGTATTTCGCTGCTCCACAGTGCTCTTGTGCTCTCTTGCTCCAGGTATGTCTCCTGCAAATCTTTGGCGGAATTTTTTTTCAAAAATAGTGAAATAATGAATAGTGTTTAGTGTTTAAAGAATTGTTTTATGAAATTAGATTTTCGAAAATATTTTTCTGCCAATTTTTCAATTTACCGCTTTTTTTCACTTAAAAAAAATAAAGTTCCATTTTTTTTATTTGGAGCTTTTCGTCACCAGTGTATCAATTAATAACACCACACAGGCGCATTAGTTAATAACATGACACCGGTGCGTAGTAACTAAAAAAATAGATGCAGTTATCTGTACATAAGCACCGATAACAATAAGTCCATTTTTAAGGCACCGAAATTACTTTTAGGTGTGTGCGCTAAAATTTATTGTTGATTTTGCTCAAATGCAGGGAGAAAGTATCATAATTAGATCGAATGGAAAATTAAAAATCCAGCTCTTTCCATAATATTTCTCAAAGTCCGTTGCGGAGTTCACCCTATCCATCTCAAGACGTAATATTTAATTCATATTTTATTTATATTTTCATTATCTACTTGAATTTATGTTTTTTATCCATGTCAATCAGCTTAATAAAATTTATAATGTATACAAATTTGCAGGTTCATGCAAATTCAAAATTGAGTTCAGATGCACAAAATAATCAAACAACTCCAAAATGTTGGAAGCTCTTATTAGGATTAGCATATCACAAGGCACATTTGGTAGATGAAAATGGACAATTGATTCACCCTGCCAATTGTAACAATATTGCATCTTCTAGCCATAATCTCGGGACAATGATGGCAATAATAATTGTTTGGTATATTAATGTAATTATTAAGAACAACGTCAAACAAATTAATCATTCATAATCAACGTTCTTACTAATTGATATCATAGATTTTGTACTAATCATGTTCAAATATATTTTTTGAAATTATTAGGATTCTAGTGATGATGAGTGACCTACCTACCGACTTCCGTTGCACCCCACGATAATGTCAAATTGAGAGAACGCTGAATTAAAACATAACTAATTTTGTATATTATTGCACGTGTTTATAACTTTGCAGTGTCATTATCCTTTGTTCGTGCATGGGTGTGTGAAACATGAATTCCCTCAAGACCTAGGACGTGCCATATCTAAATTATCTACATTTGTATGTTGGATCACGTCAAAGGAGATTCATGTGGCTAGCATTCCACGGTGGCGTCAACAGATAGTTGAGATTGTTGTATGTTTGAGAAGGAACTGTTGACGAGTTTCATGGACTTGCAGTTTCATCTTTTAATCCACCTAGTATGTGAGGTTCAATTAGTTGGGGAGGTTTCTTGTCATTGGATGTTCTTGTTAGAGAGGTACATGAAGAAATTGAAAGGTTTTGTTCGACAAAGGGAAAAACCCGAGGGGTTTATAGCATAGGGGTACATATCATATGAGTCTTTCTATTATGCCAGTGAGTACATTAAGTAGATCGACAATAGACCAGGTGCGGTGACTTGGGAGGATAAAAGGGATGGAGACACAAGAGAATGGGAGTTGCTATAAATGAATGGAAAAAAAACACTTGATAAAGAGCAAGCAACTTATAATTTTTCAAATTTACACAAAGTAAATATTCATGTTTAACTTCGATAAAATGGATTAATTTGTTATATCATATCATAATTATTGTGATTTTTTAAAATTCATTATTCATCAAAAGACGACACATATCTTATAACAATGTTCATATTGATTAAATTTTTATTAGTGCATTTGAATGTGAGGTTTGGATTAATTTGTTATATCATATCATCAGATTTCACATCTCTTCATTATAATATTTAATCATCCATAAATTTAATCAGTGGTGTTACATTTCACAGCGACAATGGAGAATGCAATAGACTAAACTAAAACACACACACACACACACACACACATATATATATAAGACAGTCTTTGTCATACAAAATGGGACAATTATTGGTATCCCTTTGTCTTTCAATTGTGACACTATGTCCATTACATTAAACAAAATGTCTGATTTCACAGACAAATATTTCAAAAAATACAATGTATTGCTTTGATATCCAAACATAATGATCATCATTCTTCACTTGAACTGCTATCAGTGCTCGAGCTACTTACATGACTTGGGTTATTTTCAGGAATTTTTTGTTCAAGGTGTTGATTGTTTTATTCTTCTTCACCTTCCATTTACAAACATAAAAATAAACTGTAATGAGTGTATATACATTGGTGAGAATAATGAAAATTTCAATATTAAATAATATACATTAATGTAAATCGAAAAGAAATGACGTACCATAGCAATAATTAACTCATGAACTATGCACATTCTTTCAAAACCATGTAGTATGCCATCTTTCAACATTTCATCTGTTGGCACAGTTGCATACATTGTTTCCTGCAAGTTTTATATCCCATAACAAATCATATATTCAATATAAAAGTTTTTTTTGTTCTTTTAATTATAGATGGAGATAAGTGAAACAAGATCGATAGATGCTTTCAAATTCCAAAATTAATTTCTGATATGTCAACATATACTCACAACCCATATTTAACCTAATGTCAATCAATTCGTCTGATGGCTCTTCTTTGTACGTTAGCACATGTTTGAAGACATTTAATGATGATTTTTGTAAAACAACTTAAAATATAAAAAAAATGAAATCTAGTTAAGTTGTTATAAGGAAATAACAATTACTCACAAACTTAGATATCAACCATTTTCTTCCTTGTCGTCCTATTTTATGTGTTGTATGGGTTCCATTTTCTTTTCTTTTCTGCAAGAAAATACTTCAAAATTAATATTTAATGTTAAATTTTTTATTTATTGTACCTAATGATCAAAAAATTAAATGATTACATATTACATTTGAAGCACGTTGTTGTTGAGATGGCTCCTCCTGCGATGCAATTTTGTCCATTTCTTTTACCATCTCCTTCTACACCTTTTTGGACATTCCTACAGGCATATAATTGATATTAGCTCGTTCATCTTTTGAGATTTTCATAATATTCCTGAAAATGTAACATGACAATAAACTATTTAATTTTTATATTGATATATGAAAAGTAAATATAACAAAAGTGATATTTATAAATAATTCTAGAAAAACATTTAAAGGAATATTACTTTTTCATTCCTTTTTTTGTTATTGTACATTTTTGCTATTAAAAGTCTGACATGTCTCATTAACCAATTCTCTGGAAACTCTTCCTGTAGTTTAGATAAAATTCATTTCTTGGAATCATTGGATTGATTTTTGTATAGTAAGTGGAAAGACCATCTATACATTCGTTCCATTAGATCCCTAAAAATTTTGTAAAAGTTCTTACCCCTTTCGTTAACCTCCAACACCACTCTAGATGAGCTAAGGAGCAATTCCTTTTCATTTGTATGTTCTATTTTTTAATTTTCTTAGATCAAAATTCCTTTTCTGAGTTGTTGGTCCCTTTAGAACATTAAACATATGTGAATTAATAGATTGTTTGAAACATGTTATCTAATAATTTTAATTATATTATTAATGAAAATTAAAAAAAGAAACTCATATTTGATCGACAATATTTTTTCATTCACCTGATTCATCCTTTTGCAATTTTTCCATCAAGATTTTACGCTCTTCTGCCCCTAGATAAAAAATAATCTAATTGAGCTTTGTCATTTTGTGGCTCTGCATGATACACAGTAAACAATACATATTAGTTAAAATTACATATAGTTCAAAAATAATATTATTTTTAAAGAATTTACAAAGAATTTGCCTTTTTTTATTTTCTTTATGTGTTATCAGTAATTTTGTTACTTTATCTCTTGTAATCCATTTCTTTATCAATATGAAACCTATACCATATCATTCATTAATATATTTTATAAATAAATTGTCAACTTTTTAGGTAAAAAAAAAAAAATATCAAGAAACCGGTACACTTTTCATGGTGTACACACCGACATTAGTGTGTGGTGTTCTTATAAATGAACCGCCAAACAGTATAAAACATCGTACGGTGCTCTATGTCAATAAGGAGCATCGGTGCATTACATGTTAACCACCACACTGATTAACACAGACAAAATAATAAAAATCGTCTAGTGTTAGTTTTTGTAGCATATGGTGTCGTGGAGGGGGCGGTGCGACCTATTTTTATAAACACTCCACACAAACAAGGGCCACCGTAAAGTGCTCTCTGTCAACTAGGAGAACCGGTGCGCTATATGTTACATGGTGCACTGATTAACACAAAATAAAAAATTGTTTTTTCCAAACAGTACGTGAACGGTGCGCTATAATGAAATAGTGCACTAGTGGCCTATTTTACATATGGTGCATAGATTAAAAAAAATAGTTTTTAAATTTTTTATCAAATAGTACATACGCGCTGCACTGGGATAAGCTAGCGCACTGGTGTGCTAGGTTACGCAGGGCGCACCGATTAAAAATTTTTGTTTTTTAAGCATTCACACAAGGACCGACATGGATTGGGATCCGAATATGCAAGTTGTCTCATGGGTTGGATATCATAGGCCTATATATATAGCAATACAAACCTATAAATTTAAAATTAAAAGCCCTAATTTTGAAATCACAGAAATAGGAAGAAGCAAGGGCATACACTAAAAGAATGAAGGTTTTAGGGTAAAAATGATTTTTTTTTTTTTTTTTTGTTTCTGAAAATGAACAATAAATTGAAATTTTTTACTTACTGCATAAAAAATACTGCAGAAAATGTAAAAAAAAACAATAAAATTTAATCATGATATCGTTTGAAATTCTATGCTACAGGGTTTAAATCACCAGAGGTTTGGAATTCTGATTGTCTGAAGGCTTCTGTTCGAAAGTATTTCGATGCTCCACAGTGCTCTTATGCTCTCTTGCTCCAGGTATGTCTCCTGCAAATCTCTGGCTGAATTTTTTTTTCAAAAATAGTGAAATAATGAAAAGTGTTTAGTGTTTAAAGAATTGTTTTATGAAATTAGATTTTCGAAAATATTTTTCTGCCCATTTTTCAATTTACTGCTTTTTTTTCACTTCTAAAAAATAAAGTTTCATTTTTTTTATTTGCAGCTTTTCCTCACGAGTGCGTCAATTAATAAAACCACACCGGCGTGTTAGTTAATAACATGACACCGGTGCGTAGTAACTAAAAAACCAGTGATGCAGTTATCTGTACATAAGCACCGATAACAATAATTCCATTTTTAAGGCACCGAAATTACTTTTAGGTGTGTGCGCTAAAATTTATTGTTGATTTTGCTCAAATGCAGGGAGAAAATATCATAATTAGATTGAATGGAAAATTCAAAATCTATCTCTTTCCATAATATTTCTCAAATTCCGTTGCGGAGTTCTCCCTGTCCATCTCGAGACATAATATTTACTTCATATTTTATTTATATTTTCATTATCTACTTGAATTTATGTTTTTTATCTATGTCAATCAGCTTAATAAAATTTATAATGTATACAAATTTGCAGGTTCATGCAAATTCAGAATTGAGTTTAGATGCACAAAATAATCAAACAACTCCAAAACGTTGGAAGCTCTTATTAGGAGTAGCATACTGCAAGGCACATTTGGTAGATGAAAATAGACAATTGATTCACCCTGCAAATTGTAACAATATTTCATCTTCTAGCCATAATCCCGGGACAATGATGGTAATAATAATTATTTGGTATATTAATGTAATTATTAAGTTCAATGTCAAACAAATTAATCATGCATAGTCAACATTCTTACTAATTGATATCATAGATTTTGTACTAATCATGTTCAAATATATTTTTTGAAATTATTAGGATTCTAGTGATGATGAGCGACCTACCTACCGAATTTCGTTGCACCCCACGATAATGTCAAATTGAGAGAAGGCTGAATTAAGAGAAAAAATCGGAGAGGAACGATACCAAGAATGGTTGAATCAATCACCGATTCAATTCCCGCTATGTCTAGATTCACCAATTAGGAATGACTACAACAATAGTAGTTCTTCACAAGCTAGCAATGGAGGCAATTAAATAGAGGTTGGTATGGATGATTTCTTAAGGGATACGACTGCCATGGAGACAATTTTGTTAGATGCATTCTAAAATGATGATCAGCTAGGGGATGATGCTCATATCACTGACACCTTTTTCGAAAGCCTTAAATTTGCTTCCACCACCCCTCTCTTTGGACCTGGCAGTCAGTCAAAGTCTACCTAGTTGGGGAAAATGATGTTATTGTACAAATTGAAAGCAAATTTTGGCTTCTTGAATATATGTTTCTCGAAAATTTTGAGGTAAGTTACCATAAAGTCCTCCCTTATATAAATTTGAGAAATATAATCACACAATGAAAATTAAAAATGGTCAATTTTATGAATGTTAATAATTATATCGGAATTAATGTACATTTAATATTTTCCATGATAATCACCAACTATAGGTTATTCAAAGATAAGGTTCTTCCGAGTGATAATGTCTTGCCCGATAGCTACGAAGAGGCAAAGAAATTGTTGAAAATGTTGGGTGTTGAGTACATATCATATCATGCATGTCGAAATGATTGTATTCTATAAAGAGGAGAATATGCAGGCAAATAAATATGTTCGAAATGTGGGCATGACAGGTATGATAAATAAAAAAAGAAGGGTAAATCACGTGGTCCTCCTTTTAAGATATTGAGGCACATGCCTACAATCCCAAGGATTCAAAGGCTCTTTCATTGCAAAGAATTAGCTATGTTGTAGGGATGGCATGCCTCACAAAGAAGTGAGTTGGGAGCTGTGTGAATCCCTACTGATTTAATAGCCATGAAGCATATAGAGGATACATGGCCCAAAAAATTCAAGGATGAAGTACGAAGTCTACGACTCAGCATAACAATGGATGGCGTCAACCCATATTCCCTCCATAACACGAACTATTATTTTTGGCCTATAGTAGTGATCAATAACAATATCCCCCCATGGTTGTCCGTTTAGAATGAACATCTTTTGTTGGCTCTCATAGTCCCTGGTAGAAGGCAAGTGAAAAATATGGATGTCTACTTACAACCACTAGTAGATGAATTGAAGGAATTATGGGATGGGGTAGATGTATACGATGTATCAAGACCCATCGCAACAGAGAGGAGTTTTACATTTTATGGCATATGTGCTTACACAACACATGATTATCCATGCTTAGGAGTTTTCTCTAGTAAATTACATGTTTATTGATTTGTTTATATACGTAACAATATTCTTTCGCATACTAGTTATTTAATTTGTTGCAATTGTTTTGATCTTCATGATATTATTTAACATGCCATGCATATAAATTGTATACAATAATCTCGCAGGTATTTTAAAAAAGGGTATTTTGGATGTAAATGTTGTGGACCTTCTCTGAAAGCTAGATGGTCCAAGGACCTACAAAAGCCAGTGTATGATTGCTCCATGATATCCCTCCCAAAAGAACACCCTTACAGAAGAGCAGTATCTGCTTTCAATGGTAAACTAGAGAGAACCCAAAGGCCTACAATAACAACACCAACTGAATGGCTTAGAGCATATGAGAGAGATAAGGAGAAGGATTTCATATAAATGTTTGATTCAAATGGGGAGCCTATGTTCAATGATCCATAATTCTTCGACACATATGTTCAGAAATTTCCCATTGGGATGAAAATGAAATCTATCTTTTATAACCTCCCATATTGGGAGCATCTTAACACTATAGCAAAAAAGGACATTGGTGAGGGTCGAAAAATGTCACCATAAGCTCATTGGTGATGGTCAAAAGAGCCTTCGTCACCAAAAATTGAACGTCACCAAAGGTGGCATCGCTAAAAGTATAGGTGTTGTAGTGACATTCAAGGTTCGTCACCAATAATTATTTATAATGACGGATAATGACCGTCACCATTTCATATGAGAAATGGTGATGGACATTAGCCTTCGTCACCAAAAAACTGAACGTCACCAAAGGTGGCGTCACCAAAAGTATAAGTGTTGTGGTGACATTCAAGGTTCGTCACGAATAATGATTATAATGATGGATAATGATCGTCACCATTTCATATGAACAACAACAATTTATGGTGATGGATCTTTCGCGGTCGTCACTATTGATGCATATATATGGTGGCGTTCATTGACCGTCACTATTTCATATTTTGGTGAGGGTCGAAAAATGTCACTATAATCTCATTAGTGATGGACAAAAGAGCCTCCATCACCAAAAAAATGATCAAGATCAATCCATATGAATATTAGGGCACGATGGAATCGAACCACCAACCTCCTGCTTGTAAAGCAGATGCTCTTCCATTGAGCTAGCACCCTTTAAAGATTAGACTTTAAAAAATTAGACCTTAAAACTTTATAAATTATAAATTCCACAACTTTCAATAAATTATAAAACTTCATAAATTTTTGGCAAATATTTTATTAAATAAGAAAAATAGTATCGAAGTTGCGGGTCCCTACCTAATGGTTATGAAAGTTATGAAAATTGGATGGAGGAAAAAATATTTACGTATAAGATACTCAATATGTTTAGTTGAATACTCAATTAGAAGTGAAACTTTGATGACATTTATAGCCTACAAATTTGACCTATAATTATCAAACATAAAATCTGCAATTACATCAAAGGTTGATTTCTCACCTTGTGAATCATGTAAATCTGTTGCGACAACATAAAAATCAGCCTCTAAAAGACTGATTTACATGTCAAAAAGTAAAACAAATTGAGTATATATGATGCAATTATGAATAATGAGCTACATGCTTGAATCCAACTGGTTATGGGGTCTACAAAACTAATTGGGAGTGCTTCTTGTTATTAATTCAAAATGTCAAAATACAATGATCAATAAAAATGATCCTAAAATGTAGCCACTAAATTGATGTTAAAATTGTAAGCACAAAGTTTGGCTAATATCCATTACATAAACAAAATATCTAAGTGGCATTCAAACACTTCCAAATCCACACCAAACATGAGTACCCAAAAGATGCAATTGCATGGATATAAGGAAAACACTCTCTATCTCTCAATGACAACTATGTCCTCCCACAAGTACTTCAACCAGCAAAAGGGTTGTGAAGACAAGAACCTCAAAGCAAAAAAAATACACAATACAAAATAACACTTCATCCCCTGTCCCTGCCCACCTCTACCTTTATAGAATAAATCTAGGGGACTAACAAAATGACCCATAGAAAATAGGATTAGAGCGAGAAAAATAAATATGATAAGCAAAAAAATAACGAGCAAAGAAATCAACTAATTTGAACATGTGTCCAAATGTACTCAAAGATTAGATGAAACAAAAGAACCCAACATAATTGATTATGCACTTGATAAAATGGAATTTACTTCTTTAGTAAAAAGGAAGAAAATCTCAGCCTCTTTTCTATTGACCTGTGAAATAAATCAACAAAATTTCTCTATTAAAGAGGAAAACAAATGTTTGGGATGAACCGAATTTCACTTCAAACAATAATCATCAATGGACCATGTATGCAAAACTACCAGGAGCTTGATTAACCAAAGCTTCTTAATAGAGTACTCTGAACATGATATTTTGGATTGTTTAAAACTTACAAAGTGTAGTAAAGGATACACAACGAATCATGACTCCTCTTCTTGCTCTACTCAAAAGTATCAAGGGAAAGAATTCTACTGCATGAAATATAGATACAAACTAATAAACATCTTCTAGCTGCAGCATTAACATAAAAGTATGATCTATAGAAAGGGGCAAAGGATGAATGGCACAACCATGGCTATCTAGATGTTGTACTGCCCTTGGAGATCATTTATGGTCTTATTGCAAACTCTAGGTGATTAAAACCCAAAAAAATCTTGCCCCTAGGGAAGAAAATCCTCCCTCTATTTACAGATTTTACAATATCCTCAATATAGATTGTTTTGACAAAGTATCAAATGATTATCTAATTTCTAACCTTAACCATTTGGCAAATTCAAAGTTTATTTTCCAATAAATATATATTATCCCTTAGATCAAGTCAAATATTATCATCATTCCTCTCATCCATTGGAAATCAAGGAAGTAATTTGCAACCCTCAATGTTAATCTATTTTACAATGTCAAAGATGGAAATCCTCCTCCTGGGCCTTAATCATTAAAATAAAATTTCCCAAACCGCTAAGTACCCTACGATGCAATATGTCATCTTTGAGTTTGGCAAAGTCAAACTAGATCACCAATCCCATGCTTGGAGGTCTTTGGAATGGGAAATTTTCCAAGTTATCCTCTATGATGATATTTTTTCATGCCACGTCTGAGGGTACACCTACTCATACTACTCACCAACATCATCTCCTACCTTGATTTATACTCCCATGGGCCAAAATATGCTTTCCGTAAGACCAACTTTGTTTTCTACCTATTATTTTCATAGTGCCAAAATTTCCACTTGCATTAAAAAATGCATGTTATGTACATAAATTGCAAACCTGATGGATTATAAGGAAAGGGGTTATCCTATATTCCATGAAACATTGTATTCCATACTTAGAATGCACCCCAAAGTGTCAAAATTGCATTTCTCAAGTTAGAATCTGCATTATAGCCTAACCTGATTGCACACAACCCCCAACAGGTGTACCTATGGAGAAGTCATAAAATATAGCGTTATATTATTCCTCCTTGTGCATATTCCTACAATTCCATAATTCTAATTTACACATTCAAATGAAGGTACCAAGTCTACCAAAACAATTTCACTGTTTTCGTCTTTTGCTAAGTGCAATTAGTCTTTAGTTACATCCATATCCAGGGCTCACTAAATATCAAAATTGTGATTTTCAATTTTTTGTGCAGTTCTTAAAACATTATTGATATTTTTACATCATTAGAGTTTCACTTCCAATCCAAAAATCTAGTGTGCAAAAATACAGTGAAACTGCCAAATTACAGAACATCACAAATCGGACTAGAGTGCCTTCACAATTTTATATGCCAGAACATACATGAGCACATATGGTGAAATATAGAGGTTGATAGCTAGAGTATCTTATGGTCTACAACCCTACAGAATCAAATTCCCAAGAACAATATCCAACTGTTAGTTATTAAGCATCAACCATAGAAATTTGTTTGGTTTGGCACTTTTCTCCAACTCTAGAAACTCACGCAAGCTCAAAAAAAAATTGCATAACATGTTCTCATTAAAAATCTGAATGCCAATTATTGAAGTCTATGGTCTGCTCAAGAAACCAATTACAAATAAAAGAGAAATATTTACATGGAATCAAAGGTCTAAGAAATAATTATCTTATTTTCAACCATGTCATTACCTCAACAACAAAGCGACCCCAGAACTTTTCACTGTGAGCTTCCATGACTCCCTTTAAAATCATAAGCCACAAGCCTCAAATGATGTCAGCTATTTCAAAGAAGAGACGCCACTGCTGACAAAGCATCTACAATGATGGTGAAAACCAACACAATGTAACATGACAACGTTAAACCATGTTTCAAAATAACAAAAATGAGTTATTGAGTGCATATAAAAACCTTGTTAATCTAAGAATTTAACTGGCCTCAATAAGCAATAGTCAAGGCTGACTCATATTCTCCACTACGATAGGGTACCCGATGGTTTGACCACCCAATTCCACTGCCCATCTTGCACCACTTGCTAGGTTACCTTTTGTAAGGCCATAATCTTTATCAAGCGCCTGCACAGTTTCCAAGGATATAAACAATTATACTTGACTAGAAATTTTACAGTGATATTTTTTTTAACTATTGGAAGAAGCAATTTATCAGCTAGAGCAAAAAAATCACTTCACAGATGGACAATACATAAAGAATCACAAATTTAAATCCCCAGTATATCAGAATGGCAATGTAATATTTTAAAGCACCGGCAAACACCAAGAATGGAGATGAAATACTACTCGGTATTTATCTCAATGACTAGCAGGAAAATGAAAAATGATTATCTTACGCAGTCTTTTAAAGCTAGATCGTTTAGGAAATGAAAAAATAAATATCAAGATTGAAGGCAGATATTATCCCACAACACCGTTGGTATAGAAACTGAGAAATAAGATTGACACTTACGTTTTTGTAAATGTTCATCTTGGTTTTTGTCGACCTGCATGGAGGAAAACACAGAATACTCACTAAGGGGTTAGAGCTTGGGGGGTTCGTGGATTTTAGGTTAGTAAACATGCTTCTGTGGATGATTGGCTATATTTTATTATCCTTTGTTTGTGATGACATCTGTGGATCTTTATATCTCTGTAATTTCTTTTTGAATCACCATATGTTATAAATGGTTTCTAGTGGAATCAACTGATTGCTTAAATTATTTATTATACTAATTGTGTATCCAATAAGAGCATCAGTCTTTCATAGATTAATGAGTACCATAATACTACTAAAAAATACAATTATTCCATGTGTTCATTGAAAACCCTAGCTCCGTATTGCACCCCAAGGTCAATCTCCCCAATAGAGTCATGACATAGTCATTATAGAGGAGAGTGGGTACGAGGTGAATGAACATACCATCTATAATCTATTTCCTGTTTTAGATGCTCTTCTATTGATAGAAACTCAGTTCTAAATCATTGTTTTTTCTTAATTAGTTTTGCGTGCACAAATAGACTGCGCAGTTCCCTGAGATAGAAAGGGCACACAGGCATGAGGTTTCCCAACTTAATGAAAGTCACAAATCTCTAGGAGAGCACACTTCCCTTTTGACTCTGTTATCTCTGCAGCCAAGTGCAATAGGATTAGGAGGTTTTACAGTGAGTAGAGGTGATGTTGTGCATGCATCCAGATTAATTGTACCTCTTTTCTTCCTAGTTTACAAAGGAATATCAAGGTGCACAATTTTGAAGTTGAAGAATTTGAGTTTGGAGCTGTTGCTTTCAATTTCTATTTTAAAATTTAATAGAAAAGTATAGATGTTTTGCGTGTTCAGAAGTCCATGTTTGATGTTTTATTGTAGTAGCAGCATGTGTTTGTTAGTTAGGGCACCCCTAACAGAAATTCTGATTAGTGATTTTCAGCTTTAATGATCTATAGTTACTAGATGAGTTTACAGTACATAAACTGCTCATCATGGCCTGATTTTGGACATTTTATTCATGTATGGTAGTTTATTTAGGTATTTCATGATACCTTTATCTAAGGGAAAGGAAGGTCAACTTCTCCTAGTATATGATAGGGCAAGGGGCTATTTAGTGATTTCATAAAAACACACAAACACCTTTCTAGCATTCCTCAAATTACTATCGAACCAAAATATATAGAAATTAATAAATGACCAAATTCCTAGACACAAATATTTCAATTATAATAGCAAGACATTTTGGTCATAAGGCGTGTTGAATTTCTTTGTAAGTTCATCTAAATGTCTTGAGGTTATTTCAAGTCAGCTGATAAGTTTAACAAGGAATGTTGCAAAAGTAGCAAGTCCCTAACTCATATCTTCATTTTTAGGGATATGCATATGGATAAATAATATTAGGAAAATAGTCTCCTTAATCATAATGTGCATAAGAAACTTATTTATTAAGGAAATTTCCCTGCGAATAATGTCGCATGAGTACTCTTCTAAGAAGAATAAGAAAAGGATTTCAAAGTGAAATACATACATCGGTATACTATAATCCTGCTACACTAGATGTCAGTTGAAGGAAAATTAAGTAAATATTGTAAATTCAAAGACTACAATAATAAGGGACAAAGTCCCAACAAAAGCATAGACTATCATCTAGCATACAAAATCCATGCAATTATTCTAGATAACAAGAGCCTCGAGATCTCTCCTCATTGTAGTGATCATCAAGGCAGTACAAGGTTGGGTGAAGGCTCCTCCTTGACCCAACCTTTTGGCATGATCAAGTTGTTTCCTAATAAGCATAGTATGTGTTCACAAAGAGAAATCCCTAGACCCTAGTGCTTTCATCTCTGAAATTGGACTCACCAACATTTTGGAGCAGCCACCTTGTGAACTACCTATGCCAACATAATAGAATCACAACAGAAGATGTTATTTTGAGGCTCCATACAACCATCTACTCCCTCCATTCTTGCCTGACCTTTCACCAAAAATAAAAAAGGCTTTTGATTTGTTCCATTAGCCACTAATTTCACATCAAAAAACAAGTTTCTTGTATCCTGCAAAGACCCACTGTGCCCATCATGCTCAAACATCAATGGCATTGTAAATTGTTCCTAGTTGCTCTTGTACTATGAATCCTTCAAAACATTTAAAGCAATTCTTTATTCTTTTTATAAAGACCAAAAGTAAAGTTAATTTTCATAGCATGGCTCGTGTGGATTATCAACAACTCAAAATTGTTTACAATAGCATAACCAAAAACAAATTTTGATAGTGAATGTCATAAAACACTTTTCTGTGCAAAATGTTGCTACAAGGCTTTAGATTTCAAGTATACCTTGTTTCGTATTTCAGTCCAGAGATTTGAGTTAGCCTTCTCAGTCAACTAGTTATTTTGATTTAGACTAAAAAATACTGAGGATCACCAGCTTGTAATCCTAATGTGCCCTTTCTGGAATAATATCTTTTACAATTTCCAAATGCAAATTAATATCGATCGAACAACTAATATTACTTAGGTTTGACTGAAATTGGATAGCTGAACAATATGGATGATGGTAGCCTAGTTAGTCTCAACCTTCACTAAAAAATCAAACTTTAGCATAACCAAAACCAACTGACTCAAACCAAATCATGAGTGTGGAATTTGAACTACCCACAAGGCCCAATGAACTAATACAACGTGTAGAATGTGCAACAGAAACAAGACTGAGGGTGGTCAACTTGAAATCCTAAAGTATCCAAATGTACCCTCTCTACAAGGACTGAGGGTGGTCAACTTGCAATCCTAATGTATCCTAATGTACCCCATCTACAAGGACTAAGGGTTGTCAACTCACAATCCTAATGTACTCTCTCTACAATGATGCTTGCTACAATTTCCAAATGCACTTCAATATCTATCCAAGAACTACTATTGAGTAAAACTGGTTACTGGGACCATTTTGACCAAAGTGGATGATGCAATCTCGTGCCTCAACCATAATTGATGTGAATGTGTGGAGAATATAATCAAAAAACCATTAATGTAATTCATTATAAACTCAGTAGTATTAATAAGATGTAAGAGGTTTTCCCACTTGTAATTACTCTGTTGATTAGCACAGTATGCCTTGTTTTGATGGTCTAGATGAGACTCAAGAGTTAATATTGTTTATTTTTATTCCTTCAATTATGAATATCTATGTTCTCTTGGGTGGATTGACAGAGGAGTAACTAGAAGACCGACAAGCAGAAACTGAAGGGGCCAGCAAACTCTGGAATCTAATAAAATACAGTCATCAATTGCCATCTGTTGCACATTTCTAACTGCATAGTACATAGCAACTGCATCATTTTTCTCTACACAAATTCCTCTTATCACATAA
This sequence comes from Pinus albicaulis, assembly GCA_034641835.2. NCBI lineage: Eukaryota > Viridiplantae > Streptophyta > Pinopsida > Pinales > Pinaceae > Pinus > Pinus albicaulis. The sequence goes on along the minus strand of CM076579.1, from coordinate 1,354,222,823 downwards.
CCTTGTCCTCTAACAAATACACCATCACCTAGAAATTGCCAAAAAATAGGTAACAGATAGAAAATAAAATTAGAGGGCTCTTATAGAAGAGAGAATAATATTAGAAACAAATAGGCATAAAAACTTATTAAATATGAAGACTCAAGAGTACTTCTGAAATGTTCTGAAGATGCGGTACCGATTTCCCGTCCATTATTTTGACAAATAAATATAACTGGAACATCCATAACTGCTGCAAATTTTAAGGTAGCATGGCAATCTCCCAAGACAAAAAAGAAAAATGCATCAGTTAGAAGCAACAAACATTTCTAATTGTCATTAGGAACTGTGCTAGTAAAAATGTGACGGTTGTGAGCTGAGACTGACCTCACTCATGCCACAATCACCAAAAAGGTTACTGCATAAGATTTCCTCGTCCATTTTTAGGGAATATGCTGCACCTATTGAATGAGGAAGTTATGTCCTGGAATATGCACAGGATACATGGAATACAGTAAGAACTTGCAAATAGCCCAAAATATTATTAAAAAAATAAACCTAATGAACAACATACCTGATAGGTAAATTTATAAAGATAAAAGGCATTCAAGTGGAGGATACCCTTACACTATAGGGGATGATATATTGAAGAAATTCAATGCGTTGAATCCATAATGGATAGGCATTTGGCACCCTTTTCCATAATCAGGATGATTCCCAAAACACTGGTTTGTAAATTCTTGCATTGTGAAACTGCACCAAGTACTCCTTGTTCTCGATACTACACACATTAAAAACATCAACCATTTCAGTTAAGCTTACTATAGTCTTAATTATTTTGGCATTACATTCCACCATCTATAAAATCCTTCTAGAGGAATAATATAGACCTGAAGGTGCTTGTTAATGAAAGAATTCATAACCCTGGTGGGGTTCTAGGGTTGGCTTAAAAGTGGTATTCTTATCTATATGAAAATGTTGGAAAACCACAGTGTATATGAATTCGGTAGGCTAGCTCTTGCTTCATAACAACCATACAAGTTAAGATTCCATTCCCAACCAAGGTCTTTAGCACTAAAGAAGCCAATTAAGATAATTTTTCGGAAAACATTTTTATTCTCAATTTCTAAACTAACACATCTTGATCAAACTATGTACCTGGGCAAAGACCACATCATCAATAGTCAAAGTTGTTGCTGATGCAATACTGATGCCATATTCTCCATTACTCGTAAGATAGAAAGGAAGTCTACCTTGCCTCTGTGCTTCATAAAATATGGTTTCCATAACTTGAAGAGTTACCATACTCTTCATACGTTTTCAATTCCAAGTCCTTGATAATCTGTCAAACACCAAAATTATGGATATTGATGTCACAGATACACTTATGATTATATATACATTAAATAAGTTCCCCATCAGAGCAATGGAGCTCATTAAATATTAATAAGAACATAGATCATGTGATTGAAGCAATCAATGGAAGTCTGACTCCCAACCTCATTCAGAACTCTGTAGCAAGGTATACGTTTATTTGAAGACTCATATATGAAGTTCATTTCAATAGTGAGCTCAACTTTCCCTACTCGAATATCCAGAAATAGTCCATTCAAAAAAACAAACTGAAAAAAAAAATTAACAGTAATCATTCATTTTCTAGCATTTAAATCTGCAATTATGAATAACAATCTACACGGATTTGATTCTGCCTAATTTTCGAAAATGTCTTCATTATGTTGAATTAATGACTAATTTTGAATAAATTGGTTGAACATTGAGCTTTATAAATGCATTTTTGAATTCTGAGGAGCTTTCGAAATGCATTTTTGAAGTCTGAGTCAAACTGCAATAAAGGCATCAAAGGGAAGATTTTTTATAAAACTACTTTCAAATGAAAATATACTCAGCCTCATATTGCAATAGATAATAGAAGTGTTGATTCTACACAAGGTTATGTACAACCAATCTTTAATTTGAATGACATTCAGTAGCCATCATGAAGAGCTTAAACTGTAACTGAATTGTATATAAATGAAAATTCAATAATCTCAACATCACTGGACGTAGACTGAGGGATGAGGTGCAACCAAATACCCATGGTAATGTACCACAGGGAGGAAAGCAGAGATTCAATTGATAAATAAAGAGAGGTACAAATCATATTTTATCTATGGGGAGGTGGCTTCCTAAATCCTCTTTCTTTAGTTTTCGGTCTTCTCTTGGACTTATACAAGTCCTTGGCCTTCAACCAACAACATTGCTTCAGGGGTCAAAGAGGGTCAATCACTTAAGTTCTCACAACATTTTTTCCACACAGCCTCATAGTTAAAGGTTCTTTCTATAACCAAATAACAAAATGTTTCTCTCCGAAAGTTGTTTAATGGATTCTCCGAGTGTATATTTTTCCTGGCCCAAGAGAGCTTGGAATATTGAACACCAAACATGATCGACTGAGAGTAATTTTAAGAGAAGCAAGCCCGAATATATGATATGCATATTCATTGCCAGGGCAATCTACAATAATTTTTTTTAATTTTACAACACAAACCTGAGTGTCAAGGAGAATAAACCACTCAACATACATCCTCAGTTCAATGTCAACACTACAATGCCTTGCCATGGCTCTAATTTCTTCTGACTGCAATGGAAAAGGAGGAAGCACCCCTGCAAGCCACAACTTCAATAAGTATACAATACAAGAAAGATAGTTCTTAGATGAATTTATTAGGAGCATACCCCATCCAAGGATTAAATAAAGTCAAAATACTTAAAATAAAATAGTAGCATTGCACATCTATAACACATGAAACTATAAATCAATGAGAAAAAGTTGAAAAACATATAATAAAATAGTAGAATTGAAAGTTTTTCATGGAGCAGCACTCTTTCTCATGTGGTCGGCATTTTAACATTGTAGTTGTAGCAACATTAATGAGTTGTTAAAGAGTGTCACACTAAGTTTTTGCAAATTAACTATGACTTTAGATTGCAGTCAATCTTGTTTATATGGAAGCAGATCATTTTCTTGATCTTATAACACAATATAATTTCCTAGAGTGTCATTTATTTAAGGAGAAGTAATTCCAGGGATAATTTGATCGAGTGTTGTGCACGATCAAAATGGGAATACTCTAAATTGTATTCCTCTTGTTTTTTTCTAAACCCGTGCAACACCCAAAAAATCAAAATAAAAGCGTGGGGAGAAGATGTAAATCCAAAGGGGGAAGCCATGTCATTTAAATGTATGTGGAAATCACACCTGGCCATTATTGTGCCAACAAGTATGCTAATTCCTACTAGCATATCCTCCCACAAATATTTTTATTATGAACGGAAAAGTGCAAAGAAAAGGCATCATAATACAATGGAGCGGGGGGGGGGTGGACTTCGAAAATTCTCACTACTGTAGACTTTATCAGAGAAAACATGCACAACAACGCGCAAAGGTCCCTCTATCCTACATGAAACCTTCTAAGGTGCCTCCTTCCAACACGCTTTAAAGAAAGGCAGCCCTGTGTCTGATTTGCTGCTTTGGTTACCTACACACTGCCATGTCAGTTTTGAGGCTTGTCCAGTCTGGGTCACACTGTTTTGGAATAAAAACCAGTGACCTTGGTGGCAGCTGGTGATAGGTGAAATTTTTTAGGCTTGTCCAGTGTGGGCCACACTGGTTTGGATGCAAAACCAATCACCTTGGTGGCGGGCGAAACTGAGGGTATTAACACTCAGGGGGCTGAACTCATTGATTTTGTCTGTTTTTTAAAGTTCTAAGATTGTTGCATAGGTTCTGCATCTTCACTGGAAGAAAAACCAATGACCTTGGTGGCAGATGGTGGTAGTTGAAATGTTTTGAGGCTCACCCAGTTTGGGCTACACTAGGTTGGAAGCAAAAATCAATGATATTGGTGGCAACTAGTGGTAGGTGAAACTTAGGGCATTTACACTGAGGGTGCTAAATTCACTAATTTTGGCCCTTTTTAAAGGTCTAAGATGCTGCATAGGTCCTGCATATTCAATGTTTGAGTGATAAGGGACATGATGGTGTCCGTAATTCCATGTAATGGTCAAAAAATTAAAATAGGGTATAGGCTAGATGACTCGGTGTTAAGGATACTCTATATTATTGAAGCAGGGATATGATATGTTTCCCACTCACTCACATTATTGGAAGGTATATGAGCAAAGGAAGAGAATTATTAGCAAAATCTCGAATTGTGGAAATGCTACATTTTTCCTCTTGTTGTGGAAAAGATTCCCAATAAGCCATGTTAAAGTGCTTTATTTGGCTGGTTTGGTTCTCTATTTTGTAAGGACATAAGTCTGTCCTCTATTTTGTGATAGTTTTTTCACCATCAAGGATTTTGTTTTGATATGTTAGGGTTAGTGGGAACTTTTTGGAACATTTTTAAAATATTTTTTTAATGTAAAAGATGCACAACATCCAAGAAACCATTGCAGGGTGGTTTCTGGGTTCCAGAAATGCACTCCAGACCAACCACAAACGAATTTCAGGGATGCATAGAATAAAGACTACTAAATTGAAAAGTGTTCTGTTTTACATCAATTATTTGGAATTAGAACTTTGATTGATCCAATGTTGAGCTATATAGGTGATGCCTTTGAAGTGGCAAATACACATCAGATGTTCAACTGCCTGATCAAGGTAATAAATCTATTGTAAATAAATCAAGAAACATACATGTACACACATTTTTGTTGTTGACATGTGAACACTTAAGAAAAATATACACTGCTGTTGATTAGTTCATATAAACTCTCGTAATTCTGAGTAATCTGACTTAAAATGTGAAATGTTGGTATTACTTAGAAACTTTTTGATTCACTGTTTTGGAATAAATACCCTTGAGTGTTCATTGCGCAAAGAATTTAGATTTGAGTGGGTGTGTCATATTCACCGTTTCAATCATTCTGGGTCTAAATCTAGTTGCATTATATGGTATGTGGAGGAAAAATGTTCCATAATGAGCATTATTTATGTTCTGACTTTCATGGTAAACCTTGATTTCCCGTTAGTTGGGACTTAAAATCATTGGATGTAGGCTAAGGGATGAGGTGCAACCAAATACCCAAGCTAATGCACCACAGGTGCTGGAGATAGATATATTCCTAAGCACGTCAAGGAAGAGACCTGGAGATGTTGCTTGGCGTGGCCTACTGAAAGCTTGTAATAAGAGCCACTTCACTTTAATGACTTAGCCAATACTATCCAGGTTGAGCTCTGAGATTTAGCTCTTACTAATCTTAGCACCACAGAGTCAGATGGTAAAGCTATAGGTACTGGTGCAGCTAACAACAAAAAAGAAGTGTATGATCTCAATTCAAATAATAATAAGCCCAATGGTCTCATTACAACAGAGCAAACTTCTCAATAATATTCTCTCATGAAGACAAAGGATAAAAGATCCAAAGTAACTTTTGCAAATGTGGAAGAAATGGAAATTAAGAACATCAGTGAGAGTTACATTGGTGTTTATATTCGGTTTGCAATTCACAGGGAAATTCTTAGTGATCAGGTACGGATGGATGCATACAAGGGAGTTATTTTGAACAATACTTCTCTTTTTAAGTGAGCTGTGGTTATGGATGTTGGATGTGGAACATCGATTTTAAGTTTATTTGCAACTCAGGCAGGAGCTGCAAAAGTAACTGCAGTCGAAGCAAGTGAGAAGATAGCATCTGTAGCTTGTCAGGTTGCGAAAGAAAATAAAATGCTCAAAGAAGAAAGTGAGAATGCCAAAATTCAGAACTCGTGTGGAGTTATTACTATATTCCATAGCATGATAGAAGATATTGATAAATGCATGGCAATTCAATTCAAAGTGTAGATGGGATAGTGAGTGAGTGGATGGGATACTACCTGTTTTATGAATCATTGCTCAACTCAGTTATTTATGTTCGTGATCATTGGTTGAAACCTGGTTGATCAATCCTTCCGGACATAGCTAAGATGTATGTGGCTGGTGTTGGAAAAGGTGGAACTAGTCTATTGTTTTGGGAAATGTATATGGATTCAACACGTCTTGCATTCGTAAGGAAGTGGTTGAAGATGCTACTCAACAGACAATAGATGATGTTGTGGATAGCAGGGATATAGTGACAGAGACTTTTGTCTTACATACATTTAATATTATGACAATAAAAGCAATCCCGTTGATTCCCTTAATGCAGGGACATAGTAAAATAATATTACGATTTTGTAACTCTAGAAAATTACAATGATGTTTTTGGTGTAAATTTGAAATAAAAGGTGCAATATTATGACA